>JAHREE010000128.1:3174023-3237057 GCA_033628505.1 Tringa tobata
GGGGGCGGAAAAAACCCTACAACCGCAAAAGGCATATTTTGGACTTGCTCTGTCAATGCAGGAATGTAGGTTTGCATGATGTAATGGTATGCAAATGCTCCCAGCGAGAGTCAGC
The DNA here is from genome assembly GCA_033628505.1 of Tringa tobata. Classification (NCBI taxonomy): domain Eukaryota; kingdom Metazoa; phylum Chordata; class Aves; order Charadriiformes; family Scolopacidae; genus Tringa; species Tringa tobata. The sequence goes on from JAHREE010000128.1 coordinate 3,174,139, forward strand.
GCCCCGTTAACCCTTTGCGGCGTCTGCCCTCCTCTCCCAAGATTTAAATTTCCTTCCTTTCATTTTCTTTTTTTTTTTCTAAAAAAAGCCCCTAATTATCTATTTCTCTGTGGGTGCCCGCGTCCCCCCGGCGCTTTGCGATGGGCTCCCGGCTGGGCGCTGGGGGGGCTGTGGCCGCCGGGCTCTCCGGGCAGGGCTTTGTTCTGCTCTGCCCTCGCCCCCCGGCCGGCTGGGCACCGGGGAGGCTTTACCTTCAGAAAATCAACCTGGGAGTGTGAAGACATTAATCAAAAAAAAAAAAAAAAGTAATAAATAAATCCCCTCTTACGTTCAAACTTGCGAAAGTAATTGAGAAATACCTAGGGTGGAAGGCGGGCCTTCGCTTTTACTCTGCGTCCATTCAAGCTCACTGCACTTTTCAGTACTGGTAGGCAAACAAGCTCTCTCTCATAGCCAAGCTCTCTGGTTTTTGGCTGGGTTTTTTTTGGGTTTTGTTTTTTGTTTTCTTTTGGGTTTTTTTGGTTGGTTTGTTTTGGTTTTTTTGTGGGTTTTGCTGTCGTTGTGTTGTTTGTTTTGTTTTGTTTTCATACAGAGCAACCTAACTTTGGTTTGTCAGCTCAGGTTTTTTGGTAAGGAAAGCAAAAGTGAGTGCAATGGTGCAAAGTACAGAAGAATCCTGAAGCTTGCTTAAACGATTGGGCAAAAGTCATTCCTCATATAACTTTATTGGATTTACGTCAAGGTGGAATCTTGCTTCTTACGTTTGCCCCCAATAAAGTTATTTTCTCAGGCGGGTTCAGAGGGTGGATAATTGACGTAGTACATGGAAAGAGCCTTAGGGAAAGTGGGGGTGACGGGATTGATTCCTTGTTGGCGAGCAGAGAAGGGCGTTATGACTTACTAAGCACACAAGCATTTACAATACGTGGAGCTTCTGATTTCAGCCTGGCTCTTGTACTGGCAGGTGAGGATGCAATGACAGGTGATACGGACAAATACCTCGGACCCCAGGATCTGAAAGAGTTGGGAGATGATTCTTTACCTGCTGAAGGATACATGGGCTTTAGCCTGGGAGCCCGCTCCGCCAGGTATTGTATTTGCTGCTTCTCGTGTTTGCATGTCACCACAGTTACAAGTTTTTACAAACCAAGTGTGCTCTTTCACACAAAGCTGGAGTCTATTCCAAAACAAAGTAGAGGGGGTGTACTTCCATGATATGGTAATACTGTACCTTTAAAGCATAGGTTCATTGCAGTTTTATTTCATATTATTTATTCATGTCAGCTTCTTATGGCAATGATACAGAAAGCTACCTATTCACTTTTTCTGGTATCTGCTCATGCTTGGAAGATCTCCGAGGCACTTCTTCGCTAGCAGTTTGGAACTGGTCTAGGAACTGATCTAGAACAGCTAGCAAAACCGGGTTTCTTTTCACTGCCACTGGTCAAAATGATACATTAGTGTTCCTTAATGGACTAATTTAGCTGAAGAATGGAAATGCCAGAAAAACTGAATGACGATCATTTTGCTATTTTGGTGCTTTTATTTCTTTAAAGGGGCTAGTGAGAAATCCAACTGAGCCAATATTATAGAAAAATGCTCCCAAAAAAATGAAAAAGCAGGTGTACCCTAAATTGGTTGTAGGGTTTCATTTGACAGGGAATGGATTAAGCGTTACGGAAAACAGGCCAAAGTTTCTGTGAAGCCGATTAAATTATTGTAAACTTAATATAATATCTGACTAATGTTGATTTCAACTCAGGTGTTGCTAGATCAATGTTTTAGATTTCGTTTTTGAATCTTGCTAAAACCTGCACTGTGCATTGCTTAAAACAATTAAAGCTGTATGAGCAGAGATTAATTCCACAGTTGTGGATTTGCAATGTATTTACTGACAGTTGAATTGTACTGAAGCTAATAATTAAACCTCATAAGCTGGAGCCCTGAGGACTTTTTCCTATGCTGTAGTTTAAAGATCTGTTTTAAAAAGTGAGTTCATTGTCTAACTGTGAATGGCAACTCCCATAAGGTACAGCTTAGATGTCTACCCTTCAGTCTTGTTTGTTATGGTCACATTAGAAATGCAAGCGTGCAGTGCGAATTTGCTCTTTAGTAGTGCCCAGCCATGTTTTGCTTCACTTACAATTTTTAGGTAAGTTAATAAGTATTTATGGGATAATACATTCATGAGGAATCCCAAAATGCATTTAAATAGTCCATTAGCTGGAAAACCAGCAAAATGAATATAAAGGGAGAATCTTATGTCTTTTTAAACTTAATTTACAAAGCTGACATGCTGCTTTTAAACAGCAGTCGGTGTGAGCGAGGTCATCATCCAGCACTATCAGCTGTGGTCAGGTCTGAAGTACTGTGGTGATGGTGGAGAGGGAGTGCGCTTTGTGTGCAGAGCTGGGCACTGATTTACCAGGCACCTTTTACTCATTGCACACATCTAAATTCTCGCTGTGCAAGTGGGAGAGCAGAATTTTGCATTCCAGTTCTGTTAGGTACATATGAGGGTTCAACCTCATTTTGTCTTTTCTTTGAGGGAAATATAATGTTTCCACGCTTCTGATTCTAGCAGTGCCATTACTATTTGTTGCTGCGTAACTCATTTTTTACATTGCACATGTTATGCTCAGAGGAGGCAAATACAGCATTTTTCCTGAGAAGTATTCTATTCAGCAAAAAGTGTTCTGTGGACGTATCATACTACTGATTCTGAGTGTAACATTAAGAAATAAACACATTAAATATATAAGCCATCCAGCCATAACATCTTGCTTTTCCCGTCTGATTCTTTGCTTTCTATTTCTCCTGTTTCTTTTCCACTCTAAATTGCTTTAGTCCAAAAGTCAGGTAAGAAGGCATGGCATCGTGTTTCATCTTTCTGCTGCTGCCATTGCTCATCATCATTTTATTCAGCACTGGAAAGTGACATGCTTTTTTGGGGGGGGCTGGGGGGTGGATCCCTCTGTTATAACAAATATAACTTGATTTCTTTATGCCCTTTATCATGTAAAAGTCTGCTTAACATATGCCTACAGTGTGTAATTAAAATCCCAGTTCTGCTGCCAGCACAAGGAGGAACATGTGCTAAGGGACTAGAAAAGTTTGATTAACAACTACAAAATGCATGAAACGAGTTGTAGAGTTTTGAGTCTGAAAAGTGTTGCTAGTTCAAAAGTGTAATATGTTGTTGGATGTTGCTTTGTATTAATTCACATTTTTTACTACTTTATTTTTTTTTGTCACGTAGCAAGCATGTCTAGGCCTGCAGCATGTTTTTAGCACATACCATAATGTATCTTCCAGGGTTAAGTGTAACACACTGCTATAGTGATTTAATTGCAACACATTCAGAATGATCATAGTTATTTCTAAATAGTCTCACACGCACAAAACAATCCCCAAAGCGTTGGAATCTGTATTTAATCATCAATAAGGAAATTTCTTTTCTTTCTTCTCTAATTTCAAAATTATTATCCTTTTTTCTAATGAAAGAAATAACTAGGATGTTTGTAACAAATTCAAAAGTGGTTCAGCCACAAAGAGAACACCACCACATAAAAGTTGCTTTTAGTTAAACCTGTTTCAGCAATCTGAGCCATGTGGGCAGGTACTGTAACTTACCCACAGCTCCCCCAGGACCTGCCCTCCCGGGTCTCCTTTTAGGATTAGGGCATGAAGACGTTTATCAAAGATCATCTAAATACTTGAATACATTTTCTGCATATATTCTAAAGCCACGGCATTATTGCCAAAGCAGTAAACATCTGTTGTGATTTTTCTTATGTATATTGTAGGGAAGGGGATATTTAACTATAGTTAATACCTATTATTCCATTTTTTTACCCTTGTATTTATTTCACAGATTATGTATATTTTGCCATCTTATGCTATCCCTGGAAGTTGCATGTATTAATTTTTTTATTTTTATTTTTTTGTTCATCTCATTATCATCTGCACTTTCTATGATAAATGGTAAATACAACAGCCTCCGCTCCTTCAGTTCGGATAGGTCCTACACGCTGAACAGAAGTTCTTATGCCCGAGACAGCATGATGATCGAAGAACTGCTGGTACCAGCAAAGGATCAGGTACGTGCTTGTGTCTCTGCCACCATGTATTCGTTCTTCATATTTATAGGGGGTGAGAGACTGCAGCACTCAGCTCTGCTTGCAGGCATTATTGCTACTCTCTTAACTATTGAAAAAGGAGAAGAAAGCAGATGAGAGAAATCGTGGGTTTACCCCATTGTGGTTTTGATCCTGGAAGAGACAGGCTGATGGGGTCCCAAACCAAAAGAGTCTTTAAGGGACCGGTTGTGTTTCTGAGTATGAGCTTGTCCATGGAAGTCAATGGAAGCATTTGTGAGCTTAATGTTACGTGTATCCTTAGAGCGCTTTGATAAGCTGGGAGCAATGTGTTTTACACTAAGCAACCTTTGTCTGTACTGTATAGCCCAGGGATTATGTTCGCCTGTTCTGCCTACATGGATGGGACTCCAGCTGCTGTCCTTGTTTTCCCACCCTTGGGAAGAATTTGGCCTTGTAAAGATAAAGCTATTATGCACTAACCAGTTTATGTATCTTCCAAACATTTGTGCAATGACTAATACAACAAAAGCAGAATCTTTTGACCTGATTATAGCGTGGGAAAGTCTTTCTAAAAGCTAATGCTGGAGATGATAGGGTACTGTGTGCTTTGTGAGTTCCTCAGCATTTTGCTTCATAGACTTGCTTCAGATTTTCAAATCTGAGTTACTCAGGAGTTTCTTGATACAGAGAAGCTGGAGATCTGTAGGAAAAATTCACATAGAAATCTTTACTTGGCAACTAAAGAACTGTGGAATGGAACTGTTGCTTATGTCCTGGAAGAGCATAAGGTGGATTGTAGTGAAACAGGAGTTTTCTGCTGCCATTTTCACAGAGGTACCTCTCAGCAGCGGCAAGTATTCCTGCACAGGGGGGTTACTGTTCTCAGAGGGTGCTTTCCAGGGGGAAAGGGTCCACAGAGCAGGACTGAAACTCAAACTTTAAACCTTGATTGTGTTAGTCTGTGAATTCTTGTGTAGTATAAATTACTTCAGCTTTTGCACGCAGTTTTGGTAGCATTATGACAATGGCAGAAATTGGATTCTCTCTTTAGCAACTGAATGTTTATTATTAGGTCGTTACTTTCAAGGGAAATGCTGTAAAACTCCAATAACCTTGATTTACAACAGCCATTTAGGGAGAGTTTCTGAACGTTGCTTAGCAGTAATTTTGTTGCTTTTGTTTGCTGTGAAGTCAGAAAATAAAATCTGCAACTACTGGCACTGCAAACAAGAAATGATATTTCAGGGCTGAGAACCTAAAGTTACTCTCACGCTTCCTGCTCCTGAGCCTTCATTAAGCCTCCTTGATATGATGGAAACTTCAGAGGAGAGGAAGTGTTCTTATGATTCTGGCCATTTTATTGGTTGCTATCAAAGTAGATGGCATTGATTTAGCAGCTAGGGTGCATTTGATCAAGTAACAAGACTTAAAGCTAGCACTATGCTGAATAATTCCTAAAGAACATTGTTTAAAGTATGTTTTGTATTACAAAATTCCACTCAAAAAGTAAGAATTACTATCTGTACATGGAGGTGTTGCAGTGACGTCACATCATGTACAGGAGCTTTACTTTGAGGCAAACTTCATGTTCTCTACAAGTGGTCATGGACCTCTCTGCTTTGTGGAGGAGCTCTTGCAGTGCTGGTGCTGAGCAGTAGCGTAGTATAAATGCAGTCATTGCATTTATAGTCTTCATATTTTTGTGATTCCAGTTTTTGTGATTCCAACAGTCTGGCAATGATTGTGCAATTATTCCAGTTCAGCATTGGTCCAAATTTGTCATGTAAAATGAAGCCAGGCTGGAGGCCTGGCTGAGAGTCTAGTTGTAAATGTTATTCTAACATTAATCCTCTAGACAAACTTCAAGTTTCTCAAGTCCAGGAGGGGATCAGGAATAGTGAAGGTGGTAGTGGAAAAAAATGTAATGTCAGTCCTGTCCTAAGAGCTTAGCAAAACCACGATCCCCTGAAAAATAAATTACAGTAAAGTGACTAATTATCTTCACGAAAAAGGGAGCCCATCTAAAATTTTCTGCTATGGCTTCTGCAAACCTTGAAGTCCTGACAAAAAAAATATCCATCCTCTGGAATTCCCATGTTCTTCAGCCCAGCCCAAATCTGTGGTGGTAGGCTTTACAGCTCTTTGGATTAAGGGGGAGAAGTGCATTTGGGAGATGGAGAATACCTCTGTCTCTCTTCTTCCCATCCTTCCCTCTGTTTATTACTGGGTTTCTAGATAATCTCTGCTATGGAAGTAGAGATCCGGGAAAAAAAACACCTTGTGTTTCAACAACGGAATACAAAGGAACAAAGATCATTGTGGGTAAAAATTAATTTCCTAAAAGTCCATCTGGAAACTGATAGGAATTAAGGCTGTTTTGGAGTATCATGCTACTTTGAAGGAGTGAACCAGTGCCTATCTACATATTCCATTTATCCCCTTTTGTAAAGTTCAGACCTGTTCTGGAGTTCATGGCGACAGCAAAGTCTCACAGCAAAGGGAATTAATTTTATCAGAAATATAGGTATACAAAAGAGTAAGGGGCATTTGCCAACTTCTTGATCTGGTTAAAAGGAAGATCCCACGGCCACCCCTCCCCAGGAGCACTGGTAGACTCGGGAGTCTAAAAAGAGTCAAACGAGTAAGATTTGAAACCAGCCTTTAATGAACCTGACTGCCAGTATGACACGCTGGGTGTTACAGAATAGTTTCTAATAATTCCCTGAGAAGTCAAGATACTCTCCATTGTTTGCATTTGGTGGTTTATTGATGACCCTGTTCAACAGGAAAGTCTGAGTCCAGGCCATACTGTGCCTTATAACCTGGCAGGAGCAAAGTTAAAATTTCTGTGCCGTGGTGCGTTACCATGGCTGTAGCAACTCAGACCAAATCCAAACGACTTTCTCCATGGAATAATTTACATCAGCCTCTGAATTTAATCAGCCAAAGGCAGGATGAATCAGGCTGTCCGTTACATAGCAGCTTGCTGAATCTCTTCTGTCTGGAGAAATTCATCTGGGAGGAAGCATGAATTCTTCTGTTTGCTGAGCTCTGATATTACACAGCCTGGATATTCAGTTATGCAACCAGCAGGATCCTTGCCAGCAGAACCATCAGTATTTTTATATATTTATATATTTGCATCTAACGATGCCACGCCCTGCAGCAATGCATATGTAATCTCCCTCAGTCCGTGGGGGGAACCTGACCAAACCCAGGATGGATCCTGTGATTTGATGTCACCGATGATGTACCATCTTCTGCATTGCTTATATTGCAATTTACACAGGAAGATTTTGTGTGTGTGTGTGTGTGTGCCTGGAAAATTCAGCACCTCAACAGACTGACAAAATGAGATCAGCAGATGTGTGCTGCGTGTAAGAAGCATGTGTCCGGCTATTAGCTTTTTCTACTCTGTTTCTCTGCCAAAATTATTGGCTGTAGGCTTTGTGCTTTTGCTGGCTATAAATATGTCCAAAAGATCTGCTTGGGTCCACTTTGTCAGAAAGGCATGCATCAAAAAATATAGTCACCTGATATGCAGACAGTATCTCAGGACAAAGGAATACACCAAGGAACCCTATGTACGCATGTAAGCAAACCTACAGCAGCTTGGTGACAATAGCAGCACTTTTATCTAGCATAAATTATTTTAGAGTGATGGTATTTCCTTGGAAATTATATGGCCCTACATTTAGTTTTCTGTATCACACTGCTGAAGGAACTTTAGCATTTTCCTTCTGTTATAGCAAACATGATCCCATGTTTATTTGTTGATGTATGTGTCCTTGTGCATGCCTGGACCTCAGTGCAGTGACACTGTTACGGTTTAGCAGGCATCTGAATGACAAATACTAAATTGTGGTGTTCTTTTTAACACATTTATTTGTTTTGTCCTATTTTTTTTATTATAAAGTTAATTACTGAACAAAGGAATAAATTTGGTTTTGTTTATCTAAATTTTTACAACTTCTGAGACCAACTGTCTGGCTCTTACACTGTTTGGTATCAAAAGCAATAACATACTTGGTATGAGCTCTTACCAAGTTAGATCACTTGAAATTGCAGAAATGGCTATGGCTTTCTTGCCTAAACTGTGGCTCTTCAGGGAAATTTAGGAGAATCCCTAGTGGTCTATTAGAAAGAGAAAATCTGTCTTCAATAAACTAAATTATAATGCTAATTAAAGCCACTATCATTGCTTAATTGCCATTGTTTTAATGGTATTCATTTTATCGTTTATGTCTGACGGTGTATTTTGATATTTAACATAAGCAAGTTTGCCCCTTATTGTTGTTGTCTCTGCTTGAACCATCAGACCTAAAATACATCTCTTCGAGCAAAAAGTTTAATGAAACATTTTAAGAAAGGAGTTAAGGTAGCAAAAGGAGGAGGCATTGAGCCACGTGCCACAGTGTTGGACAGATGGCAGAGCACAGTTATGTGCTGCAGATGTTTCTATTGATTGGGAGTAAACTATAATGTAGATGGTTTTTGGAAGTAAACCTGGAACGCTCATCTGAAATAAAAGAAATGTCTGAAGAGAGAAGTTTTTTGGAAATCCCAGAGTGATGAGAGGATTGCAGGTTCTGGCCAACAACAGAGCACCCTCTGCTTGCTTATCTTGTGGAAGCTTCTCAACAGAAGTATGCTGATATTTCCATTCAAAATAATTCATTTGCACTACCTCTATGTGCCAGTACATAAAAAAAATAGATTGAAATAATAAAACCTCCCTGTGTAGAAGTGTGTGCTTGGCTCAGGTTTGACTCGAACCCACAGAATGTAATGTGAAAACAGCCTGTGAGGTTTTAATCTATACAGACTCTGCTCTCTCTAGATGTGTTTGCCTGTAGGCAGAAAACAACCTACTTAAAGGAAACACTGACATCTTTAACACCTTCTTGGGTGAAGATTGTGTGTATCACATGACAGCTGCTTGACTTAGTTGTGTTGATGTAACTTCTGACAGTGCTTCTTAAATTGTTTAGAAGTTTTCGTATCACCCCAGAGATATGGGCATACGGTGTTTGAAGATTTCATTTGTTTAATTTCCGAGGAAAAAAGAAATAAATAAAGAAAAAAAGAATATTTCACTAGAATGGCTTTGCTGTACAGATAAGAGGATTTATAGTGTGGGCCTTGTTGTAGGGAACAGGAGGCTGGAGGATGAATGCGCATGTCCATGGGCAGCAGCAACAAATAAATTATGCCTCGCCTCAGTGTCTGTCAGGTGGGGCAGTTAATTATAGCACCGGCGGATCAGCGCTTCTCGGGGTTAAAGCTATTTTTACAGAGATGAGTAGGGACAGCGGCACTCCAGAAAACAGTGTTCCTGTTGGTTGTATGGGTATAAAGACAAACTGAACCCTCCTCCCACCAGGAGCTTGGTTATGCATTCACAGCTTCAATTAAACTCTCAGTGAAGTTATTCACAGGTTCTGCCTGAATAGGATCTATCCAATGGCGTTTTCTGTGGGGGAATATTATACCGCCTGTCTGTATGGTGTATGATTGCAGTACAAATGGTAACATTTTTTTCAGTCTTTTTAACCTTGCACATGTAAGTAAAGTTTGGAGAGAGACATAGGTGTAACTGAAGGAAGTGGAAAAAGCGGGCAAAAGAATGTTTGAAGATACTTAAGATTAATTTGTCTGTGGATTCCATGTTTCTCTTACAGGATTTCCAGTAATTTAACACCTGTGACATCAGGACTGTTATGTGGAAAGGGGCCAGATCTAAATTTAATAGAATTATATTAACAAGCTTGTATTTAAGATGAGTGTTTTTCATGTTAATTCTAGATTTCAATTTATTTTTTTTTTTATTCTTTTAAGCACCTGACATTCCAAAGGGAGTTTGATTCTGATTCTCTCAGACACTATAGCTGGGCTGCAGACACCTTGGACAATGTCAACCTTGTTTCAAGTCCCATCCATTCTGGGTAGGTCACTTAACAGATTTCGTTTATCTTTAAATGTGGAAGTGTATTGTTAGCTGAAAAATACAACTAGCTGTAATGGCTGATAACATGCCTATTCCTGCTCCAGTTGAAGCCAGTGGCAAAATTCACACTGACTTCAATGAGGGTGCTTAATAACAAGAGTCAGTCTAAATTCTTGCATATCAAACCAAAAACTTGCTTCTGCGTTTAATTTTCTGAATGCCAAAGCATTGTAATCCCACCAGCTTCTCTTTAATAGTCCTGTTTTGCTTTTTTTGTAGCTTAAGCTTTGTGTTAAAGTGTCATAAGGTGATTTTGTTTGAATTGTTTTAAATTATTTGGAATATGAAATCAGATATATAATGTTATGCTTTCTGTTCTTTCATAGCAGAAAAAATGGGGGGCTTTAATTTAACCTCATTTTATTTACACATCCAAACTCTTGTCTATTCACCAATATCTGTAGTTCAATTTCAGTGGTACTATTAATTTACTTATGAGTTATCACTGTAGTTCTGGTGCTTCTTGACAGTACCACACAGACTTGATTTAAATGCAATAGTAGTAATGTTTAAATGCATATTGTAAAAATGTGCAAATAAATGTGTAACTGAGGGGAATCATTGCATATGAGATTGTCTAGTATAAATATTTGCTGTTTAATTTTCAACATCAGGACATAAAATTTCATATCCTTTTTAATTTACTTCCCCATTTTATGACTAATTACATTCTGTAATGAAAATGAGTGCAGCGCATAGCAAAAGATTTCAGTTTCAGAACAGCAGCAAGTCCCACCAATCTAAAGCTCCAGTCCCACGATACATGTAAGCACCTGCTTCTGCTGAACAGATTTATACAGCAGTGGATTTTTGGGGCCTGAGCTGATAAAACACTGCTTATGGTCACTGCTAGAGTAGAAATGTCAAGAGCTGCAGAATGAAAAGCTGGAGTCTGTTGGTTATCGTGGGAAGGTAGGTCAGCAAAGGACCTCAGAGAGCTAGTAGTCCACCCGTTTGCATTACAGCAGGATAAAATGTTGTCAAGCCATTCCTGAATTATGTTCTTCATAGTCATTAAAATTAAGAGGTTCTGAGGTCCTCCAGCTTCAGTAGTTCACTGTCCTTTGTTATAATATTTCTTTCCCTGATATTCAACTTAAAATTTCTTTGGTGAAGATTAAGCCTATTTCTTTTCATATCCATAGTAGTCATGGAGAGCAGTATCTTACTGGTCACTTAATGATGTTTTATACATTGGAAGACATGTAATCCTCTCTTTTAAAGACTAAAATATCCCAGATCCTCCTAGGTGGTGCTTTCCACATTTCAAGGCATCCTTGCTGCTGTCCCCTGGCTCTCCCCTCTTTGATGATCGCTTATTTCTGCAGTAAGATCGCTAGCTCTTTAGTCTCACACGTGCCACACCTAATCTTAACCAATGCCACAGTGAGAATCATCATTTTGGTAACTGCCATTTCTGTTGGCTGATGTTTGTGATCTGCTAGAATTTCCTGGTTCTTTTCTGAAATTGTGCAGTCTGGTTATTTTTTCTATGCTTATGTGTTTGGCTTCTTCCCTCTGTTTGCATTTACTATATTTCAGTTTACTGGTTCCAGACCCTCTTTCCATTTTAGCAAAGATAGCTTTTAATTCTGATCCTATTTTCCAAAGACTTTCCAGACCTTTGTTCTGTCCAGTGTTCAAATCATGAATGAAGACCTGGCCCAGGACAGCACAGTGAATTCTCCACTTGAGGTTTCCTTTCAGTTTAACAGTAAAGCACTGATGGTATCTCTTCTGAGGTAACTTCTTGGGTGATTGTGCACTTACCTTATCTATACTATGCCTCGATATCTGACTGAAATACCAAGATAGTACTTCCACGCATCCACTGGGTAAATTACTCAGTCAAAGAAGGAAGTTGAATTCATTTGATGAGAGTTACTCTTGCTACTTTTATTTTGGCTTGTTTTTATTTTTGGCACTGGTGGCACTGGTCTTGATTATCCTTTGGGCCCTTGCAGGTTGATTGTTGGATAATTTATTCCTAAATATTTCTGATATATGGGGTTTGACTGATTGGTCTAAAATTTTCTGGCTCCTTTTCATCCTGGTACAAAATAGGTCTGATGCTTGCATCCTGCAAGTCCTCTCAGGTAATACTTGTCTCCCCTTAGTTCTTCAGCATTGCTCATTAATGGTTCCAACCCTCAAAAACATATATTCTGTGGACATAGGATCTTTGACATCAACTACTTCAGATCTCCTCCCTTTGTACATCAGTCCTCCCTAGCACAGAGGCAGCCTTAGCTGCTGCCCAGAGGGAAAGGGCTGCAGACCTGCAGCAGTGGAGCAAACTGTGGGGCAGTAGGGGAGGGAGAGGATCTGAGCACCAAAATATTCTCCAAACAGGTGTGGCTTTTCTGACCTGTCACGTTTCTCATTTGACAGATAAAGTCCATCAGAAATGATGCTGTGATGACTCAGTTCCTTTGTTAGGAAAAAAAACCTCATTCGTTTATTTTCTTTTCAATTGTGGCCCCATATTATAATGTGATACTGTTTGGTTTTCCCCCTTATCTTCATTTAGGGCAATCAACAGATGTTCCCATCACATTTTCCAGTACCTCAGCACATCTGATACACAGAGCATCATGACTTTCACTTCTCTTCTGCCAGTCTTTTTCTGAAAAGTAACTCCCTTTTCTGCTTTTTCACAGTGCTTCATCCCCTGGCTTAGTCCCCAGCTCTCTTTCTGTGGCCATAAGCAAAGATATGCCAGCCGGGGAGCCCTCGTGGTCCAGGTCGCCCTGCGGCCAGGGCCTGACCCCACCGCTCTTTGCATTCCTCATCCTCCCCCGGGCCCTGCAATGTGCTGTGCAGGGGGAGCTCCTCTGCAGTCACTCCCCCGGGTTGCTCTTTTCCCCCATTTACCCACTGTCAGAAGAGAGCATCAAAGTTTGCTCCCACTTCTTCGCTGAGGCAGAAGGGGAATTTTGGGAGCAGGATGTGGAGATCCAGCAATGTATCAGTGAAAGAGGAAGAAAGAAGAAATTGTTGGCAGTAATTTTGACTCTTCTGGTTTTTCCTTTTTTTAAGCCAAGATAATGTTTTATGTTTTTCTTTCTGAGTTCAGATAAGTTGTTTTGCCAGCATATATTTTGAACAGGGTCCATTGTAAGCAGCACGCTGAAATGTGTCATGAATCTTGAGGCCTCTGGAAGGGTAGAGACCCTTCATCAGAATGACCTTCGGCTTTCAGATGTGAGCTTACTCATGCAACTTTCCCGAACTAAAATGTGGGTGTGCTCTCTTCGTGCTGTCTTTTTAACTCTTTCATTTTCCTAGCTAAAAGAAAGGAATTAATGCATTACGCTGCCTACCATATTGAGAAACTCAGAAATATTGGATCAAGTCTTGCAATGTGGAATACATCAGATTAATTATAGTTTACTCCAACCTCCTGTACACCCAGAAGAACTCATTTTTGAAAGCAGTGTAATGAATAGCGAGGACCAATACTCCTTTCAAGTCTCCTATCCTACATATCTATACATTATACTAGGGAAAATAAGCATGCTGCAGAAAAGTGCAGTTTTCCAACTAGTTTTCCGTGGCACAGTGTAGCACATTCTGGGAATTAAATAGAGAAGTTGTGTTACAATAAATTCTCTGTTGACCTAAGTAAATTGCAAATACTTTTCTCCGTGTGTTTCTGCATTTCTCAGAGAAATTATGGACTTGTGCTGACTGAATAAATGAACGCCTTTTTTTTCCCATGTGTAGCATATTTTGTATGACATAGGTCACAATATGCAAAGCAAAAGCCAAATAATTTCTAAAGTTGGCCTTCAAATATGTTGCTTTTGTTATTTTTCTGATTGTTACTTTTCCTTTGCGCTTATTATTGATATTTTCTGTTGCTTGCCTCTAATTATCTTACATTAATTTTTCCCATTTGCTTTCTAAATTATTTTGCAGCTATTCCTCTCCACTTCCCCAGTATGATTCAAGGTGATAACTCTGTGCTTTCTGTGAATCCTCATTTTATTTTTTTTAAACTCTTTTCCCACAAAGTGTGTGTAGATGTTTGTAGTGCATCCGCCCACGTCCTCATCCCTTCCATGTATTCAAGTAGAAATGCTCATTAGCGTTTAGCGTTGTGTTTTAGAGATCATATTGTAGTTTCCATTATTAGTGCAGCATTAATTTAGGCAAGCATCAGCTACTAATCTTTTAGATAGAAAGTGCATGAAATACTGTTTGGAATTATCGATTTAAACGGTAAATTACTAATTTGAAAACTAAACAAGGAAAGAATTAATACGCTGTTGATAATGATGACTTCTATATGGGAACAATATGCATAAAGGCTGATCTGCTAAAAATTTTTTCTTCACTGAAGGCTGCGGTGTGGTGTAGACACCAAAGCTGGCTGTAATGGGCTAGTTCCCGTGGTGGGACACAGGCTCACGTCAAGGGTTAATCCGCCCTAGAGGTGAGCAGTGTGCAGGAGCAGTGCTAAGCCCCAGGTTGCCACGGCTGAACTGGTATCGGTGCCTGTCATCAAACCCAACTCAGCTGTCTCTGCATGACCTTGAAATGTACAACCTAAATGTACCTGAGAACTTGGGTCCTGATTTTTATAGGTACTTCATTTTAACTTCCATTGATTTTTGTATTATAAGTTAGCTGATTTAGGTGCCTAGAGATTTTTGAAAATCTGCTCTGACACACTTGCATCATTAAAATAGTTTGGATACAGAGAAAACATCTTATCTGAGCGCAAGCTTTGGCATTTTTGCATTAGATGAAAACCTCATTTTTTTATTAATTCTGAACTGGCTTAACGTGCCAGCAATCACGTACATGATAGGCAGGTCTCCAAAACATTCTTGGCCATCAGGCCAAGCCCAGCCTTGCCAAGCTCCCCGGGAGGCCCCTCTCTCCATTGCTCCCTGGTGCACGGACCAGATGTGCCTCCCCGGAGCTGCTGCAGCACCAGCCCTGAAGGGATGCTCCAGCCAGCCCCCCTCTGCACTCCCATGTAGTCTGAAGTGGCCCCATCTTCTCTGCAGACAAAAGCCATGCACAAAAGCACCAATTGTAACATATTCCTTTCAGTGTTCTCCCTTCGGTGACCGAGGGTTGTGGGTCCCTGCTTAATATTTTGCTTTGCTTCATAGTAAATTTTAATGGATTGTCTTGAACTCTCTTCACAGCTAGTCATGAGCGGGCTCCTTGCCAGCTCTGAAGACCAACCATTGGCCCACCCTTCCACCTCCTCAGTGGCATTTGCCTCTTACCATCAGCCTTCACCACCCACTGTATAGAGCAGTTGCAGGGAGAAAAAGGGACACAAAGGTGTTGACAAGCTAATAGTGCTCAGTGAGTGGAGGGGAGAGGGAATCCCAAAGGTCCAGGCTCTCTAGAGCTGATGTCTCTGCTCGTTACAGCCTTTTGTTAGCAAACAGAAAAGTGTTCCAGTCAACAGATTTTACAGACATTTAAAATCTTGTGATCTGTAAATATTAACATAATTTATATACTCTATAAGTTAAAGATTGAGCATATTGTTGTTGACATATATCTAATATTTGTAGAAAGCATTTGGTTAGCCATTCAGCAAAGATCCTGTCCCACTGAAACAGTTCCTCTTATGAGGGATTGGGGTACCCTAGTGGCAACATTTGGATTAGTTCAGTAGTGTACAGTGTGTTTATCTAGGAGAGAAATGTGGATACAATTTATTTGTATGAAATCTACTGTGAATATTCCATGCATCACTATTGTAAAGTGTCTGGGGCTCATGAATTGGTAAATGGGGATCAGGGTCATCTCAGAGAACTTTTTCACCTTCCCATCTTTACTGATGGATTTTAATTTGCTTTGAAGAAAGGCGATGTAGCAGTTCCTTTATCTGGAATTCAGTTGGACAACCTTTCTGTCCTGCTTTATATATTTACAGCTTTTGTCCCTACCTGCCTGTCTCCTGCGGTCCACTAAATATCAAGTTTTGATTACACTCCTGCTTTTGTGCAGATTATTCCCACCCGTGTCAGCTGGACTTTGGAGAGCAGCTTATTTGCAGGCCTGACCAGTGCACATCAGCTGTCACTGTTGATGTCCTGCCAGCCTCCAGAGCAAATGTAACAGTCTTACACAAATTCCCATTCATACTTCAGTGCACCTGGGGGCATTTTTAAAGGATCTTCATGACCTCCCTGGGTTATTGGCTCTTACCCGTAGTTCAGTTTACAGTAGGGAACCAGGAAATTGAATGGATTCACCTATTAGTCACATGAAGGTTTAGTTCTTAAGATCTGGAAGTTTTGGCAACTGCCTTGAAAATAGTGAAACCATACAGCAGATGTGCCAGCTGTATCAGTGTCTGCATATCATCTAGAAGGAGCAAACAAAAACATATTGGCATCAAGACTGAATTGGTAACTTGTGTCCCTCTTGATACTGGCCTGTTATTGCATCTTCTACCTGAAGTTATTCTCTCTCAGCAGCTTATGGTACAGAGGAAAAGGGGAGGTATTTTGGAGCACTAGAGGATAAGCCTGTAACTGTTTAGCCCTGCAGGAAGCTGTATGCTTTGATCCCCATAAATTGGAAGAATTTTTGCTGCAGATATTTGAAACAGGCTGAAGTCTGGTTTTGGTCCTGGGAGGAGACTCCACTTTCCTGTCACTGTTAAAGACTGTAACACGTCACTTATGCAGCTTCACAGCATTTCATAGATGAAATAAGCCACAGATATTAAAGATTATTCTTGTTAATATTCATTATTCCCTTGCCAATAATAAAAATTTTATTTTAAAATCTACCACTCACCACTTAGAAATATAATTGCTTAGCCTTCTATTATTGAATGGAAGATTATGCATTCGACTAAAACTAGAAAGAATTAATTTTTCTTTAATGTCACTTTTTCCTAATGAAGGTCCTCTTCACAGAGGAGTAATGGCATGATTTACTCCAGAGTGCCAGTAGCCTAAAGAAAGTTATGTACTTGATATTCTCACTCACTCCCCATCAGTGAAAGCCCTGGACTGACTGTTACTCACGGTGCCAGCACTTGTGCTGCCAGCCATCAGGAGTGTTTGCAGATGAGACTGTGAGGAGGTTTTGAAGACTGAGATCCCAAAAATAATAAGCGGTTCTGATTCTCCTTTTTCTACACTGTCTGGTTCCTTTCTATATGTGAGGCTAATCCCTCTTATTTACAGACAGTAGAGCTAACAGTAACAGAGAGATGTTCTTAAATTCTAATAAATCACTACTAACACACTACTTGTCTACTCTTTTAGTACAAATTACTCAGTAGCACTTGTTCATTTCACCATGGTGTTACTAGACCTTTAGCAATTCCTGCTTTTGATAACCAATAGTTAACATGTAAGTATGAGTTTGAAAAGAATCTTTGTCTTCTCTTTAGTTTAGCTGGGATCGGGAGGACTTTTCTAATAATATTTTAAAAAATGTGGCAGTTGACTTTTTGCTGAATTTCTGCTTGTTTTGTGACCATTTTCATTGACGTGTTTCCTTTTTCCTACAGTTTCCTGGTTAGTTTTATGGTTGATGCACGTGGGGGTTCGATGAGGGGTAGTCGCCATCATGGAATGAGAATAATTATCCCGCCACGCAAGTGTACAGCACCGACCCGCATCACCTGCCGCTTGGTAAAGAGGCATAAACTGGCCAGCCCACCACCGATGGTTGAAGGAGAAGGATTAGCGAGTAGACTTGTAGAAATGGGGCCAGCAGGGGCACAATTTTTAGGGTGAGTTGTTCTATGAATTTCATTGTTTACACCCATGTTGCATCTTTCATTTCCTTTATCCTGTGGATTTAAGGAGTTAAACATTGACACTCTACCTCATTTGAGCACGTAATATAGGCTACTTAACTTGAAATATTAAAAAATGCCAACCTGCCATTCCTTCCAGAAAGTAACCTTGTATTTTAAGAGGAGATTTGCCTCTATGGTGACTGCAGGTGGAGCCAAAGGTAAGGAAAGCCATGGAAAAGCCAGATCTTGCCCCCATCTACTCGTGCAACCTGCCTTTGAAATCAGGAGGAGTCACACGCCTATAATGCATAACGGATTTTGACCCTCTCACTCATAGAGTATTGGAGAAACATCACTGTCACAAAAAAGTGTCCTAAAGTCACCCACAAGGACCTAAATATTGAACTCTGTTCCCTGTGAAGCAGCATGTGCACAGCTCCTGCCGGAGTTGCTGGGAGCTGCCTGTCTCTGTCCTGTGGAGCAAAGCCACTGAGAGTGATGGTGGAGCAGTTACTGTAGAGCATCAAGTAGTACAAATGCTAGGAACTCACTTTTTTTAAAGCTTATAATAGGGGAAACAATCCACTATGATGTGGCTTTTTTTTTTCCTAATTATAAATTTTGTTCATTATCATGAGTGGCACCCTGGTGTAAACTGCCGGTTCTGTCGGGAATGACAGCCTGTTCCTAATTTCCCCTTCTTGTTTCTCTTCCTGCTGCATGGATGTTATTCAGTAAACTGCATCTTCCTAACACTCCTCCCCCTCTAAATGAGGGCGAGAGCATGGTTAGCCGAATCCTGCAGCTTGGTCCACAAGGAACAAAATTTATTGGGTAGGATATGTACGGAAAAGATACAGAATGTCTACAGTTTTTCTTTTGTTTCCAATTTTTTGTTATTCCCATTTTATTTTTTTTAAGTTTACTAAAGCTTTCAGTTGATTTATGTCACTGAAAGAAAATCATAGTGGCTTGATTTAATATAGCTCTGCTACTACCTTGTGCTTATAGGCATGTAAAATTCACTGCCAGCATTCTGCTTTCATAACTTCTGTGCTTTTGTAATTTTTTAAATTTGAAGTGTTTCAACTGCATCAAATACATTTTAATACACAGTGACAGTCCTTTAAGTTCAACCCTGTGGTAGAGAAGGTATTTACAGGCCTTGAGTTGAGTCTGTTTCAGGAAAAGCATTTGTAAAATACGATCACATAAAGTCTATTATTTATGAAAGATTATTTAGAAAAAAATATCGAGTGAATTACTTCATTCAACAAGGTTGGAGAAATACTAATCTTTTCAACCTCCAAGAGTCACCTTGTTAAAATAAATTTATAAAGACAAGTATGCTACCCAAAGGAACTGCAGTGTATAGTCTAAAAATGTAAGAATGTTCCCATATATTTTTGTTGTTTTCAAACCATATTGTGAAATTTATTGCATTAGGTTTTCAAAATACTGGTTAGTGTTTGGTGTTCCAAACCTGTTCAATACCTTCTCACTGAGTATCCTTGTTAAATGTCATGCACAAAATTGTGTGGTTTCTAAATATTTATAGAGACAGTATCTGAAATATTAGCCTGCAAAGATTGTACTACAATGTTAGTTGTCAGTCTGTACTCTTTTTGAACTAGAGAGTAAATATCTTAAGCAATGTATTTGAATTTTTGGTATTTACTTGCTGTGCACAATGGGAGACAGCAGCTACATTCCTATTTCTCATTGAAGGACTTGAAATTAGAGTAACAGCCTGAGTGTTCTTAAAAGCATCTAAAAGACATATTAATTAAGCTACCTTTTTCTATTTTCATGGGAAAAAAAATACTACCTAACTCCTCTCCCCTGGTATTTAATGTGAAAACTGGACTTCCAACTAGTTTCTGTTTTTCCTCGTGATGGCTGTTGTGATTTCCATGCTCAGGTAATTGGGTTAATGCACCCAATGCCTTGCAGGTGTACAGTCCCATAGAAGTGCTGCATAATTCTCCCATCATGTGATGCTGCTTTGAACTGAGTTATTACAAAGCAGCGAAATCCTTTACAACCTCTGTAGGAAAATAATGATACTGTCTATTTAAATGTCTTAAAGCTGCATAATCCATAATTGTTCCCTTACTGTGTGATTTCAGTCAGTTTGTCTTAGCATACTTTAAAATGCATATCCTGCCTGTGAAGTGTTTGGTAAAAGTGTCTGTTTTGTTAAGGAATGGCACATGAAGTGAATGGTGGTTTCTGTCGGTTCTTCACAATAACTGTTCAGTAATGCACCTGCAGTACTTTGTTGAAGATACATTGTCTGGTGACATAGGTGTATTATTAACCACCTTTCGTTCCCTCTCCTTCTCCCCAAAATGTTTGAGAGCAACTAATATAAATGTGGTTGTGATGTTGTTTAACTCAGAAATCCATCGTGAAAGGATCTAAACATTCCCCAGTGATGTTTATAGTGCAGATGTTGCAGCTGTGATTTTGGACACGAGAACCAGAAAGTGAAGCTAATGAGAAACAACCTCTTGTGTTTCACAGGAGCTGCATCAGCAGAGACCCAGGGAGAGCTTTGTAAAGTTTTGGACTTAGTCTGAAATTTAAAAAAAAAACCCAAACCTCAAGCAGTTTCTGCTGCAGTCATTAGCTGTTATATGCATTTGGATAGCTGGACTGTTTCTGAACTGATTTTGCCCCTTTAAATCCCTTGAGCCAAATCCAAACTTTGACTGTGCTAATGCCAATTAAAAGTCAGCACTGCTGTGTGTGCTGGAGGCAGGTTGGATCACCTACATCCTGGCATGAATGAGCGGGGAGAACTCTCCTTAGGAAAAGTTGTCACTATTTTTTCGTATAGCCCACTGTTTCAGATTTACATTAAAAATGAGCTATATACAAATATTTCTAAGTTATTTATTAATTATAGTTTAAATGATAAAGGATTGTGCAGCTTTGGCAGTTTTAAAAACATTTTTACCCTACAGTGCTAACTGTTTAAAATGACTGTAGTTTTCTTAAAGACCATAGGAAATTAAGGGCAGTGAGGAGATGTAGGGTTAAAAATAAAATGGTTCCTTTTTCTCTAGCCCTGTCATAGTGGAAATCCCGCATTTTGGATCAATGCGAGGAAAGGAAAGAGAGCTAATTGTGCTTCGAAGTGAAAATGGTGAAACATGGAAGGAGCACCAGTATGACAGCAAACATGAAGACTTAACTGAAATACTCAATGGCATGGACGAAGGTAAACATTTTTTCAAAACTTTAGCAAGCCTTACCTTTGTGCAGACTTGCTAGGATAAGCAGACTAAAGCAACTTAAAGTAAATCAGCACAGGGGATATCTGACTTTGGGGAATACAGTGTATGTTATATATTAAACTAATGGAAAGAGTGTAAAGAGAAATTGTTCAGCAGTGGCCCGGAGACATCCTGAAATCAGTGGTAAGTTTTGGTCTGAAGTCTTGCCAAGTTTAAGGAAAGTTGCTCAGTTGCTTTACAGTACGAAGTTGAGAATAACATCCCAGCTGGAGGTAAGCCTGTTTCTGCTGCTCAGACAGGGCCACGTGAAGGTCATTCCAAACCAAGGGTGAAGTGTAAATATCAGTTATATTAGACTTTCCCACAAATGCAGACTTCAGCCCATAGGCCATTCTTCTTTGAAATGGTATTGTTAGAGATTGCCTCCCACAAATACAGAACCTGCCTTCCTGATGCCCATCTGGGAAGTCTGGCTCCCTTGTTTGGCTTGGACGTTGCTGTTTATGTGAGAGTCCCTTAAGATGAGAGGACTCAGCTGTACATAGTTCATAGAAGATGCTGTGACAGATGGTCCCCGCGGACACATCTCAGGCAAAACCAGGCTGGGGCAACAGTGAGCCCTTGGCACCACTGCTTCCTTTTCCTAGCAAGTATTTTTTTGTTACTCTTGCTGATAAACCGTTGCTCTAGCTCTTTGCACTGGGTGTGAATGAAATTGCTTGTGGTCTGGACTTCGGTTTTCTGTCAGGGTTTATCCACAGGGTTTTCTCTGGATAACCACCTACAGAAAGTCACTGTGGTGGGGTACTAAATACAGAAAAGTTCTTTCATTATCAGCAAAAGCATTTGAAGCAAATGATCAGGCTGTGGATGGCAGCTATGAGAGCTATCTGTGAGCAGGGTCTGCCTTTGATCTTGACCTCTCCTTCTTTGAAGAGGGCAGCTTCAGCAAAAAGCATGCTTTGAGAACGTGGAAGGAGAGTAGTGCTATTGTGAGGGGCTCCCTGGACATCTGAGATGTAGCATTTTTCCTGATTTCCTGGTCTTCCAGGAATGGGAACAGCAGAATGAGCTTGGGTAGTATTTTAACTTCAAAGTACTTGAACTGCACATGAGCTTGTAAAAATACAGAGCAATGGCAAAGATCTGCTTGTTACATGTGATGATCTATTGTAGCTATTTATTTTGAAATAAATGTAATAGAACCAATCAAGCAGTAGGCAGAAACACTACAAATGTTGGGTCAGTGGGTTTGGAAAAATATAATAAATCTCATCGCAGAAGGCTACCGAAAAGCACGGGAACAGGCAAAAGAGTGAGCATGGCTCAGGATAGTATTGCTTGGGGAAGAATTGATTCAGGATCGAAGGCAGTAGTTGCAGCCTTTCTAAAAGAAAAATCTCACCACCATCCCTTCCTTCTCTGCATGCTATCGTGAGATAGGGAGTAGTGATTTGGCATTTGGGTGAAGTATCGGTGTCTGTCAGTGGTGAGGTGGTCAGAACTGACCAGCAGCTTACTTATTTGCTTCATGTGTTCTCCAAACTGAGCTTAGTTCAATTTTGGAATAGGAAATCTGGGCATAAAAACACTGTTCTAAAGTGCTCCAACTTGCATCACTTATGAAAGAGCTCTCCAGAGGTGCCATATGGATAAATTCACATTTTACAGAGAAGAGAGCTCAATAAATAAAAACACTTTGAGAGAAGTGGGCATGAAGCCCTCAGTACTTAGAGCCTAAAATAATAAGCCTCACAATTTGGAGCCAAACAACTGGAGTTGGAGTACAGCAGAGACCTGTTGGTGGTTTCAGGTGGCTCTTCCCTTCTGGGGGGCTGCTGTTTGAGGTTAGCGGGTGTACGTACAGCCAGCGAATCACAGAAAGTAGGATGGATACTGGACTGTTCCCCTAGAGTGAAAATATTTGACACCTTAAAAGCCAAGCCACAGAAATGCCATTTACCAATCCAGGCAGTCACTTATGAGAGGGAAAGGAGAAAAAATACTGTAGACACACCCAGAGCATTGTGTTGATTATTTGTTCAGTTCATTTTAGGTTAATCCTTCTCGTTAGGGAAACAAAACAGAACAAAAATGCCTGCATTAAAGTAGTACCAGGGCCTTGACAAAATTCTGCTCCAACTAAATGATACCTTTTCTGTGTAAAAGGTCTTCTAAGCAAAGACATAAAATTTAAAAATTGTAGAATTAAAAGATTTAAAAAAAAAAAATCTGAACTTTTACTGGTTTGTTACAAAATACCACAATTAGACTTGGCTCTGAAGCAATATCTTGCATCTCAGAAGCCATAACTTTGGAAGAAGTTTTATTCCAGGTATGAACTCTAGAGGCAGAAGCAATCTTTAATTGAAATAGAAAGCAGCACATTGACAGTCTTTTCTAGATGTTTAATGTGTCTTTGCACAGAATTCATCTGCGCTGTCATATCTGAATGCTGTAACATGCTGCAGGAGTGCCTGTTTTTCTGTTGAAAGCAGCTTGTCCGTTTTGTGTTAGACCTGCTGTGATTCACTAGTTCTTTCCTATCTGTATACTGAAAGGAGGGCAACCAGATTTTTATTCCCAGCTCCTTAATACACTGAATTTTTAAAGATGCAGTCTGCTTCTCTGTTTTGTTTTTCTTGTTTTGCTCTCCCGCTTAGCTAGCGGGGATGAGAGCGAGGACATCTTTGCTCCTCGCCCTCCTTGGGGACTGCTGAAAACCTGCCTGTTCTTTACTGGAAGCAGCACCATCTGCTGGAAAACCTCGCCTCAGACTCAGAATAATCCAGAGCAGGAGGCAACCCTTCAGGGCACTGAATGTGGGATTAAATAACAGCAGAACTTTGCTTTTGTTATCATGAAAGAACAATGAACCATGATGTAAACAGTTAGTTTTTACCTTGGTGCTGTCAGATTTCTGCTTAAATAGTTTTTATTCTAAAGATGGTGCTATAATTAGGCAAACGTAGGGCTGAAGGACTACAAGGAACTTGGCATTTTTAGGCAGAGGAGGAGTTTGTTTCCAAACACAAGAGTGGCATTTCACAGTTCTTGGCCATATTACATTTATTTAAACTTAAATCAAGTAAAATATTTTCTAAAATTAATTTATTTTTTTAGGAAGACTCTCTGTCTTGAAATTAGTAAATAGGCTACGTTTTCAGACAGGCTCCTTTTAGCTCCAGCTTGTGTTTGCTTTTTAAATTCCTGCACCCTTCAGAGGTACCTGTAGACAAATCGTGGGCATAAATGCACACACGGGGGCAGCTCATCTTTTGAAAGGGATTTTTAAACTAGTGAGTGAGCCAAGAAATGCAAATATTTGTGGCCACAATATGCTTGCAGCTGCACAGTGTGGTTTCAGATGGGAAGCAGGAGTTTTTACATAAATACTTCTTTGAATCTGCAGATCATACCAGAGTGTGACCTTGTTTATGCTTGAAATTTAAAATGCCACCATAAATCACTCTGCAGTGATTTTGCCACATTTCCAAGAAAAGTTTTAAAACATATTGCTGTTAAATTTCGTGTTGTGAATGGCACGATAAGAGACCGTGCAAAAATAGACAACACATAAAGGACACTGCCACCTTTGAGGATGAAACCTCCTTGTAGAACTGGGACCATGTAGTTATGTACATGAAATACTGAAACTGGGAGGGTGGGTCCAATTATCAGCACTTTAAGACAAGTCTCACTGCCCTCGGCTTCTTGTTGTCCCTTCCCATGTGCTCTTTCTGCCCTCATCCATCTCCTGTACTTTTGTGAGTGCTGCCTCCTGGGTGCCCCACTTTTATTCAACGATTCCTTAATGGGCACATCTCTGTTCGAGGGGAAACTGGTATCCTGTGCTCATCCCACCTTTCAGTCTCTGCACAGTGACAGGGTTGCAAAACTCAGAGAGCTGTTCAGTCTGCTAAGTACAGGTGAGATTTGCTTTTTCAGTGTCTGTAAAACTCCTTCTAAGGCCCTGGTAAGGGAAATCAGATACCAGGTCACACAAAGACACCTTGAAACTCATGAAATAGCCAGGTGTGACTTCTCCTACTCCGTTCTCAGTCAGAAGAAACTTGCTCTGCATTACTTTACCTGAAAGTGAAAAAGAAAGGTATTAGACATGGGATGAATTTCATCCACAACTGCCTCTCACCTGACAAAACTGGTGTGATTTCTTTCCTTGACCTGAGCCACCTTTCATGAGGTCCCTCTCTGACCTTGGAGGATGTGGCTGGGTTTCTCTTCTGTCCAGGAACTTTAACGCAATGCTTATGTGGCAGCACAGACTAGAGGGGAAGACATATATGCACAGAGTATTGCAATACCTTTCTCTTCACCTATTAAAACTTAATGGCAATAGGTGTTCTTTGGGCTGTTAGCACAAATCTGAGAGACAGTGACATTGGGACACTTCCCAATTCTGCCACTAACCTTTCTGCTTTGCCATCTCTATCTGTAAGATGAGGTGTATAGCATACTTCTCTCTGGTTAAAAAAACCACCCAAACACACAGAACCATACCAACCAAACAAAAAATCCTTTGAGATTTGAGTTTTTAACTGAAACACATTGCATAGGAATGAAGTGTCAGCAACTGAGGAAAATAGTAATGATGATAGCTCTTTCTGTAAAACACATGAGGTGTGTTCAGGAAACGTGACCTCTCCCAGGACTAGTTTTCCTTGTTTCATTAATTCTGACATGCTAATGCTGCATTTCTTATGGCAGCCAGAGAGGTGGTTTGATTGCTCATCATCTTTTTCTTTTTTTGTGTTAGAGGGCAACTTCAATATAGAAGCTTACATATGTATTATCCAAACATAATCTCCCTATATATAGTCTGACTCCCCTCCATTCCTGCCTGCTGTTCTGCCACTCTAATCTTCACATCTTCTTCCTCCTCAAAAGGAGAGCGCCTGCCAGGCTCAAAGGATTTTGAAATATTCTTATATAAACCACTAATTTTCTACTTCAGGAGAATTTTAATTATCCTTCATCTCTGTGAGCGTTTTACAGTGGGTTTAGTCTCTAGCAACAAACAGGAGAATGCATAGGATTTACCAGTCGAGATTACACCTGCTTGGGAGTTTAAGAATCCAGTTAGTCTCCTGCACAAGCCTTGCTTCCAGAGGCAGAATACCTAATTCATTAGAGGGCTTCAGAGTAAATGGAAACTGACATTATGATAAGGAATTAACCCTCTTCCCGTAGCTACGCATGATCCACAGCAACACTGTGCAATTAATCCAAATTACCTACTGAAAGCTTTAAAATGGAAAACTGACATTTAACCAAATTTATATTCTAATTCTTTTGGAGTTGTAATTGAGCTTACATATTCAGAGGAGAAGAATGTCTCAGCCACATAAAGTAAAGAATTGTACAAATGTCTTTTGTCTTAGTACCATTTCTGGTCCTCCTGCTTTCTCTTGATGCATCTGATAGAAATGTTATCTTTCAAGGAGCAAACTTTTCTTTAGGAATATCTTTTTAAGGAGACAAATAAGAGTGCTGGAATGAAACCCAGTTACAACAGCTAAAAAGGCCAAGTGCAAGAATTTCCAGGAAAAATGCCTGACAGTTGTGTAATTATCTCCATTTGTGATAGTGTTTATATCACAGTGATTCCATTAGTACATATGTATACACACACACAAATGCATATAGTTGCATAATTAGTTATATTTGTGATATATCACAGAGTTTTCCTCAGTGCATCATGTCTGTCATCTACTTAATTGATTAGTTAATATAGGTAGATACTCTATGCACCTTTCTGAGCCCTGGTAACCCTACAAGCTGGGAATGTGGCCGAGACCACTAATTGTTAATGACCTGTTTCTGTTCCGGTTATCTCTGAGGATGTATTGTTTCTCTAGGAACTGAGGAGCACAATGCAGTTATTTTGGAGCAAATACCTGAATGGCTGAAAACCTGATGCGGGAAGGGATCCTTGCTGTGGCTTCACTGGTAGTGCTGGCAGACGGAGCTATGTCATAGCCACAATTTACTGCAGAGCTCAGTGTCTGGTCAGGATTCTATGGATGGCAGTCTGGGAGATAACTTTCTCAGTACCTTAGCTAGGCAAATTTTGGATTGCACACCTGGTGTGAAGTTGAATGGTTCATGAACTGACAGTGATTTCCTGTGATTTTCTGCATGTTGGAGCTATGTGAGGGAAGAGGCTGGAAATAAATGTCTTTTGAAGGTGTGCACAGACAGATCAGTGCACTTGTGTACTTCTGGGTATAGATGAGAGAGGAAAGAAGCTTGACCATCTCCTTCAGACCTCCTTGGATTCCCATGCCATGTGACAAACCTGCCATCCTATGGCAGCTGCTGCTCCAGAGACTGTCACACCCTAGTGTTTAGGTATCCTGGAGATCTGTCTGTCCAGTGCTGTTGGCCCTCGTCGTCAAGATTTGTTTCACGGAGCAACCCAAAACTTCATAATTAATAGCAATTAATTTTTTTTTTCTCCTTTAGTAAATAAAAAAACCCATTACTTCTTAAGCATTTTAAGGCATTTTCAAAACCTCACACTCACAGGTGTGTCTGGTATGAACCTGGGCAGGTAATGAGGGAATGTTTTAACTGTTTTCTCCCACCAGAGCTGGACAGCGTTGAGGAGCTAGAGAAGAAGCGTATCTGCAGGATTGTCACAAAGGATTTCCCTCAGTACTTTGCGGTGGTTTCCAGAATCAAGCAGGAGAGTAACCAGATCGGGCCGGAGGGCGGGGTGCTGAGCAGCACGACGGTGCCGCGCGTCCAGGCGGCCTTCCCCGAGGGTGCTCTCACCAAAAGAATCCGCGTGGGGCTCCAGGTAAAGCTGCCCTTGTGTTCGTATCTGCAACATCTACAAACGCATCGTTGTTCCTAATGCATGAGGCTTGCAGCTGAGGAGCCTGCTGCTCCGTAGCAGTGGGTTGCAAGGTGGGTGGTATTCACATCTGAGACCTGCGCTGGCATGTGGCTGGCTGGGCACGCTCTCTGCCTCTCAGCGCCCCTCTCGTATGAGTGATTCACAGGTCTTCCTCCCCATGGCAAAAGCCCAGCTCCTCTTTTATCATCACCTCGAATATTGCCTAGCATCTGAAGAATAGAGAGAAAAAGCAAAGGCCTGGAACTACCACAGCATCAGTGATACTGTTTGCCATCTTCCCGAGGGCTGTGGCTGCCAGCAGCTATGAGCTGCACAGCCACTGTGCAGTCCCAGCCTCCTGTGGCCAAGTAGCAGCTTGTGATTGGTGTCACTGGGCAGCCCTTTGCCATAGGAATGTGTTTGGTAAGGAGTTTATGCAGATGTTTGCCAGCTGCTTCTGGGTCAAAGACTTCCCATATATACATCTGTTGTAGCTTAGGACATTCACCATTGGTGTTTCCAGCAATGGATAGAATCTGGGAAGAGCTAATAGCTTAAACTCTCCTCACACAAGCTGCACATAAAGTGGAGAAATATTCTGTAGGAGGTGTTTTTTTCTTTGAGTTCTGTTAATTATCACTTAAAATTACTTAATAACCTGACAAGTCTGATGGGTTCATGAAATAAGGATGCTGGTTTGGATTCCAGTGCTTGGAATTCACACTGGAACATTTTTAATCTGTTAATGATATTTCACATCTAAAGGTGATTAATCTTGAGAAAATGGAAGCTCTGCTGTTACGGTTATTGAGCTGCCTTTCCAGAGCTCTCTAGTGTGAAGGAAGCACATTTCCATATGCAGTGTTGTCACTGCTGAGATTGCAATGTAGCTATCGTATTCTATGCTTAATACATTGTGCAGTTCAAATAATGCAGCAAGTCACTGGTCAGCCTGATTGAAGCAGACTTGAAAGATTTAAAAAAAAAAAAAAAAGGCAAATGTATGAAAAAAACCAGGTTTCCCATAATATGCCTATGGAATCAATAAGATGCCACTTTTGAGTTCTGGTCCTACCTGAAAAAAACTACAAAAATTCTATAGCATTTCTTCCTTTATTGGCTATTTTTCCTTTCTTCACATATATAAAATTAGGAAACCTTTCAAGGTACATAATGGAGATAGAAAGTCTGAAATTTGCATGTAGTTCTGATATAGCTTAATGCATTCTGTATGAATTTGACCCAAAGCAGTATTTTTTTCCTAATAATGAAGAGCAGAGTAGCATAGGAAGCACTGAGGACAGAGGTAAGTTGGAGTGTACACAGTGTTCCTCAGGAGCATGGATTTATGTTTGGCAAAGATGTGAGAATTGCTCAGCATCTCCGAGGCAGAGTGTCTAGTTCTCACTTCTCAAGAATCTGCTAGCAAAATAGACCTCTTTTTGCATTTTGAAATTGTATTTAATATCACCCGTCACTGTAAATTAAGAACAAACCCAGACATGCTCTGAAAATCTCTTAGCAAATACTGCAGGCAACCTTCTGAGATTTGTAGTTTTGCACTAAAAGTTAGCTATGGGCTGCTGAGAAAAATACTAAGATCGTACTAATAATCACCTTTGAGAGCAATAGGAGAAGGCTGCTGGGGAAAAAAAAAAAAAAATCCTACAGAAAATAAAGGAAAATTGAGTTATCTTTTGGAAAACAGTTTGGCATATCTACGAGCAATTCGTAGTTCTAGTTTAAATACTTTCCCTGTGTTGACAGGCTCAACCGGTTCCAGAGGAGATTGTCAAAAAAATCCTTGGAAACAAAGCAACTTTCAGTCCCATTGTCACTGTGGAGCCAAGAAGAAGAAAATTTCATAAGCCAATAACCATGACAATTCCTGTGCCGCCTCCGTCAGGAGAAGGTGTAACCAACGGGTACAAAGGAGACACGACGCCCAGCCTTCGACTTCTATGTAGCATCACAGGTTAGAGAAAAATCACGCTCTTTGCAAAGGTTTCTGTGACAGCAATGTCTCCGTGCTCGCTCTCATAACTGTACAACTCGTGCTTTCCAGTAAGGGAACATTGGTGTGCTCGGTCCAGTAGAGTTCAGATCAGTTCTTCTGAGCAAAGCCAGCTGAGGTCATTTGAAAGGCTCCCACTGGTTCCCTGGGCCTTGAATCTGGTCTCATGCCATTGTAAAAGAACTCTGCCAACAGATATTAAATGTTATTTTATATTTAGCCAGTACAAAGAATTTCAGCCTTGACTATTACACATGGTTGTCAGTAGTTTGCAGAAATAGTTGTGTCCTAGCGGATATCAAGGCAGGGTTTCCTGTTGACTTGTGGGTATGTACTTTGCTTACATCTGCATCATTTTCTGGTGTGTAACACGTGACGTAGTATATAATGCATATCTCAGCTGCTGGAGAACATTATTGTCTAGGCTCTCCTTTCATGGGTGAAGCAAAATAACTTAAGATAGGTATATTCTTATGTAATCTGTATATGCTTGGTGTTTAAAAGAAAATCCCTATGGTTTATCTCTATGTAGGAGGCACTTCACCTGCGCAGTGGGAGGATATCACAGGCACCACTCCACTGACGTTCTCAAACGACTGTGTCTCATTCACAACCAATGTTTCAGCCAGGTATGGTAACACAGCTTGCCAAAGGCACCCAGGGAGTAGTTTTGCTTAACAAAGTGCATAGTTGTGGGGTTGTTTTTTTGGCTTTCCGTAAGTCTTTTGCAAGACTGCTGAAGCAGTAATGGACCAGATGCTTCTTTGTCACTATGTATCAGCATCCCACACATCCGGGGTTGCACATGAAGCTTTGTCCTGGCCTTTTTTACTGCGGTGATGTCTCCTGGCAATCACACATGTTGTTTCTCTAAAGGCTGCAGTACCACACAGGAGTTTGGTTTTCTGCAAACAGCAACAGAAAGGGAAAATTTAAAATGCTTATTTAATAAAAAAAAAAAGAAAAGGGGACATCCATAAAAACGTATTTATTTAAAAAGTTAGAGATATTCAGTTTCTAGGTGTGAGCTTTTTAGTTGAAAATTACATAAAGTTACATTCACAAAAATATCATTTGCCAAAAAAATCATGCTTTGAAATTAATTTTGATGGATTTAGTGGACTTAGATACTGATTGGAGACATTCAACAGGATCTGTACAAATCATACATCCTAGTAGAGAAAATTCATGGTATGCCAGGTAAAGAGTTTATCATTCAGTACATAACATTTGCACCTATAAAAAGCTTTATAAAGAGAGAGAATTGCTGAAAGAGACAAATAGATCAGGGCTGAAATATTGTGGGAAAGACTCGTAAAACCCACAAGTTAAAATATTTATAGCTTGTATCAAAATTGTCGTCAACTTCTTAATCATAAAATAACAGTATAACATCTGTCTCTTTGGGAAACTTCACTTTGGGCATACTAGGTTTCAATCTGTATGGGAGATGTGATTTTGCTGTTTATGTGTGTTATCAAGGAGGTTGTTTTAGCAAATCAGCTGTACAGTGAAGTATCAGCACGTGGTGTATGGTCACAAGAAATAAAGTTTCCCCATTCTGGCTTCAAATGAGGCTTAAAATAGACAGTTTTATGAGATACCAGTGTGAGAAGGGTCAAATAAGTATATCAACATTTCACTGCCCGTTTTTGGATAGTTAAAGAACCACTGAAAGTAGAAGGAAAATTACAGCTTTGGGAAGTCAGGAAGGACAATATGCATGCAAAATGGCTAAGGATCACTGGTCGTGTTTCTCTTTACAGGCTTAAACAATGTTTGAGCATAATGAAAAGTTGATTTAATGGTTTGCTTTTTCACACTCAGATTTTGGCTCGCAGACTGCCATCAAGTACTAGAGACTGTTGGGCTGGCAACACAGCTTTATAGAGAATTAATATGCGTTCCTTATATGGCAAAGTTTGTGATATTTGCCAAAATGAATGACCCTGTGGAATCCAATTTGCGTTGCTTCTGCATGACTGATGACAAAGTGGACAAAACTTTGGAGCAACAAGAGAACTTTGAAGAAGTTGCAAGAAGCAAAGATATTGAGGTATATTTCTTACTCACAGCTGGCTTCCTCCTTGTAAATGGACAATGTGTTTTCCAAGTAGTCTTGCAAAAGCTGCTATAAACCCAGTTAAATAGAGATTCACAGCAAAGCTGTGTCAAAAAATTTCTTGAAAGGAGGCCAAAAAAGGACAAGGCGAGGGGAGCGTGAGGACCTGACTCCAAATGGATGCCCCAGACCAGTCTGCAGTGGGTTTTGCACACACTGGTGTGGAGTAGTCCAGGTTGGGCTTTGTAGACGGCTGACCTGGAATTTCCTCTCATTGCCCCCTCAGACACAGAGTCCTGAGTAGGGCTGGTTTGTGGTGAATATGGAGTCACCAACCCACGGTTTCTTGAAGGAAATTTACATGGTCTTACACCAGAAAAGCTGCTCATGTAGCTCACAGTTTCCTGAACTGCCTGCCCTCATAATACCTTGCAATAATACACAGTGACGTTCTGATTTGTTGTTGAATTTTATCTGAGTGGGGACTTGGGCTAAATTCAGGAACTATGATGGGGGAAATCATGATACACTTATGTGCATGGATCTACTATGAAAAGAGGTTTTATTGACTTTTATTTTATTTTTGCTTTGGTAGGTTCTGGAAGGAAAACCTATTTATGTTGATTGCTATGGAAATCTGGCCCCTTTGACTAAAGGAGGACAGCAGCTTGTTTTTAATTTTTATGCTTTCAAAGAAAATAGACTGCCATTCTCTATCAAGGTAAAAGCAAAACATGCCAAATATTTCTGCTGATGTTTGGGACTCTTTTTTCCCCCTATGATAACGCTTTTTCAGCCTAGTAGGACTAACTTGCCTCAAGGTTGTAAGTGTCATTGTTTAATATGTGAATAACATGGAGAGGGTACTTTGCATGAAGCCACAAAAGAGCTGCTGGCAGAGCTGGGACCAGAATACCCATGATATGAATTCACAACCTTTTATTAAAACCATATCTCAAGTTAGACATCCAGAATACTCCCAGTAAATCACTATTTCTCAGGGACTAAACAACAGAGCTGCGTTCAAAAACATACTGTACAGCAGGACAGCCTCCAAAAAAATGTGCACAGACTGTTCATCTCTAAATTACCACGAATGGATGCTCACTTTCCTTTTCTTAGCCTTATCATAGCTGCCATGCAAAGAAGTTTTAAAGTATTTTGGTGAGCACAAGTGCAAAATGTGGCAGAAAAAAAAAAAGAAGGTGAGCAGAAAAATTCTCTCAGTATTGTCCCGGTATAAAACTGTCTGCTTGAGTTCATTCAACATCTTGTTTTGCGTGGATTTATCATCAGAGTGCTTCAGGCTGATTTCACTCTTTCATGTTATCACCTTTTTTCCTTCAGCACCTCAGGCTGAGCTCCAGCTCAGTGACATTGGTCTTTATGCATTAGATAGCTTCTTGTCAAAGAAACTTTGAGGAACTCTTCAGAAACCTCCTCTAGGTATCTGAATTACTACATACTACTACACTGTACTAAAATTTCTTTTCTAGGTAAGAGACACCAGCCAGGAACCTTGTGGTCGACTATCATTTTTGAAAGAACCAAAGACTACAAAAGGACTGCCACAAACAGCTGTTTGTAACTTGAATATCACTCTGCCAGCACACAAAAAGGTATTTGTTAGAAAAAATAAACATTTTCCTGAGGGTTGGTTTGGTTTTATTTTTGCTCCTTTAGTTTTTGTCTTTTTTTTTTCTGCTAGTGATAAAAAACCCTGTGAAATGCCAGTAATGAGAATGCTTTGGAATATGATAAAGGCTTTTTAAATTTATGTTTTATTGGTTTCCTGTATGTAGAACGCTTTTAAAGTCTCTTGTTACTGTGGTGTCAAGTTCCTATAATTTTTATGATTCTGTTTACAGCTCATGCTTCAGCCTGCAAATCATAGGTTTATGCTTTCAGTAATGTCACGTGTTGATTTGCATTGGATGTGAGATATTTTTTTTTCTCTTGTGTTGACATTTTGGATTTGCTTTGCCTTATAAATCAGCTTGCATTTTGTGCTCCCAATTTGGTCCTTTTCATATCCTGATATTCTTTTCCCTGCTGTCCATTATAATATTCCTTGTCTCTGCAATGCATCTTGGGACCAAAAGGAAACAGAGTCAGATCAAGATGATGAGGTAATATAAACACTGTCTTCTGTTTTTATTTCCTTCAGATTTAGTGAAGAAAAGTAATATGTTATAGAAAAACAAACAACTTTTTTTAACTATGGCATAGAAATGATACCCACAGAATAACCATATCCTCAACATCTGATAGTCTGTTGCAAAACAGCAGAGGTGCACAAATGTGAAAAAACATGATTATGTATTATGAAATTAAACCAAGCATTGAGTAATAGCCATCTAAAATTTAACTAATTTTCTTCTGAAAAAGGATATAATTATAAAATTCAGACCAAGTCTTTTTTTGGCAAAATCAAGAAGAGTTTACTGGATATGATTTTACCTCTTGGAGCAGTACTGCCAGCGCTTTGTTAACTTGTATTTCTGTGAGGGAAAGAAGTATTGGTGAGGCCACAATAGTGGCCTATAACATTTTACTCCTGAAAATAAACTGGATTCTTTTGAAAAAACAAAATAGCCAAGAGCAATTTTTAAATACTGTGTACAAATCTATTTTCAAATAAACCTCAGATATTTGCAGGTTAAAAACCCACAGTTTGCCAGACATTGCAACATTAGATTGTCAGGAAACTGAGTGGGTTTCACTCATTACAGATAGTAATAAATGAGATCCCCTTATAAAACAAATTACATAGATGTATCCATTTTACATAGAAGCAAAGTTTTCATCTCTTCCTGGTGGCAAACAAATAACAGTAGCCACCTGCTGATTAAAATAATAATAAAAAAGAAAATAATCAAAACACTCCTTACATGTTAAAAAACAGTAACAGCGACCGCATCACTTTGTCTCCACAGGATTTGTTCCCAGTGAGCTATTATATAGCTATAACAATAGGTTTTTTTCTAAACAAACCATATTTTTAGCCACATAACCAAGTGAGCTGATCTCTGAAGGACCTTTAAAATTCATGCATCACAGTAGCAGCTATGCCACTGAATGCAGCTATTTACGATGCAATTTATTAGTTAGCAATAGTAGTCTGCTTTCTAATCTGCATCTTTGCATTTTGTGCCTATTAAAAATATCCCCTCCCATGCCTTTTTTGTCCTTAATGTATTCACTTTAAAGCCAGTGTACATTGTGGTGTATGTGCTTTCAGGACAAATTAATTTGGGGAGAAATATTTGATCGGTCTAAGTTGTACTCTTATGAATGTTTTATGTCTGTATCTGTAGTCTTTTGTGTTGATCTCCTGTTTCTAGCCGAAGGTGGTTTATTTTATAGAGAATGAATAATATACCATTTCTAGTAGTGTGATGCGGTTTATTCAGTGATAATGGGATAAAATAGTATTGAGATACATTAAGGCAGGATCACGAGCTACATCTGCTACCTAAGCTCTTCCACCTCCTAAGTAGAGACGTTGTGAGCAGGAATGAACCCATGGGGTCATCGCTTAGGGTTGCGGTCCCTTCCCTGCTTGCTCCAGGAGGGTAGTCATCATTCACAGCAGGTTTCTGCCGCCTCCGATAGCCCCGCTCCCTGCTCCGCAGTGCCTGGCACTCATTACATGGCAGACAGGAATGGAGACCGGCTCTGTCCATTCCCTGCCCGCTTGCCCAAATTTGGCTTCAGCTTGCCTTCCTGAAGCGGAAGGGAAACTTCCCTTCTCCCTCGTGGGGATGTGTACCACTAACGGCGGCCCATCGTGCTGAGCTTTGATGATTGCTCTGTTCAACGGGGGACAGCGATACTAAAGGCACTAAACACCATTATGTTTCGTTGCAGACGGAGAAAGCTGACCGGCGCCAGAACTTTGTCTCCCTTGCTTTACGTAAGCGCTACAGCTATCTGACTGAGCCTGGAATGAGTGAGTTGCTCTTACCAAAGTACTAAACCATATAGACACGATTTTTCATAAGAAGAGACATTTTTTCTATAAACGTTGTATTTGGTGTCAGTTTGGGAAAAAAGAAAAATGAGAAAAAAACACCTATCTAAAACAAAACTCTTGGATGGTCTGTGAACTCTTGTGTTGTGAGAGCTTGAAGAAAAGAATCCTGACTGGCAAATGATATATGTTAGTCAAGGAAAAATAGAGTAATTTTTAAAAATGCCGTGTGGCTCCAGAGGAGTAGGATTGGAAATTGCTTTCCAAAAGAGTCTGTTCCTCTTCCCTTTGAAAGATTAGAGAGAGCTGCTGAAGAAGGGTGTGATATGCAAAAGTTCAGCAAGGCTGGAGAATGCCATTCAGATAAGCGCTTAAATGCTTAGATGCTTAGCTAAAATGGACTCTCATATTTTATATTTTCCCTCTTCTTTCTCCTCCCCTTCCCTTTCTCCTCTGTTCCTGCAGATGCTTTTTATTCCCTGGCACCGCCCGTTGCTTCCTCTTAAACTTATGTTCCCCTTCACCAGACCTGTGCCATTCCTTTCCTTCCCCGTTAAACACAATAATGTATTTTGCTTTTCTTCCCTCACCTTTCCTGTCTGAGGTTGGCTGCTATTGTTCCCCATTCCCAGGCTTTTTCTTGCCTTTTTTTCCCTTGTGACTTCTCAGTTGCTACCCTGCAACAGACCCTTTGATATAATTCCATAAAATCCGTAGACAAACTTCATCGGGTCTTGGGAGTTCCCACTGGATGGCTGCTGTTTAATTATCCTATAAGATCTGTGGCTTCTTTGGATCAGATGTGCTCCAGAATATATTACACTTCCCAGGCCTGGAAGAAGACTTCAAGCATATAACATCTGAAGAAGCTATCAGATCTGCTGAGACATCTTGATGGACTGTTAAGGTATCGTCAAAGGCTTGATGGGAACTGAGAGAGAGGAAAAGGAAGTTGCTTGAAAGAGTTTGATGGCTGTGTTTGTTGCTTACAATTAGTTTTTCAGGCATCATTGGGGAAAATAAATATTAAAAAAAAAGTGGTCTTGTTTGTTCACCAAAGGTCCATTAAGTCTCATTTGCAAAAAGTTGGAGGGAAAAAAAGCTGGTTTAGGTTGAGGTGTACTCAAAACAAAGACGGGTTAACACAGTAGGAGTTCCTGACCATCCTTTAACTATTCAGTCCCTTTTGGCAATGGTTACTTCTTAAGGCTGTGAGCTACCCAAAAAGGGTATGCAAAAACTACTGTGTTTGCCAGGCAAGATCCTAGATAGTGGTTTGGCCAACAGACTGAATACCACCTCCTGTGCACACGTAGCGTGTAGTCAGCAACTGTCACTACCACCTGTACCATGCTTGTGCAAGGGGAAGATGTGATCTTGGAGTTGCGGCTCTTCCAGAGAGCACACACTACCCAGCACAGAGCCAGGGCTGCTGCTGTGGCTGCTTTACACCGCAGGGTGTTTGCTCCAGAAATACGAGTGATGAACCTCTCCTGATTTCCAGTCAATTTGATGGCACAGCTCCTGCAGTTTTGTAGTAGCACACGTTGTTCTACTTTCACAAGCTCATGCGTGTGTGCACTTGCACACATACAGATGGTTTTCCTCTGCACCTCTGGCACTGCCAGTGCAGAAGAGAGTGAGGCAGGTGGGATGTTCCACTGTCTCCCTGTCCTTACCCCTGCTCATGGAAAGGGGACCAAAGGGCCCGTCTGCTCTTCCCAGCTGTGAGGTCACCACAGAAGAGTAGTTCTGCAGTGGTTAAACCTGCTCGGTCCTGGCTGCTTCTTGCAGCTGAAGAGGAGCAGGGCTGAGCTTGGGGCCACTTGTGTAGGTTCGCTCAGTGCTTTCAGTTCCCAGCTGCAAGTAAAGAAGTGCAGTTGGGTGCACAGAAGGTAGTAACTAACATCTGTTTTCTCATAAAATCTTGGATGCAGAGTGATGGAAACTCTTAAGGCCAAAAGTGTCCAGGAGCCAAAAAGGGCTGTTATAAAAAACCACTTGTTAGAGTATTATCCCACTCTAAAGCCTTGCGTGGTTGTGGGGATTTCTTTGCTATTTCAAAATAGTAAAATTGTCCAGTTTCCTGCTGTTTGAGTTATGTCATAGCTGCACATGCTGGGAAATTACTCAATTTTCTTTGTACTGGTTCTTCTTCTCAACTGCAAGAAAGAGCACAGAAAAAGCATTTTAAACTTCTCTGAATCTGTGATTTAACAGGAGAAAGCAGTTAAGGGTGGAACTTGTTGTTTCGATTGCCTCACTAGCCAGTTGTGATAGACTGGCTCATCACAGCGCAGTGGGGTCCCTCTAAAGACATTTCCAAATGCAAACTGCTGAACAAGTTGTTTTGTTTTTAGTTCTTTTCAGAATGATTTTGGGGTTTGCTTCTTGGACTTGGGACTGTATGAACTTTTGGTGAATGTTAGCAGCTCCTGCTAATTAATCTTCATAATAAAGTCTAGCTCATTAATGAAGTGCACTATGTTTTCTTCTTTGGGGGGAAAAAAATAGAAGTATGTTTGGACTTAAAAATAAAATTGCAAGGAAAAATGGGTGTTTCTTGACATAGGCTGTGCCAGTCAGGCCTAGTACTCAAGCTCTCTTCAACCTAAATGTTCTCATACTGCAATATCACCAGCCATCCACATTGCCTTCTGAGCCTCAATTGGCTTCTAAAGGACCAGCACATTTCTCCTTGCACAGGATATGGACCTGTGATATGCTGAATATTCACTATTCTATCAGAGTGTGTGTACTTTAAGTTTAACAGTTTAGTATTAGCCTTGTTAAGCTTCTTTCACTGTGAGTTACTGTCTGTCTGTAAGACAGATCAAGTAGGTTTGACAAATTGTTAGTGTAACTTCAGAGAAAGGTGTGTTGAAACAAGTTGTTTGGATATTTTAGCTCCATTTCTAACTCCAACTTTAAAGAAAAAAAAAAAAAAGCCCTCTAAGTTACTTTCAATGTCAACTCTCTGAATGTTATTGCTGTATCAGAGGATATGTATGCTGTAATGGGATTCCCAGAAATACTGTCTTCTGGCATGACTACCTTCTGTGATGCGAAATGTGGTTGATGATGATTTTGTTCAAAATACCTGTGAATAAGCTGAGTGTTCTGGGGGATGATAACAGTTAACAGGTTTGTCCTTGCCAGGAAGTTTTTGCATAATATATTGTTCTTTGACTGCTTTTCTAATGTTACCTTTTGAGAAATGTAAAGTTGAACAGGTCTGTCTTTGAGCTGATACAAGAAATCTCCTCAAAAGGTACCAAGACACTACATCTTGTAGAAAAAGTGTACTCTTCTTTTAATGGCCTCTTGTGAAATGATTTTGTAGGGTTTATATATTTGTGCTTAATACAGCATACAAATGTATTAATCTGTGTGCTTGTTTTGACATGATATATTGTGCATGAATAAAAACTGATTCAGTTGCTTTGCTTGCTCACGTTTATCATGTATCATACTTTCCATACTTCATGTATGACATATGCTTCTTAAAATCATTTCATTTAAAGTTTTACTTTAGTTTTTACCAAAAAAAAGGAATATCGCATGAGAAAAAATGCAAAAGTTCCTTTTCTTTATTTATTTTTATTATTTTTTTAAAATATTGACTCAGAAAAGCTCTTGCTCTTATTGGCTTTGTGAGTGTGAAGCATATCCGAATTGTGCATGGGAGATATAGATTTGAATTTATTCCAGTTGCTTCACAGTTTGCACATCAATTGCCTGTCACTTAAAGGAATTTTGGGTTCTGCATGAAATAGTTCCGAGTGGTTTAAAAAAAAGACTTTAGCTATATAATGTCATTTTACACAAGTTTATATTTTGTATAGGTTCAATATCTGAATAGAACAACAACAACAGAAATTATTAAAAGGAAAATTCTAATAGTTGCACAAAGCAGAGACATACCTAAACAGGCAAAATAGAACTGATACAAATATTTCAGATGTAGCACATCAGAAAGTCAATAGGAAGTAAGAGAAGACATTTTGTTGTGGTTTTATTTTTTACCTTATGGATTCCTTCTTTGTGTTTTCTGTTCTTCATTGTTTGCAGATTTGGTTGCTATGTGCTGTCTTTCATTTCATGTTGCTTTTTGGTTTGGACCAGTCATCAGAATATGGCTTGTTTCTATTTTTTTCTTTCCTTTTTAAATCTTCTTTTGCCTCCTTCATCCTAACCCATGCAAACAATTGTACTTGCTTTTTGTAATATTACAACGTTTACTGACCAATTTTCTTCTCTGGTCTCTCTGTTTTTCAATCATTTTTGTTGATTTTATGTTTGATTTTAATTTAACAATTTAAGAAACAGTTGAACGGAGTGCAGGAGCAACAAGATCCCTACCTGCTACTTACTCATACAAGCCATTCTTTTCAACACGGCCATATCAGTCATGGACAACAGCTCCAATTACAGTGCCTGGGCAAACCAAATCAGGCTTCACTTCCTTATCAAGCTCTTCCTCTAACACTCCTACAGCTTCCCCTTTAAAATCAATATGGTCTGTTTCTTCTACTTCTCCAATCAAATCCACATTAGGAGCTTCTACCACATCTTCAGTTAAATCTGTTAGTGATGTAGCATCTCCGATTAGATCATTTCGGACAATCTCTTCACCAATAAAAACTGTGGTATCACAGTCTCCCTACAATATGCAGGTTACTTCAGGCTCTTTCGTCAGAGCTCCCGCAGTCACAGAAGCTGCTAGTCTAAAAGGGCTGGCATCCACTACCACATTCCCCTCTCGGACATCTCCAGTGACTACAGCAGGGTCTCTCTTGGAGAGATCGTCCATAACCATGACGCCTCCAGCATCCCCCAAATCCAACATTAACATGTACTCTTCAAGTTTGCCACTTAAATCGGTCATCACATCAGCATCCTCACTTTTATCGTCCCCTCTAAAGTCAGTGGTGTCACCTGCTAAGTCAGCAGTTGATGCTGTTTCATCCTCTAAAGTCATGATGGCCTCGTCTCTCTCGTCGCCAGCAAAACATGTAGCTGGGCACACAGATGTACCATTGCTTAATGGATCTGTGTCACCTCTGAAATACCCATCTTCTGCCAACTTAATAAATGGATCCAAAGCTGCAGCTGTTTTCCAAGACAAGATCGCTGCAGCTGCACATTCTGCAAGTTGTGCTGCTAACGCAGTTGCTGACACGGCTGAGAGAGTGTTTTCAACAGCTACAACAATGTCATTTTCTCCACTCAGGTCATTTGTGTCTTCAGCACCATCAGCTTTCCAGTCAATAAGAACTCCTCCTGCAGGGGCTTTGTACACAGCCCTTGGGTCAATATCTGCAACTACCTCATCAGTAACTTCATCAACGATAACGGTGCCGGTATATTCTGTAGTCAATGTTTTGTCTGAACCAGCATTAAAGAAGCTCCCAGAGTCGTCTTCACTTACAAAATCAGCTGCTGCGTTACTCTCACCTATTAAAACATTGACTACAGAGGCACGCACACAGCCTCCCTTTAATCGAACTTCATCTCCAGTAAAATCATCCTTGTTTTTAGCACCCTCTGCTCTCAAATTGTCCACACCATCATCTTTATCCTCCAGTCAGGAGATACTGAAAGATGTTGCTGAAATGAAAGAGGATCTAATAAGAATGACTGCAATATTGCAGACAGATGTCGCAGAGGACAAACCGTTCCAACCTGACATACCGAAAGAGGGTAGAATTGATGATGAAGAGCCCTTTAAAATTGTTGAGAAAGTAAAAGAGGACTTAGTAAAAGTTAGTGAGATTCTGAAAAAAGATGTGTGTTTAGAAAGTAAAGGGTCGGCTAAAGTATCCAAAAGTGATCAAGGACACCTGTCTGAGGATGACTGGGTAGAGTTCAGTACAGAGGAGATTGATGAAGCGAGACAGCAAGCTTTGACAAGCCCTCCTATATCTGTTCCAGAGAAAGTCCAAATTAAAACTAAAACCATGTCGGAAAAGGATTATAACTTGTCAAAAGTTATTGATTACTTAGCAAATGATATCGGTAGCAGTTCATTAACAAACATAAAGTACAAGTTTGAAGAGGGGAAAAAAGAAGGTGAAGAGAGACAAAAACGCGTTTTAAAACCAGCTATTGCTTTGCAGGAACATAAACTTAAAATGCCTCCAGCCTCCATGAGGCCTTCAACATCAGAAAAGGAGTTATGTAAAATTGCAGATTCCTTTTTTGGAACAGATACTATTTTGGAGTCTCCAGATGACTTCTCTCAACATGACCAAGATAAAAGTCCCTTATCTGACAGTGGCTTTGAAACGAGGAGTGAAAAGACACCTTCTGCCCCACAAAGTGCTGAAAGCACAGGGCCAAAACCACTTTTCCATGATGTACCCATCCCTCCCGTCATTACAGAAACAAGAACTGAAGTAGTTCATGTTATCCGCAGCTACGAACCATCATCCGAAGAAATTCCAGAGCAGAAAGCAGAGGAGCTACCAGCCTCGAAACCTGCCCCTACGCTCATGGAGCTGGAGCAAAAACCTGCCGGATCTATTAAAGAGAAGGTTAAAGCTTTTCAAATGAAAGCCAGCAGCAGTGAAGAAGATGACCACAAGTGTGTCCTTAGTAAAGGTGTCCGAGTAAAAGAAGAAACTCATATCACCACCACAACTCGGATGGTTTATCATAAACCTCCGTGCACTGAAAGCACAACTGAAAGAATTGAGGAAACGATGTCTGTTCATGACATAATGAAAGCCTTTCAGTCTGGACGTGACCCTTCCAAAGAACTGGCAGGTCTGTTTGAACATAAATCATCAGTAACATCCGATGTTAGCAAGTCTGCTGAAACTTCACCACAACATGCAGAGAAGGACAGCAAAATGAAACCCAAACTGGAGCGAATAATAGAGGTCCATATTGAAAAAGGTAATCAGGCTGAACCTACTGAAGTCATTATTAGAGAAACAAAAAAGCATCCAGAAAAAGAAATGTATGTATATCAGAAAGACTTACCTCGGGGAGATATTAACTTAAAAGAGTTGGAAAAACATGATGCTTTTCCTTGTTCGGACGAACAAGGTCAGCAAGAAGAAGAAGAGCTCACGGCCGAAGAGTCACTTCCTTCTTATCTGGAATCCTCTAGAGTTAACACTCCCGTGTCCCAGGAAGAAGACAGTCGCCCTAGTTCTGCTCAACTCATGTCTGATGACTCTTACAAAACACTGAAGCTTTTGAGTCAGCACTCAATAGAATACCATGATGATGAGTTGTCAGAACTAAGAGGGGAGTCTTACAGGTTTGCTGAGAAAATGCTTCTTTCAGAAAAGCTAGATGTGTCTCATTCTGATACTGAGGAGTCAGTTACTGACCATGCTCTACCCCTTAGTGCAGAGTTACAGGGGTCTGATAAACGATACAAAGTAGCTACTGCCCCCAAAAAAGAGATTCTCTCCAAAATCTATAAAGATGTATCTGAAAATGGTGTAGGTAAAATGTCTAAAGATGATCATTATGATAAAGTGACAGTGTTACACTACACTGGAGATGTTAGTAGTCCAAAACACGCGATGTGGATGCGCTTTACTGAGGACAGATTAGACAGAGGTAGAGAAAAATTGATATATGAAGACAGGGTGGACAGGACTGTTAAGGAGGCAGAAGAAAAACTGACTGAAGTGTCACAGTTTTTTCGGGATAAAACAGAGAAGTTGAATGATGAGCTACAGTCTCCGGAGAAAAAGCAGCATAAAAAGAATGGCAAAGAAATACATTCTAGCCAGAGCTCTGCCAGCAGCAGCCCTGAGAAAGTTCTGCGCTCTGAATTACCATCATCTGGGGATGAATGGAGTAAGGTGAAGCAGTATGCACACGATGGGAAGTGCTTTCCCAAGGTGGATGAAAGAAAAGCGTCCAGTTTGCCCAGCAGTCCTGAAAAAAGGATATTTGTGCAACCTGCAGAGGACTCTAAACAAACTATGGAACACAAAGGAAGTGCTCAGCAGACTGGAGTGCCTGAGGTTTCACAGACTGGATTTCAGCTGAAGCAATCAAAGCTCAGTTCCATTAGGCTTAAATTTGAACAAAGTATAAGTCCAAGGAGTAAGGACGTAACTCAAGAAGAAAAAAAGCTGGACGGTCAGTCCAAAATTCCAGTAAAGAA
This sequence comes from Tringa tobata, assembly GCA_033628505.1. Lineage (NCBI taxonomy): Eukaryota > Metazoa > Chordata > Aves > Charadriiformes > Scolopacidae > Tringa > Tringa tobata. Next base: position 3,218,271 of record JAHREE010000128.1, read on the forward strand.
ATTGCAAGAAAGTAAGTTACCAGTGTATCAGTTTTATTCCAGAGAGAAACATGCAAAGCAAGTAGAGCTCATTGATGGGAGCGCAGCTTTACAGAAAGAGGTGAAAATACAGCAAGATTTCGTTCCAGGTAAAGGGAAAGCTATTGAAGACATTCGAGGCTCAGACACGCAAAAGCAAAGAACTGAGACAAGTAAAGGCGTGCCAGAACACTTCTCAGAACCGCAGGCCAAAGACCTGGTGTATGGCTCAGACTCAACAACGAAGGGACACTGGGACAAAAAAATCTATAGGACGTGGGAAAGTCCTGGAACTTCTAATCATAAAACACAGAAAGAAAAACTTTCACATGTGCTGGTTCCAGATACAGTAAAAGAAAACCACGTTGATCACGCTGAAGCTAAAACTGACCAAAAAAGCGAATTTATCACTGTGACAGAGCACAAACTGGCGGCAAATGGAATTCATACAGAGGAAGTGAAGGAACTGACTGTAAAATCTCCCTCAAAAAGGGTTTTATACAGAGAATTTGTTGTCAGAGAGGGGGAACGTAATGGTGAAGTGGCTGATAAAGTATCCAAAAGGAGAGAAGACATTGCTGTGTCCCATATTCCAGTCAGAATTGTTGAGGAGAAGAGAACCATGGTTGATGGTGTCTATGAACTTTCAGCTAAAGTATCCCAATCAGCTGTGATTAAGGAGAAAGTTGAGAGGCAGATTGATTATGTCGAAGATGAAAAAATAAAGCATTCAGAAATTAGAAAGGTTACCAAGCAGCAGAGCTCAATAGGTCTAAGTCCTCCTGTTGAGGAAACGGAGTTATCTCCTAGCAAATCACCAGACTCTTTAGAATGTAGCCCAGGAAAGGAATTTCCTTCAAGTGAGTTAGTTGACCCTGGTGCCAGTGATTACTTGGATAAAGTTGCACCACTAGTAAGCACTGAGGGAGTAAAAGAAATTAAGACTTTACCTGTTTATGTCAGTTTTGTTCAAGTAGGAAAGCAATATGAGAAAGAGGTGCAACAAGGAAATATAAAAAAAATTGTCAGTCAGGAGAGTAAGACAGTACAAGAGACAAGGGGGACATTTTACACAGCTAGACAGCAAAAACAACTTCCTTCCCCCCAAGGTAGTCCAGAAGATGATACACTAGAACAAGTGTCCTTTATAGATAGCTCTGGTAAAAGCCCTTTAACACCAGAAACACCCAGTTCAGAGGAAGTGAGTTACGAGTTTACGTCTAAAACACCCGACTCACTAATAGCTTATATCCCAGGCAAGCCCAGTCCTATACCTGAGGTATCTGAGGAATCAGAGGAAGAAGCAGAGGCTAAGTCAACATCTGTGAAACAGGCAGAGGTTGAGGAACCACAGATTGACAAAGCATTATCTAATCATATAAATAAAGACTCTAACAAAAGACCCAAAGGTAACAGAGTTGCCTACATTGAATTCCCTCCTCCTCCACCACTGGATGCAGATCAAGGCGAGTCAGAAAAGAAGCCTCACTATTCCACTGAGAGTGAAATGGAGATGACAGAAGTGAACTTGCAAGATGAACATGACAAATGCCAACTGGCTGAACCTGTAATAAGAGTACAGCCGCCATCTCCTGTGCCACCAGGAGCTGATGTCAGTGACTCCAGTGATGATGAATCTCTCTATCAACCTGTTCCACTTAAAAAGTATACATTCAAACTGAAAGAACTGGAAGACGACCAGAAAGAAACCTCAAAACCTAGAGCCCCTGAAAAGATTGAGAAACAGAAAGGGTTAGGACATCCCACTTCTGGGAAACCTAATGAGTTTGACATTGGGCTTGATTCACCCCAGAATGACGTAGTGCAAAATGGGAATAACAATGACCAGTCTGTCACAGAGTGTTCCATAGCAACCACTGCAGAATTCTCCCATGATACCGATGCGACTGAGATTGACTCTCTTGACGGTTATGATTTGCAAGATGAAGATGATGGTTTAACTGAGAGTGATTCTAAACTTGCAGGTCCAGCAGTTGAAACCAAAAAGGACGTATGGACTACAGAAGGCATTCTAAAGCAGACTGATCGCTGCTTTAGCCAGAGTAAGCTTGAAGTCATTGAGGAGGAAGGCAAGGTAGGCCCTGAAGAAGACAAGGTGCCTTCAAAAGGTCCAGCTTCTGAAAAAGCCGGAGATAAGAGTGAACAGAAGTCAGGGGCACAGTTTTTCACTTTGGAAGGCAGACACCCTGACAGGACTGTATTTCCTGATTCGTATTTCAGTTACAAAGTAGATGAAGAATTTGCAACACCTTTCAAAACGGTGGCCACCAAGAGTCTAGATTTTGATCCGTGGTCCAATAACCGAGGTGACGATGAAGTGTTTGAGACTAAATCAAGGGATGATGAGGCTAAGCCATTTGGTCTGGCAGTGGAAGACAGATCTCAAGCAACAACACCTGATACAACTCCAGCCAGAACTCCAACAGATGAAAGTACGCCAACTAGCGAGCCCAACCCCTTCCCATTTCATGAAGGGAAGATGTTTGAGATGACTCGCAGTGGTGCAATTGACATGAGCAAGAGGGATTTTGTTGAAGAAAGACTCCAATTTTTTCAGATTGGTGAGCATACTTCTGAAGGGAAGTCAGGGGACAAGGGGGAAGGGGATAAAAGTACAGTCACTGCCATCACACAGCCACAGGCAGGGGACAACACTGTAGAAACAACCCTAGAGAGACCAGTAGAAACAACAGCAGTTGAACATAAGCCCATCATCCAGGCCAGTGGAGATTGCATGGAACAAACAGTTGGTAGTAACTCACTGGAAAAATCATCGGCAGCGGTAAATGCTTCTAAAGTTGATCCCAAATTGCGCACACCAATTAAAATGGGAATTTCTGCTTCCACCATGACTCTGAAGAAAGATGGCCCTGGCGAAGTGACAGATAAGATAGAAGCTGTGATGCCAAGTGGTCAGGGATTAGAAAATGAAACCGTAGCAGTGATTGCGAGTTCAGCTTCTAGCCAGACAAGCTGTAGGCAAACAGAAAACACTGATTTTCCAAAAGATAATTTTAATAACAACAACAATTTGGATTCATCTGCTGTCCCTACAGATGATATTACCTGTAATGTAGTGCTAAAAGAACATTTGGAACCGAAATGTTCCCTCCAGAAAGCTAATCAAGCGAAAAGCACTTCAGGAAAAGGTACAGGGACAACACAAGGACACAGAGTAAGAGATAAACAAAAACCACACGGAGAGCAGCAAAAGTCAACAGAGTTGGTAGGGGCTAGAGGAAAATCAAAGCTTCCTGTAAAGGCCAGCTCAGTGAAAGAAGTCTTTTCACAAAATAATCTCCAAAGCAATACAGGGAGTAAAGTGAAAGGGGCTAGTAAGCCTGACAAAACAAAACAAAGTAATTCTTCTCCCTGTCTAGAAGGAAGGTCTAGGATTCCTGTTAAAAATACACATAGGAGTAATCTAGCTAGAAGAACTCCAGCCCTGCCAAAACAAGAGCAGGTAGAGAAAGAAAAACCAAAACAGCTTCCTTCTAAATTACCAGTAAAGGTAAGATCTACCTCCGTCACCATGACAACAGTTAAAGTAAGGAAAAATCAGCTTAGGGAGGTATGTAAACATTCTATTGAATATTTTAAGGGAATTAGTGGTGAGACATTAAAGCTTGTGGATCGTCTATCTGATGAAGAGAAAAAGATGCAGTCAGAGGTCTCTGATGATGAAGAAGACAGTACATCAAGGAACACATCCTTATCAGAAGCTACTCAAGTTTACCAGCCTTCCATTACATCGAAGTCTGCTAGAGACATGAGAACAGAGGCAGCATCTATAAAATCAAAGATTGAAAAGGCCGACAGTGAGAGGAGGAGGAGTAAGAGGACTGGTGAGAATGAAGGCAGTCAGGTTTCTGGAGCTCTCATGGCTCACCTCGTGGAGATCAAGCCTAGTTTGTAAAACTTTCAACTTGTTGATCCTAGTGCATGAACTGTTGTGATTGCCTGTGGAGTGACTTAACTGTAGTTTTCATTCTGTCATTGTCATCTGTATGTGCTGTCTTTTACTCTTCTTTCTTCCTTTAAACAAATCCTGTACTCTAGAAAGCTAGGGAAGCATGCCAAAGACATTCATGTATCTCAAAAGTTGATGTAACTCAGAAATGGAAAGATTTCTTTTGTGACAGCAAATTTGTTCTGTCAAAGTAGAGAAAATAGATGTAATCTGGTCTTGGTGGTTTCCACCAGTAATTGAACAACTTGTGTACAGTCTAACAGCTAGATTGTCAGCATGTTTGATTTCATTACACAACATCATGTAGTTTGACATTTGGCTTTACACAGGTGAAAATGTAAGAGCTGTGAAAAAAATTTGCTTTGGTAGGTTATTAGGACACACCACCATTCTAGTAAACAATATAAGCACTGGCAACTTAGTCAAATTAAAGCTATTATTTATAATAAACTATTGTCCGGTATTGTGGTTTTCTGTGCAAAACCTTTTTAATCGAGAAATTGTAAATCACAGGTCCACAGAGTCCATGTGAACGGACAGATATAAGGATGGCAATTGTAGCTGATCACCTAGGACTTAGCTGGACAGGTAAGCTTTTCTGCTTTAATATGGAAATTAGTCTTTGCTATTTTGTTTTCAGGTAGTCTCATACCAAAAGCTGCAGCAAGGCCACATCACGCTCTCCCAAATTCACAGTGAGCCCAGCCTCCCAAAATACACAACATGTTGCTGGGCAAAGATGCCTGAAGAATTATCCCATAGACTTGCAATAAATCAAATAGAAACTCCTAAGGAAACTAGTTAAAGTGTCTCTCCTCTCCAGACGTTCACCGAAGGAGTTGAGAGGATCTATCTAGGCGGGCTCAGGGCTGCCTCTGTATGTGGGCAGCAGTTTCCCCAAAGCCCTGGAGGCTGCAGGAGCCCAGCAGTGCCCCAGCAAGTCGCTGCTGTGTGTGAGGTTGCCTAACCACATGCCCGCTCTACCTCCACGTGCTGATGGGCAGAGCTGGCCCTTCCTGGGCTAATGGCTGCATCAGCCAGCTCTCCCTGGGCACGGGTGACGACAGCTGCACAGCGAGCTCACAAAGGAGTAACAGTCACTAGAAAAAGCAGATTTTATAAATTAGCGGTGGTGAAGTAGTCTCCACAGAGCTTTTTTTCACCGTGTTTATTTAAGTGGCTTACTGAGTATAAATATGATAACAGCTCACAGAGATGATTGAAAATCAAAATTGTCTGTCTTTGGAAATTAAAGTATGAGTATACAATGCTATATTCATCATTATCTGTAAAGTTTGTGTCAGGTAGTTTTGTTAACATCTGCGTGATCTAAGAAAGATAATATTTTTAACCCTGACAGGTTGATTGAGGGATTTGTGTTTTGTTTGGTGTTTTTGTTGTGGTTTTCTTTTCTTGCTTGCTTGGTTTTTTTTGTCTTTATAGAACTTGCAAGAGAACTGAATTTTTCTGTGGATGAAATAAATCAAATCCGAGTAGAAAATCCAAATTCTCTTATTGCTCAAAGTTTCATGTTATTAAAAAAATGGGTTACCAGAGACGGGAAAAATGCTACAAGTAAGTTCAAGTAGTTACTTTTGTTGTTTGTAAGTTATAGCCCATTTCATCTGTTGCCTGCTCTAAGTAGGTTAAAGTGAAGAAAACATTATGGATATCTTTGGCAAACCACTGATGGGGAAAAAAAAATATTTCAGTTATATTTTTACCAGAAGTCAGAAACATGTCATATTTATTCACTGCATCTGTAGAAGGAAATAATCTGTTCTCCACATCCATAATTGATGGGACAAGTAATGAACTTAAATTCCAGTAAAGAAAATATTAGGGAGAACTTTCCAATAGCAAGGAATGTGAAACATGGAAAGAGGCTGCCTGGAAAAGTTAGGTAGTCTTGCGGTATTGCAGGTCATAAGAGAAGACTAAACCTCTTTCTTTGTGGAGTGGTGGAGGCTCTGATTCTGCTGGGTTAATCTGTGCATTTCACTTGAATTGCTCTAATTGAAAGAGAGGTTTTAATTTTTGTGTTAGGTTTGATGGTGTTCATTACCATTCCCTAATCCGCACACTCCTACACGGTATTTGAGTCTACTTTGATCTCTTTCACTGTAGAAATAATTTCCAGTATTACTGTGTTCTCACAACAAGATTACTGTAAATGAGATTTTACGATGTGCTGCATGACTAGCCTTACACACGTTATTACCCACATGGCTACCTATTCTGTTGTTTCTTGAAACAGAATGGTAAAAGGATTTTTACACTCCTTTTACACTCCAGTAAAAGGATATTTTGTTTCAGTAGTAAGTAAATATGTTCTTTAAGAACTCTCTGACCTTATTCTTTGTGCCTTTCATGTTGTAGTATAATTATACTGTGGGGAGGGGGGAGGGAAGACTCTGAATAGATGTATATCTTGAATAAGTAGGCAGCAGAATGACTAGTTAGACAAATGATGGGGTTTGCTAGAACCAAAGGCATTAGGGTAGAAACATATGCCAGCAACTTATAATTAATGCAATGTGAATGTAAGTGAGAAAGATGATTGCACAGTTCTGCAACGCTGAGCTTTTTTCTAACTTGTCTTATTTGTTTTTCAGCTGATGCCTTAACTTCTGTATTGACAAAAATTAATCGAATAGATATCGTGACCCTGTTGGAAGGACCAATATTTGATTATGGAAATATTTCAGGCACCAGAAGTTTTGCAGATGAAAATAACGTTTTTCACGATCCCATTGATGGTAATTGAATTCCGTGGTCATATTTCATTCAATGACACGTCCAATAGTACAATAATGTTGTATAAACTTTAAATAAAGACAGTAAATTCTATAGAAATAATAGGGTTTAATGTGAAGGCTTTTTCCTCTCCTAAAGTATGGTCACAGTACAATAAGTAGGTTGTACATTAATATCTCAAAGGATAAGCCCAGGATCTCACAAACGTATGCCTGAGGAAGCTTGTTCCCACTAGCCTCAGTGTCAGTTGACAAGACCTGAATGTTTTTCTCGTGCACTAGTTGTGCTTTGAGACGTGCCCATGTATATTTTTAATATACTTGGTATTGCATGCTTCCCAGGTTACCTGGAAATATCTATATTCTTTGGCTTCCTGTCTAGATATGTAACAGTAAAAATTCTTTGCAGAAAAAAAGAACAAGTTAAAAAAAACCTTAGTAACCACATAGACTAAATTAATGTGCAATTTACTACTAAGCCTCTTTGAGACAAGTGAACATCAGTTATTTTGTGATTTTTCACTTGGACCATGTCTACAATGGTAGTAAGAAAAATAAGAAAATGTTTTATTAGTGCACGCGAGAGTATCTTTTTCAGTCTGCTAATGGGTAAAATCGTGTAATAATTTTCACATGGAAGCTGTGCCAACTGACAACAGAATTGTGCAGGTTAATTTTGATCCAGATTAAAAGGATACATGAAGTTCTGCTCGTAAAACAGAATTGTCACAGGTATACTTATTATTTATCAGTATGTTGAAGATGCCAAATGTTGTTTTTTCTTCTTTTAAATGTTAGTTAACAGACACTGGGTTGCTCCATTCTTTACTTTGATTTTTGTCTCATATGTAATAAATAGTTCTTAAGAAGATACTTCTTTTCTAATAACATTTCCTTTAGTTTTTTGTAATTTGTTCAAATATTGTTCAAATTGTTCAAATACAGCTTTCTCTGTATTTTAGTAGGATTTTTTTTTCTTTAGAGCATACAAGCTCAGTGTACCTCCATTATTGAGCAGCATTGCTGGTCATTGAATCATTGCATTACAGAAATAATTTTCTGTTGACATTTTAAGAAAGTTGCTCTTGAAATGTTGCTTGCGCCTTTTAATAGTAGCATCAACGTGTTTATGAAAAAAAATACGCTTCTCTGCAGTTGCTTTCTGTCTCTCCTCTGCTCTGAACCTTCCTCAAGCTTCCTTTCCTCACCAAGACCAGACCACCTTTGCCTTTCTCTCAGCTGATTCAGGAAAGAAAAAAAAAAAAAAACCCACACCCTGTTAATGCACCTCCCTTTGCAGGCAGCACAATGGCAAGTTAACCCCACAGCATGTGTTTTTTCCTTTCGTAGGTTACCCAACCTAGTACCTGCTGGAAAGCGAACTTCAGATTTTATTGTCATTTTTATGTTTATATTCAGTTTAGTCCTTTGTATGGTTTTCTCATGTTTTCATCAATTTTTCTTTTTTTTTCTCTCTTTATTTGATCAGTGTATCTGATTGTTCCCATGTCACCAAGATCGCCTCACTCTCCAAGATCACCAAGATCTCCTTACTCACCACAGTCCTCTCACCTGTATAACTTTACTGTACCTGAAATATTCATATAGCTCTCCCTTGTTGTGTTTGTGTTCTCCTATCCCTTTGTTAACTTCCTTTTTTAGTTTTTTATCCTGCTCTGTAGATCTACTGTTTTTTAGTATCCTCATTAGGATCCATTTCTCTTCCTCATTCTTTAACTATTCCATTCTTGTGGCTCTGCGGTTAAATTGGAGATAGATCTTAGTAGCATTGTATTGCTGGTATTGTTTATTTTTATATAAAAGTATATTAAAAATGTGGACCTGTTTTAGAAATAATACCTATTGACAAAGATGTGGCTGTCTATGTTATGATCTACTTCTCTCTTTAAAATCTATATATTAAACTTCCAAATTAAAAAAAAAAATTAAAACTGGAAAAGAAAGATTTACACAATACGGCTATAAGAGATTGTATTGGATATAAAGGGACAACCACCCTTGTCCACATTTGATTTATTGCATGCTCATAAGACAATCTGCTGAAGCTTGAAAGTGTTAAAATGGCTGCAAAAACAATTGCTGAAATCTTTGCAGACTATATACAAAATAGTCAAAAGTACTGGCTTCTCTGTACTATTGACTGGCAGTACTCATTTTTTGTTCCATCTATTTAGGTCAAAGTAAAGGAATCTATCAGAACTGCATTTGTTCGTATACACCTGCACCTCATACCTTTCATACTTTAAGTAATTCATGAATCATTTGACATTTGCTTATTTGTTGCTCCATGCTTCATCCCAGTCAGTCCAAATGTGCTGTCTTCCTTAGGTTACCCCAGCATTCAAGTGGAACTGGAAACTCCCACTGGGTTGCGCTTCGTGCCACCCACCCCCTTCCATCAGGACGATTTCTTTAGCGACACCTCTAGCCTAGAGTCACCCCTTAGAACTCCCAGTAGACTGAGTGACGTGTTAGTGACATCCCAGGGACACGTAGATGGTACAGCAACAGCACCGCCAGTAGTGACTGAAGAAGACACTTCACTGGACGACAGCAAACTCGATTTCTCGGTGCCTAGAGAAGGAACACCTAAAGATTTTTCCATAGGCGAGAGCCAGTTGGAGGAAGTGGACCTTAAAGATTTTCCGCGGTATCTTGGTAGTTACGGCGGGATATCAAAAGATGCTAAACAAAGGCAGAGTGAAGAGACTAGTAAAACAAGAGTAAGGACTGAACAGCCTGAGAGAGGAAAGTCTGGTACTGATGAGGAGATGACAGAAGAAAAGTTTAAATCTCTGTTTGAGGACATTCATCTGGAAGAAGGAGCTGAGTCTGAGGAGATGACGGAAGAAAGAGTATGGTCAATTCTTAAAGGTGTTCAACAAGCAGAACGCGAAATGTCTTCAATTACAGGTTGGCAGACTGACTCCTCAAGTGTCACTGAGCCACCAACGTCGGGACGCAGAATAGGTGGTAGCCTGCGCGATCGCTTGGATGATAGGTGAGCGTCTTCCTATAAGAGAGTGTGTGTGTGTGTGAGCAAGCCTTCCCATGCTGCTTTTACGTCCGGGAGCCGTGCTGAGGCTGCTGTACTACTACTCTGTAAGAATATGTATCTGTGCATATATGTATGTATTTAAAAGAAAAAGTAATAGTTGACTCGATGTGGTCTCAGCCATATCTGTCTTTAAAAATGTATATTTATCAGGTTCCATTCTTAATATAGGTATTTCAGAATTAGTTCGTGTTTAGTGGATAATACTACTTTTCATGTTCTTTATCTTGTGTTTTTCCATTTTTAATTCATCTAAATGATGGATAGATGTAACTGGAATCGAAGACTATAAAACGTACATTATCTGGAATCAGGATACTACATTACTGTTATATCTTGAGTACCTTTTTAGCAGTGATCCTTTTCATTGCATCTCTGTGCCTTCCCTCAGACAGTTGTTACTTTTTCCATAAGCCAATTTTTGAATTTTCACTGGTTTTGTAACACTTCCTTCAAGCATGCTCTGTCGTGCTGATTTACTAGACTTTTAAAGAGATGAGTTACAAGGCATAAGAAGGTAAGAATGGAGTTACTAAATCAGTCTAGTCCCATATGTTGCCTCCCAGCCGTGACTGCAGAGGATGCTCAGGAAAGGAGGAGAGTGGATGTATACGCTCCTTTTCTCCAGTACTTTCCCAGGCTCCCCTTGCTTTCAGCATAATGACCTGCTGAGATGGATGCTTTCTCCATATTTATCCTCAATGCATTTCACTTGCATGAGCTTTTCCAGCCTCCCCTTGGACCTACTTAAGCTTTCAACATTCACAATGTGCGTTGCTGTGTTCAGCCTTACTGGTACCCACTGGGTGAAGAGCTCCTGCCTGCCTGCCTTTGTTCTGAAGGTGGCTCCTGTGATTACTAATTGAAGGAGTCAGTTCTGCGTGAGCTGTAAATCAGCAGAGAATGATTATCTGCAGAGCGATCATTTGTCTGTCAGCAGTTTACACCCTTTGCAGCTTTGACTCAGGATGTTTAAAGGTTCCAGGTAGCATTAGATACTCTCTTATTGAATCCAGTGGGAATTTGGTCATCGACTTCAGCATCCTGATTGTTTTTCAGGACTGTAAAGCACTTGATCTACTGCTGATGCGACTTCTGTTCTGTTAAGCAAGCATCATTATTCTGCATTTTATATTGTGTTAAATGAGTAAAATAGATCACTTCTAGAAGTAACAGGGCTTCCTTAAGAAGATAAGTTATCTATTTCAATTTGCTATCTTTTGTAAGTGTTTTGCCAGCAAATAGCTGTATTATTTTCACGTGTACAGTTGTAGTGCTTAACTGAAAGCAAGCAAAAATGCAAAAGAGAAGAAAACCGTGCATCAGAAGTGCAGGTTAAACTTGTCCATAGTTAATCTGAGACAAAATTTTGGTCAGCGTTCTAGTTTGTAGTAACCTTCCTTGCCTTTGGCTTTGTGTATTATTGAAACTCTGCACTGTCTAAGGCTTTATTCGCAGATACCAATATTTTTTAAAAGGCATGACTTATCTGGACTACAGATACTGTAGTTTGGGGGAAAAATAACATTAATTATTTGATCATTATTGCTAATTGCGTGGTAACAGATACTTTCATCACCTCCTTGGTTAGAGAGTAGGTTAAAGAATTAGTGCCTCAGGGATATCTCTTGCGATTATACATGGGAAATGGTAGGTTTTTCTCTTTTTCCAACCTCCTTTCTCCCCAAGAAGAAGGGGATTAACATAAAAAGTTTGGCCTTGTTTTCAGTGTTCACCATAGTCTCATTGCTTCTGAAAAGATACCATGATGCAGAAGACAAGGCTATTAAATAAAAAAATCGATGTTTGCAAGCTGAATTTAAAATCTTACTTTTCTCTGTCTGAAACCTATGGGCTAAGAAGGAAGGCTCAGTAAGAGGCCCGGTGCTTTGTCCTTCTGAGTGTGATTTAAGCACTGAATGGCTGTCTGTTCTTTTTTTCTTACAGCTCGGACCAATGTAGGGATTCTGTTACCTCATATGTCAAAGGAGAAGCAGGAAAACCAGAAACAAATGGAAGCCTATCTGAATCCACAACAGAGGCGAAAACTAAATCCTACATCCAGGAATCTTTAAATGATGTGGGGAAACAAAGTGACAAAGAAGCCCTGAAAACAAAACCACAAATTTCAACTGGTACTGATGAGCAAACATTATCATCAACAGCATATCAGAAATCTTTGGAAGAGACTAGCAAGGCAGCAACAGAAGGCAACAAAACATCTGTGCCTGTCAGTGTGAAGAAGATGAGCTGGAGTACTTCTGAGGATGGCAAGCCAAGAACAAGCATCCAGGAGGAGGAGGGAGCAGTAATGTCTGAACAGAAGGTACAGTATGTCCTGTAATTATTAGCTGTGTGAGGAGTCCCTATTGCTTGACGTGTTGCTTGACATAATTTTTTGTAAGACTTGTTGTTTGTGACAGGGTTGGGGTTTTTCTAATCCTTCTTTATGCCTTTTCTATTTATTGCTAAATTAAGAGAAATGGAAGTTAGTGGAAATTTATATTCCGTGGTGTGAACAGAATGAGGTGGAGTCAGGGCAGAGAGAGGAGCCAAGCAGGGCTGCAGAGTCCTCTGCCTGACTGGCCCCAAGCCCTGGAAGAGGTTAGAGCAGCTTCTGGGACTGCCATCCTGCATCGCTGGGGAGCAGGTCCCTTTCCTGCCCTGAGATACCACCTGTGCAAACAGTGCCAAAGAGCTCAGCTGTCCCCCATCTGTTTCCAGTAACATGATGGCACTGCTTCTCTCTCTTTTTGTGACATTGAAGTGAGCAAAGGGATACAGGGACTCTTCAGCCCCTCTCCTACTCCTTATCTCCACGCTCCCTGCATTTTTTTTACTCTGTTAAATTGCAGGAAAATAAATTTGGGGGAATATTGAATCTCCTCCTTATGTTTTTTGTTTCACTGCCTCGTTCATCCTGACTCCAAAGTGCATCCAGCCAAGAGGAATCAAAAGATTTCCAAATGTGTAAAGCACTTTTCCAGGTGGTGGTTCTTTCTTCTTAAAATGCTGCTGAGGGGCTCCCCTTCATTTCTACCCTGCCTGATTTGCACATCTTAACTGCAGAACCTCTGTTACAAGATCTTTTCTGACGATGAAGATTTTAATACCTTTATCAGTTGCTTGTATTTATTTCCCAGAAGCTTAAAAGTAAAGTTGATTCAAAGAATGGCTTGTAGCCCCATAGCCGCGTGCACCTCGCACCCCTGCAGCAGGAAGGTTGCCACGGAATGGACAACAGAGCCAACAGGGAATCAGGCTGAAAAAGGGAATTGCAGAGTTTCTTCTACATTATTCTCTCTGCTGAAATTGTATTTTCCTGGGCGTAATACAGGAGAAGATTATAACTTCTGGAAGCTAGGCATTTCAGTAGAATTGCTTCTACATGATATTGCTATTTTTTTATTGTAGCACAATAAAAATGTTGGCTGTAGTGGGCTGCAATAAATCATTCAGGTTTAAATTAGTTCATTTTAAACTATTATTTCGATTATACAACCAAGAGTTCTTTTATTAGATGGTAACATAATCAGTCTCAGCAGTTATGCAGCATATGATTGTTATTATCTTATTATTAGTTCGTGACAGAGTTGAAGCAGTGAAGATCTTTCCTAATGTTCACTAATTACTGGAATACTTAAAAAATGTACGTAAGAGCCTTCTGCAAAGGCAGCTAAAGGCCGACGGCAGAGATCCTTTAGTGTCAGTAGGCCTTGGGACAGACCTGGGCTGGTATTATTATGCTCAGTTTAAATGCAGGGATGAGCACAGATGCACACAGTAACGTTCTGAGGGTGTCCGACAGTGCTGCATTTCCCCCTCTGGATTCCCTTCAGTGAGAAGATAAGTTGTCATCCACTTTTCTGTTCTCTTTATTTTTGGATAGCCCATCTGGATTGGGAAGAATAAGCACGTGCTTTTCTTATGAGTGCTTTTTACACTATTTTTGCTTTATCAGTAAAGGGTGGTAATCTATCTTCTAAATAACAAGTCTTTTTATAGTCATGATCTTTGTATAAATTGGTATCAGAAAATAATATGAATTCTAAATGCGGATCTCTCACAAAGCCTGAATGAGTAACAAACTAGTGTTTGTTAAAATGACAACAAGAATTTCTTCAGTATCTTGTCAGCATTTCTTCAATAATATCTTCTAATCTAATCTAATTTGAAGTCAGTAGTTTAATTACTAACACAGTCCCATTCATGGTGAGACACTTCATGTGCTGTCATGAAAACAGAAAGGTAATTTCAACTGCAGTCTTTCTGCAAGGCCTCCTTCAAAAATGCCCCATAAAGAGAAAAGTATGGAAGAAACATTTATTTCTGTGGAAAGAGGGAACAAAATAAAGTTGCTTCACAAAGTAAGAGATTTTTTTCTATGACCCATTGGGAAAGAGCTAAGAAGCAATAATCATCTACCTGCAGGGTGAGGGCTGCGTCAGTGTTTTGGCACACAGTTTGCAACAAGAGAGAAACTCAGACGATTGATATTGGGCTGCTGCCTGGTGACGTGGATGAAATAAATTGTTGGCCTCATCCCAAGTCCACATAAATGCCCAAAAGCTTACAAAAGCAGTGCAGTGACAGTGTAAGTCATATAATTATCTACAAATACTCAAGCATTACATTTTAGATTTTTAAATGAGAGGAGCACAGCACAGTTGCTATATTATCCCAAAGAGGGTGATGTCCACCTTGTGGTCGAGGTGACTCCCAGCATCAGAATTCCATCACAAAATAAACCACTTGAATCCGTTTATTAATAATAACTCTTCCTCCAAAACTATATACCCTCTGGGAATCTTCTGCTTCTTGTTACTTCTTCAGGATAGGGTTGAATTATATTTTTTTTTATATCTATATTTGACTAGTGTCAGAGAACAGCAGGAGGCTTTAAATGCAGATGAATACTGTTATGCTGCCCTAAATGCTTTTTGTTATATAGTCCTTTTTCTTCTCCACCCACCTATGCCCACTGTTATTTTACACATCATTTCTGAGAAATGTGTCTTGTTTGGGATGTCTTGGGCCAAATTCAAAAAGAGAAACAAAAATGCATTTAGCAATATCTGCTATTCTTGACTTAAAAATCAGGTTTGGACTGTCATTGAGTAATTATAGAGAAAATTTTCAGTTTTCACTGTTCAGAAAAAGGTTGGTTCAACTCAACATCATGTGAGAAGGGCCTCTGCTCTATGTCCCTCACACACATAGGGATGAAGCCCTCTGCCAGGTGTGTGCACACAAAGCTGCTCAGCCCCCAAGCTGAGGAGCTCCTTGGGTTTTGGAAGGGAAAACACTAGGGCTCCAGGATGGAGTAGATGTGTGTTTCTGGCTGTGGTACCTCCTGGCACCAAACTGAGACCAGCGTCAGGCCATTCCCCTTCACCCTGAGCTGAGGTCTACCAGTTCCCTCCTTAAAAAACGCAGAGTGGTTGTACTTCACGCTACAGTTTTGCTACTTAAAAGCAGTTAAAGCCATTTACATGGAGAAGTTCTTCAGAATGCTTATTTGTAATCTTCTTTGTGGAGGTGCTCCACTGATTCTTTCTGTGTGACTCTTCTTTCTTCAGGAGAGAATTCATTTCCCATACCTTGTGAATCCTTGCAATTTATTTGAAACATTAACTTTTGAGGAGAAAAAAGCAAGCAGTTATGAGCAGGTTTTTTTGTACACTTAATGACTACATAAGATGTAGAAATTCTGCGGGTGAGATGCATTCCAAATACCGTTTTCTAAGACTAAAGCTGCTGAGATATTCCATACCTGGTATACTTATCAAGCTACAGCATGTCAAAGAACAAAAAGGCCTCCTCCCGCCATATACTTCAAGAGCAAAACCACAAGTCATTGTGTACATAAATAGAGACAGGAAAAACACTGTCCATGATAACCTCTGTTTTCTTCTAGTCCTGATCAGCATGTTCTGTCTTGCAAATATGCTGTTCAAATGTACTAAAACTGCATTTGTTAGGAATGTAGTGACAATGAATGTGAGATTGACAGTGATTCGAGCTCAGCTGAGGAGCAGAGAATTACTACAAGAGTTTATCGACGGCGCTTGATACTGAAGGTATTTTGTGATTTGCATTCCTGAGGCGACGTTGGCATGGATGTGGGTTTGGACTGCTGTGTTGGAGTGTCAGTTTTAGCATACTGGAGTCCCCCTGGTAGTGGTGATCTCCATTGCCAGTATGTATTCATAACTAAGTGCTAGGTGGCCTTTCCTTGCTTAACCCAGAGGTTTATGGTTGTCTTCTGCTGGAGAGCAACTGTGCTGCATGGCGTGTTGTGTCTTTCACTGCCGCTGTTCCGCATGGCATCTTAAAGACTACAGTGTGTTGGTCTATCTGGAGCAAAATGAATTGCAGACAGATTTGGGTGACATTTTTTTTTCTTTATTCCTAAAAAAAATTTAATTTACAAGTTTAAAAATTGAAGGAATGTACAGGAGTGGTATATAGGAGCATGTGAGCCATGTTGTCTGGTTGAAACTTGTGGTCCTAAGTGCTTAATCTGTTCTGGAAAACCTCCTCAAAACATCAGATGATCACGATTAGAAACCTGTCAAAGTTAATAATAGTCTTTGCATCGCTTTCAGTAGGCTTTATTTAGTATATTTATTTACAGATGTCCTTTATTTACAGCACAATGTACTTTATATACTGATAACGATGGCATAGTCATATAAATAATTGCATTTGCCCTCATATTTTTTCCTTGTATAGTCATATAGTATGCAATTATTTGCCTGCAGCATATAGCATAAGAAAATAATTCTGCATCGGAAACCATTATGTTAATCCTCAGTAATTTACAGGATTTATTAGATTCCTATTAGAAAATCATGCAGTCAAGCCATGAAAAAGACAGGCAGCCATCAAGGTGCAGTACAGCACCAGCTGAATTTGCCTAAGATGTGATTGTTACTTCAGGAACGATTTGTGACGCTCTGATTGCACATTCCTGTATTGCTGTTACTTGCACGCTTTGTGGAGAAGAGTGTGCACAGAGACACACACCTTTGGGACAGCGTGGCTGGCAGACAGGCTGCTCTGCACAGCTGCTGATCCCTCCAAGATACAGACACTTTTGGAAAAGGAGGATGACATTTCTGACTGTCTTCACCCTTAATTTCTTCACTCTACCAGTTGCGCTCCCCTTTGGCCCAAGGCAGGGCTTGCAGCCATGAGCTCAGTAGAGGTGAATACTTTGTACCGTGTCTCATCTTTACAGGCGGAACCCGCTGCCCTCCGTGGAAGGCGCTGGGCAGGTCGGGGTATAACCCTTCAGCAGCCATTCCCTCTGCAGATAATTCCCGACCGGGCGGAAACAGGAAGGTTTCCAAGCGGGGCAGGCGGCCTGTGGGCGGGTACAGACCGTTGAGTGCTTTAAGAGTGTTTCTGGTAAGACGTGAAGTATCCGTGTGCTGTAAGTTATAAAGGCTGCACAGCTACAGCTGGCCTGGGGCTGAGGTCCCCCGCCCAATTTATGTGTGAGCTATTTTAGTGCCCACTGGTTTGTACTTTCCAAGTACATCCGCTGCGTTGAAAGAAAGGCGTAGAAATTTGTTTTTAAGTGTGGGGGTATAATTTGGGGTTGAACTTTTAACAGAGCAAGGGTAAAGCATAATATATGGCGTTGTAGCCCACAGCCAGCGCGGCTGCCGTGGGGAGGCTGTGCATGGTGAGTGGAGGCGGCTGAACGTGCTCTGTTGGGAATGCGTCTGATCCGACCTGGATTAGAGGTCTCTTGATTAGAAAATACATGTGGTACTTCTGTCATTTTCTCATGATCTATGGCTTCTTTTTTATCCCCCGCTCTGCATTTCAAGACAAGCTTAAAACAGAAAACGAAAAATTTTCAAAGCAGCAATCATCAGTGCTTTTAGAGAAATAATTTGATAGCAGAAACAACCATTTCAGTAGGTATATTTTGATCATGTAAAGCCTGCGAAATGGTGGTGTGAAACGGAAGAATCGAGCTTTAACATTGGTAGGGATCTGGACTTGAATTTCTGCACGTTCCTGGGAGCAGGGGTTCAGTTTGGGAGAACTGAAATCCCTGCCAGTGAGCGCACGAGCTGAGGAACGGCTCCTGGTTGGGGGCAGAGGTCTCAGGGTACGGCGCAGAGAGGCACAGAGCGGAGCTGTCAGCCTGCAGAGGGAAAATAACTCCCGTGTCCTGCAGCGGTGGGGAGCAGCAGCTCTCACCCGAGTGCCCGCCCAGCGGTGCCCTCTCCGGGGCTCGCACTGAGCGGGGCTGGCAGCGTCGCATGGAGCAGAAGCAAGAGGGGAATCAGGCCTTCCTGTGTCTGTGTTTTCTCACACTCCTGGCTAGCCAAATAGTTGTTAAAGGCTGATGGCAGAGTAGAAGGTAGGGACGTTTTCCTCCAGGCTGTCCTGTCCCGCGGGCAGCAAGCCTGTCACACCGATGATGAAATGTCCCAGTGTTTTTCTGCAGTCACTCCTGGAGCACGGGAGCACTTACCCCACACTGTCTTATGTTACGGTTACTTAGGAACTAGCCCAAGAAATCTCTGTTGACTTTGCATTCCCAGGAATAAAAACTGGTTTGGACATCTGTCCAGTACTGTGTCCAGCTTTGGAGTCCTCAGCACAGGAAGGACATGGACCTGTTGGAATGGGTCCAGTGGAGGGTCACAGAGATGATCAGAGGGCTGGAGCACCTCTCCTATGAAGACAGGCTGAGAGAGCTGGGGTTGTTCAGCCTGGAGAAGAGAAGGCTCCAGGGAGACCTCATAGCAGCCTTCCAATATCTGAAAGGAGCCTACAGCAGAGATGGGGAGGGACTCTTTGTCAGGAAGTGTAGTGACAGGACAAGGGGTAATGGTTTTAAATTGAAAGAGGGGAGATTTAGATTAGATATTAGGAAGAAATTCTTTACAGTAAGGGTGGTGAGACACTGGAACAGGTTGC
>JAHREE010000128.1:3241643-3264996 GCA_033628505.1 Tringa tobata
ATATTATCCCAAAGAGGGTGATGTCCACCTTGTGGTCGAGGTGACTCCCAGCATCAGAATTCCATCACAAAATAAACCACTTGAATCCGTTTATTAATAATAACTCTTCCTCCAAAACTATATACCCTCTGGGAATCTTCTGCTTCTTGTTACTTCTTCAGGATAGGGTTGAATTATATTTTTTTTTATATCTATATTTGACTAGTGTCAGAGAACAGCAGGAGGCTTTAAATGCAGATGAATACTGTTATGCTGCCCTAAATGCTTTTTGTTATATAGTCCTTTTTCTTCTCCACCCACCTATGCCCACTGTTATTTTACACATCATTTCTGAGAAATGTGTCTTGTTTGGGATGTCTTGGGCCAAATTCAAAAAGAGAAACAAAAATGCATTTAGCAATATCTGCTATTCTTGACTTAAAAATCAGGTTTGGACTGTCATTGAGTAATTATAGAGAAAATTTTCAGTTTTCACTGTTCAGAAAAAGGTTGGTTCAACTCAACATCATGTGAGAAGGGCCTCTGCTCTATGTCCCTCACACACATAGGGATGAAGCCCTCTGCCAGGTGTGTGCACACAAAGCTGCTCAGCCCCCAAGCTGAGGAGCTCCTTGGGTTTTGGAAGGGAAAACACTAGGGCTCCAGGATGGAGTAGATGTGTGTTTCTGGCTGTGGTACCTCCTGGCACCAAACTGAGACCAGCGTCAGGCCATTCCCCTTCACCCTGAGCTGAGGTCTACCAGTTCCCTCCTTAAAAAACGCAGAGTGGTTGTACTTCACGCTACAGTTTTGCTACTTAAAAGCAGTTAAAGCCATTTACATGGAGAAGGTCTTCAGAATGCTTATTTGTAATCTTCTTTGTGGAGGTGCTCCACTGATTCTTTCTGTGTGACTCTTCTTTCTTCAGGAGAGAATTCACTTCCCATACCTTGTGAATCCTTGCAATTTATTTGAAACATTAACTTTTGAGGAGAAAAAAGCAAGCAGTTATGAGCAGGTTTTTTTGTACACTTAATGACTACATAAGATGTAGAAATTCTGCGGGTGAGATGCATTCCAAATACCGTTTTCTAAGACTAAAGCTGCTGAGATATTCCATACCTGGTATACTTATCAAGCTACAGCATGTCAAAGAACAAAAAGGCCTCCTCCCGCCATATACTTCAAGAGCAAAACCACAAGTCATTGTGTACATAAATAGAGACAGGAAAAACACTGTCCATGATAACCTCTGTTTTCTTCTAGTCCTGATCAGCATGTTCTGTCTTGCAAATATGCTGTTCAAATGTACTAAAACTGCATTTGTTAGGAATGTAGTGACAATGAATGTGAGATTGACAGTGATTCGAGCTCAGCTGAGGAGCAGAGAATTACTACAAGAGTTTATCGACGGCGCTTGATACTGAAGGTATTTTGTGATTTGCATTCCTGAGGCGACGTTGGCATGGACGTGGGTTTGGACTGCTGTGTTGGAGTGTCAGTTTTAGCATACTGGAGTCCCCCTGGTAGTGGTGATCTCCATTGCCAGTATGTATTCATAACTAAGTGCTAGGTGGCCTTTCCTTGCTTAACCCAGAGGTTTATGGTTGTCTTCTGCTGGAGAGCAACTGTGCTGCATGGCGTGTTGTGTCTTTTACTGCCGCTGTTCCGCATGGCATCTTAAAGACTACAGTGTGTTGGTCTATCTGGAGCAAAATGAATTGCAGACAGATTTGGGTGACATTTTTTTTTCTTTATTCCTAAAAAAAATTTAATTTACAAGTTTAAAAATTGAAGGAATGTACAGGAGTGGTATATAGGAGCATGTGAGCCATGTTGTCTGGTTGAAACTTGTGGTCCTAAGTGCTTAATCTGTTCTGGAAAACCTCCTCAAAACATCAGATGATCACGATTAGAAACCTGTCAAAGTTAATAATAGTCTTTGCATCGCTTTCAGTAGGCTTTATTTAGTATATTTATTTACAGATGTCCTTTATTTACAGCACAATGTACTTTATATACTGATAACGATGGCATAGTCATATAAATAATTGCATTTGCCCTCATATTTTTTCCTTGTATAGTCATATAGTATGCAATTATTTGCCTGCAGCATATAGCATAAGAAAATAATTCTGCATCGGAAACCATTATGTTAATCCTCAGTAATTTACAGGATTTATTAGATTCCTATTAGAAAATCATGCAGTCAAGCCATGAAAAAGACAGGCAGCCATCAAGGTGCAGTACAGCACCAGCTGAATTTGCCTAAGATGTGATTGTTACTTCAGGAACGATTTGTGACGCTCTGATTGCACATTCCTGTATTGCTGTTACTTGCACGCTTTGTGGAGAAGAGTGTGCACAGAGACACACACCTTTGGGACAGCGTGGCTGGCAGACAGGCTGCTCTGCACAGCTGCTGATCCCTCCAAGATACAGACACTTTTGGAAAAGGCAGGATGGCATTTCTGACTGTCTTCACCCTTAATTTCTTCAGTCTACCAGTTGCGCTCCTCTTTGGCACAAGGCAGGGCTTGCAGCCATGAGCTCAGTAGAGGTGAATACTTTGTACCGTGTCTCATCTTTACAGGCGGAACCCGCTGCCCTCCGTGGAAGGCGCTGGGCAGGTGGGGGTATAACCCTTCAGCAGCCATTCCCTCTGCAGAGAATTCCCGACCGGGCGGAAACAGGAAGGTTTCCAAGCGGGGCAGGCGGCCTGTGGGCGGGTACAGACCGTTGAGTGCTTTAAGAGTGTTTCTGGTAAGATGTGAAGTATCCGTGTGCTGAAAGTTATAAAGGCTGCACAGCTACAGCTGGCTGTGGCTGAGGTCCCTCGCCCAATTTATGTGTGAGCTATTTTAGTGCCCGCTGGTTTGTACTTTCCAAGTACATCCGCTGCGTTGAAAGAAAGGCGTAGAAATTTGTTTTTAAGTGTGGGGGTATAATTTGGGGTTGAACTTTTAACAGAGCAAGGGTAAAGCATAATATATGGCGTTGTAGCCCACAGCCAGCGCGGCTGCCGTGGGGAGGCTGTGCATGGTGAGTGGAGGCGGCTGAACGTGCTCTGTTGGGAATGCGTCTGATCCGACCTGGATTAGAGGTCTCTTGATTAGAAAATACATGTGGTACTTCTGTCATTTTCTCATGATCTATGGCTTCTTTTTTATCCCCCGCTCTGCATTTCAAGACAAGCTTAAAACAGAAAACGAAAAATTTTCAAAGCAGCAATCATCAGTGCTTTTAGAGAAATAATTTGATAGCAGAAACAACCATTTCAGTAGGTATATTTTGATCATGTAAAGCCTGCGAAATGGTGGTGTGAAACGGAAGAATCGAGCTTTAACATTGGTAGGGATCTGGACTTGAATTTCTGCACGTTCCTGGGAGCAGGGGTTCAGTTTGGGAGAACTGAAATCCCTGCCAGTGAGCGCACGAGCTGAGGAACGGCTCCTGGTTGGGGGCAGAGGTCTCAGGGTACGGCGCAGAGAGGCACAGAGCGGAGCTGTCAGCCTGCAGAGGAAAAATAACTCCCGTGTTCCTGCAGCGGTGGGAGCAGCAGCTCTCGCCCGAGTGCCCGGCCAGCGGTGCCCTCTCCGGGGCTCACACTGAGCGGGGCTGGCAGCGTCGCATGGAGCAGAAGCAAGAGGGGAATCAGGCCTTCCTGTGTCTGTGTTTTCTCACACTCCTGGCTAGCCAAATAGTTGTTAAAGGCTGATGGCAGAGTAGAAGGTAGGGACGTTTTCCTCCAGGCTGTCCTGTCCCGCGGGCAGCAAGCCTGTCACACCGATGATGAAATGTCCCAGTGTTTTTCTGCAGTCACTCCTGGAGCACGGGAGCACTTACCCCACACTGTCTTATGTTACGGTTACTTAGGAACTAGCCCAAGAAATCTCTGTTGACTTTGCATTCCCAGGAATAAAAACTGGTTTGGACATCTGTCCAGTACTGTGTCCAGCTTTGGAGTCCTCAGCACAGGAAGGACATGGACCTGTTGGAATGGGTCCAGTGGAGGGTCACAGAGATGATCAGAGGGCTGGAGCACCTCTCCTATGAAGACAGGCTGAGAGAGCTGGGGTTGTTCAGCCTGGAGAAGAGAAGGCTCCAGGGAGACCTCATAGCAGCCTTCCAATATCTGAAAGGAGCCTACAGCAGAGATGGGGAGGGACTCTTTGTCAGGAAGTGTAGTGACAGGACAAGGGGTAATGGTTTTAAATTGAAAGAGGGGAGATTTAGATTAGATATTAGGAAGAAATTCTTTACAGTAAGGGTGGTGAGACACTGGAACAGGTTGCCCAGAGAAGCTGTGGATGGCCCATCCCTGGAAGTGTTCAAGACCAGGCTGGATGGGGCTTTGAGCAACCTGCTCTAGTGGAAGGTGTCCCCATCCATGGCAGGGGGTTGGAACTTGATGATCGTTAAGGTCCCTTCCAACTCGAACCATTCTATGATCCTATGATTCTGAAAAACCTGGGTGCAGGCTTCATAAATGGATGGCAGGGCTGTGCCGTGCCGGGAGCCCGCTCTGCCGGCCGGTGCCAACAGCAGCAGCGGGGAGGGGAGGAAGGTGCCCTTGGACAGAGCTGCACGTGGGATCTGCATTGTTTTACCAAAGCACATATTCATTACTGCCTGCACGTTGCATTAAAAGCAACACAGGTACTCACATAGCCTGCAGGGATGAAGTTTGGTAACGCCAAAACCTTGAGGATAAGTGGAGTGCTGTGGAAAAAAGACTTTGCCTCTGTGTCTCCACAGCCACTGTCAGGGCTGAATTGCTTCATTACCTTTGTTCTTCTTTCCCAACTTGTTTTTCCTTTCAGTGGCATTCTGCATTATCGCTAACGCTATTATTTCCGTTTAACTGCTACCTTAGCTCTCTGTCCTGGCCCAAATATGGGGAAAGGCTTTTCTCTCCCCCGGAGGTATTTTCCCAGCAGTCCGAGAGCTGAGTCCTGTCAAGTGTTCAACACTCTGGAGCACATTCCCATGGGATTTAGCACTTCAGAGGGCTGAGCCCATAAAACCAGACAAGCAAGGACTGATGCCCATTTCCACATGTAATAGGATCATATTCTAACCTCAAGGTAGTGCAGATGTTTTTGTTTTTGCTTCCTTTCCCCTCTTCTGTTCACATGGTGGATTGATGGGACGGGGCATTGCAAAAGAAGCAGGGGTTTATGGTAGCACAGGAATGTGAGCAATTAGCACACAAGGGAAAAATAAGAGTGCGGCCACAATGTGCACATTCAGAGCCTGATCCAAAGCTCCTTTTATTTAGTCATGACAGAAATCAGTGTCTGATTTTCCATGCTTTTTCAGAGGTTGTTAAATCTTTCACGGGTCCAAATTTTTAGCAAAAACTGTTTAGTAAGATTCTTGCCAAAAGGTTTATGGTAGAATCTTGTAATGGAAAATAAAATAGATTTCTAAGCAGAGGTTGTTCAAATCTGATGTCGTTTTGTATCTTGCACTTCTGTTATTTTTTGCCAATTTTCATTAAACATTTATTTGTTTCTTTCCACGCATTTTGCCCATGAAACGCCCCATTACTGATTTTGGGGGGGCTTGGTTCAGCCTGCACTGGAGGAGTGGCATGGGAGCCCGAGCAGCAGTCGGTCAAAACTAGGACCAGCAGCTTTCATGATCTTACTACGCAGAGGAAGCTTATTTATGGAATGTGAAAATGTGGCCATCCTGTAGGTGAGAATAATTAGGGGCCTGTGCCCTGTGTCAGGCACATGGGAAGCGTTTCCATTTGTGTGTTCAGCTGGGCGCAGCCTCTCCGCTGCGGTCCCTCCCAGGCTGGCAGAGCTGCAGAACTGCTTTGCTCCACAAGTGCCCTCACCCTGTCTCACCCCGGGAGGGACCGGCAGGGTGGGAGCTCAGGCCTCACTCAGGTAACACAGAGGTAGAGTAAAGCACAGCCTACCAGCTGTGGTAAGGATTGTTCACCATGTTGTCCTCCGTGCCAAGCAACAGAGCTATGACCCAGCTCCCAGTATCCCGGTATTGGGCTATGCTCTGCCCCATTTGCGGCACCATTTCCTTTCAGGTCTCGTTGGCTTGCCTCTTGGTTTGTTGGGTTTCTTCCCCCCCACATCCCCCCCCTGCTATGGCTTTAGCAATACATCTGCGAACAAGCAAGTACAGACTCAGCACAGGCAGAGAGTTGTGGCATCTGATTAACGAGGTCTCCCTGAGTAGGCAGAACTCACTAATGAAAATGACCTTAATGAAAGATGTTTGTTTCTACTGCCACTGCCACAGAGGCTTGAGACCCCAAGGAGACCGAGGCGCAGCTGCTGTTTATGCATTACAAGAATGGGATCTTGGGGCTGAAAGGATTACGTCCTGGTGGCTGAGGCCAGTATGGGAAAAGGTCTGAGCACTCTGCACAACTCCTGTTCCCATTGCAGCATTGCCCCTGGTCTTTGGTGAAATGAAATATTTAGGATCTTTCCATCTCGCTTATTTCTGCCTGCTTTTAAATTTCTTTTTATCCATCTGGGTAAGAGACATCCAGCTGTACCTTTTTTTCTCCACTGTTACAACAACGCTAGATGTATAGGAGGAATAAAAGGGACTATTATCCCTCTAGTAACAAACAGACATGAAAGAAAACCAGAGCTCTGACAAATCTGCAGTGAACTTTGGCACAATGCTGCAGCACTGACTGTATAACTCCATTTATCTGGAGGTCCCCGGGAACACCCATAATCTGCAAATAACTGTTAAGAAAATCAGTGGAGCTGACGGAAGGCTTTGAGGAAGCTGCTCTTTGCTTCTCCTGCTCTGGAGAGCTGTAGAGAGAGGATACCAGCTGGTTTTGGCAGGACTACACTCCAGCGAGCAGGGTGACATTAAACCACTCTGCTTTGCAAAGCTTCCTGGCATGTTCTGGGGCTGAGGCTTGCAGACCGCAGCCTTTGTATGGTTTAGTCCCAGGGATATAACCGAGCTTCCAGTAATCGTGGTATTAAGTTTTCTCCCTGCCTTTCTAAAGCTCTTGGTATTGTGACAGTGATTTCGACTGGTCAAGGATAAAATGAAGCCCACATAAGTATGATGCAGCAGAAAGAATTTTATTCTTTCGCTGTGACGCAGATGCACCAGCTTTGTGTTTAAAAACGGCTTTCGTTGACAAGGTCATCTAATGTGCCATTCTAACCCAAAGCTGGTTTTGAGATCTGACAAGTAAAACTGCCAGTGGGTAAGCGTTGGTTTTTTCCCTAGCAAACATCCATCTTTATAACTGCATAGGATTAGAAGCATCAGTAAATCAGATCTACCTCCTGCCAATTGTGAGCCCTCCTGCAATTTGTTTAACTACCCACCAGCAAGAGAATTGTGAAAGCTGGATTTTATGCGTGCTGACTGCTGAGTATTTACAGCTTTTATCCTTAAACTGTGCTTAAAGGAGCATGTAGCTAATTAAAAACCAAGATTCACAATACCTTGAAAACTGTATTTTTTTTCCAAGAGACATCTTTTGGTGCGTAAGTACATTTTTCTTTTTAAAACTGAACCCAGTAATTCTCACTGACTTGTTTATGCCTTGCTCATAGTGGCAGTGAGGAGTCAAATGACCAGTACACACCAGCAGCGTTGCCGTGCCAGGTACTCTGGTGACCTTGCTACTGGCCATGTTGTTTTATTTCCGTTTTTCATGGGTTTTGTTGTTGTGGCTTTGGAGATCCTATTCATGAGAAGGAACCTCTCTGTACCTCTGGGCTCCACGGGGTGGGAGGGACATCTGGGACAGGGTTCCCTCCTGTCCCTTAGCGCACTGCGCAGGAGCCTGGGGAGCCTCAGAGCCCGTGGGTGGGAGGCCAGGAAAGAAACTGTGCGGCTAGTTCCCCATCTGCTACGCTTCTGATTAAAGCGTTATGTCTCTAGAATCAGTTATTTCCCCCCGCTTCATTGTGGCTTGGAAACCCCACAGGTTTCAGTTCCCAAAACCTTTACCCAGTCGCCGTCCCCGTGCCGTTCTCGTTTCTGCTATCTCGCTCATGAGAAAGGAAGGACCAGGCTGTGTCGCTGGGGCCCTGCTCATGGGGGGGACCAACCTCTTACTCCTTCCTCCTCCTCCTTCCCTCGGGTCTTAGGCAGGTATGTCATTTCTCCTTCCTGTGACCCCTCAGCAGGGTCCTTCTGGGGAGTGAATGGCGTGGGCCCAGCCTGGGCTCCATCTGAAGGCTTCAGTAGCTGTTTTATCTGCCATGCTTCTCACAGGGATGCCACAGTGTCTGGGCTTGGGGACCTCAGCTGGGTCCCTTCAGCCCCAGGTGTATCTCAGGCTCAGGATCTCATCCCTACGTCCCTACACGGTGACATCTGCCTGGCTGTGGAGCCTGCCCTTCTCCCACTGGCGCTTCCTGAAGCATCAAAGTTCAGCAAGTTTTAAGGTTTATATATAGCCTGTGAAAGCGGGGGGAAAAAAAAAGACATGAAAAAATGTCCAAAACTGTTTAATTACTCAATTATCAAGCGATGATTTCCATACAGCTTTCAGTATGAAACGAGTGCGAGTGCTGCACTGGTGACTAACGACCACTGCTGAGGGGAGGCTGGGCCGGCGATGGAGCCGGGCTCTGCTCCTTGGTGCTCCCCTCCAGAGCCGTGCTCTGCTCCTTGGTGCTCCCCTCCGGGCTCGGCTGCAGCCCCTCCCCAGCCAGGGAAATGGAGACGCTGGGCTATAGAAAAGACCACAAATGGCTTGTAAATGAAAGGAAAGGTTTATTTGGTTTAGAGCTTAGAAATAGCACACAAACTCAATGTTATAATGTAGGTATTGAAAAAGGCGTGTTTGTAGGGAAAGTGGTTAAAAAAATAAACATGGCATTGCTATATTTGTTCATTATAGAGCCGCGCCAGGAGCTTACGTGGGCAACTATGTAGCCTATAGACCACTGTAAATAGAAATTATATTTGCCCTGTGCTGCTTAGTATGTGGATGCATTATGAAAGCTTGATGTTGAGATGTAATAATCTCATTTCAACTACTATTTTGTTGTTGATATTGATACGACGTTTTATAGAGTGTTTCTTTCTGCTTCCTCCCTCTAGTTGTCATTTTTTCCATAGTGGGTTGAGGCTGAGGGGAGAAGAAAAGTTTTAAAGATTTTTTTGTTTGTTTGTTTAAAGGTTTATTCATTTATATGTGGAAATTTTTTATACGTAGGCCAGCTACATTATGATTATATTTATTTTATTTATATGAAATAAATAAGCACAGACAATGGATATTGTTGAAGCATCAAATGCAGTGATTTCTTCAGCACCCAGGTTTGGAAACATGACTTTGCAAGGTAAAGTTGTCAAAGTTCATCTGGAACATAAGTCCATGACTGCCAACTAGCTTTAGACTGTAAAGCCATATAATTTATTTATAATTTGAACAATAATTCTTGTAGTGGTATGAAGTCACTAGCATAGCAGTTAGGAAAATGCTTTTACATTTATCTGGTCCTATAAATTATGGGTGCTCCAAGAAGCTGATCTCAGTAAGTCGTGCACCAGGCTGCTCGGCAGGTCAGCAGGCCTTACCGTGCCAGGAAAAGTGTCACGTAAGAAACCTTTCTCCATTTTGTACGTGCTGAGAAATCTTGTCTTTTGTGCGTGTGTTTAAGGTCTTGTGTTTAGCAAGCTACAGGCAGAGTTTTAACTCCCAGTTTTCCCCCACTTTATTTTGGCGTTAGACCCTGTTTGTGTGCTGGGCACTGAGCAGCTGTGAAAAGCTAAAGGGTGTCTGATGAGAGATTATATCATCACAAATTTGTGCCTCCATCTCATAGGACTCAGACTGACCGCAAGATGATTTGTTGCCCAGAGAGCTTCATGTCATGAATTAGTTAATAAGAGCAATGTGCTAGAAGCTCACTACAGGCTTTAAGGACACATTCTGTAGAATGAATGCACAGGTATTGGCATGCTAAATGAGCAAGGCTTTCATACTATTTGTGTGACATAAAGCAAACCGTTACATAAAGTTGAAGCTAGCATGTGCTTGTTGCTTGGATTGGTGTGGAAATATGTGTGGGTTTGGCAGAATGTAGGCTATATTGCTAATCTTATAACACGTTCTTTAGGGTGAGGAAGCAAAAAACATTCCTGGTGAATCTGTAACAGAGGAACAGTTTACCGACGAAGAAGGCAACGTCATCACGAGAAAAGTAATCATGAATTACATCACTGCTCTGAGTCTTTGTATTCAAGTAACTTCTTTTAACATACTTTCTCCCTTTAGAAACTAGGAAAAAAAAAAAATCGATACTTTTCGTGTATTGCTTCCCACAGATCACCCGGAAGGTAGTAAGACGCGTTGTTATCCCCCATGAGAGGAAAGTTGGTGAAATGGTAATGGAACGGGGACTACCAGGAAATAACAGTAGATGCAGAGGGTTGTGTTGACTGCTAGAAAGCGCTACTAAAGGGCTGGAGGTTTGCATTTAACAAGAAGCCTTGGCAAAGTGCGGTGCTTGTGGTTATTGACAAGTTGTGCGTGTGGGTAACGGGGCAGGGGATGTCTCGAGGGGGCCCGGCTGAATTCTGTCGCTACAGAAGCTTTAGGGCCTGTGTCTGCATAACAGGCAGCAGGCTTAAACCATAGGTTTGGGGCTTGTTTTTTGCCATCAAGATGAGCCGTGTCTGTGGGTTTGGTTAAGCCCGTGCAGAATTTGTGCCTTACACCGGTAGGTGTAGTGTGGTGCTTTTTCCACCAGCCCAAAGGAATGAGTCGCAGTCTGGTCCCCACCAAGCTCTCGTTCACCTGCCTAACACCCCTGTGCCACCAACTGAGGGTTTGCAGGGCTCATGGCAACGTGAACATACCCAAGCAATGGGATCTTTTACAAGCAAGCACCGAGACAGGATTTTATCCCTGGCAATTAAAATCAGAAGCTTTTCTGCAGGGCCAGACTGTGCCCAGCCTCGGCACCCCCAGAAAGAAAGGAGGGCAGCGGGAAGGGCAGCCCTGTTGTGCCCCAGCCCCTCTTGCCAGGACGGGGAGGCTGTGCCTTGGGCTGTCCCCTGTCCCGAGGAGCTCTCAGAGGAACGGGCCCCACCTCTGGAGACAAATGGCTTCAGGGGAGCTCATGCCTTGTTCCCAGCACACGGCCCTGGCAGCCTGTGCTCCGGTAAAAGTTCTCATTGGGGTTAATGGAATTTTTCTCTGAGTGAAAACAGATTCAGAAACAAACAAAGATAACCAATGCTCTATCTGCTGGCAATAAAAAAAAAAAAAGAAAAGGGGGGGAGGGGGAGATAGAGAAATAGGAGAGTTGAAGCAAACATATTTCCATCCCCTCTTTCGTACTCCTTTATCAGGGAAAAAATAAATCCTGCCCAGCTAAGGGGAAACATTTTCAATTTGCTGCAACCAGATTAGATTAGTCGGAAACTACAAATAGTTACAAATACATCAATGCAGATCACCCGAGGGGTAAATTCTGCCGATAACCACACATAAACAGATGCCTTTCTCTGATGTGAATGAGGCTTGTGATTACTGGAGTATTTATTTTTAGATGATTATTGAGCTAATTTTAATGAGCAAAGATGAACTTGATTTTTGGGGTTGCTGTTTTAAAGACACTGAAACCTGCACTGCTTGTTACTGTCGTTGGTTTTACTTCTGCGCTGCTTCGCTGGTGGTTTTTGCTGGCTTTCTTCCTCCTCCCTTTACTCCATAACTAACCTGCTCACTTTAAAGCACAGACGTTGTGAAACATCATAACAGCAGCCGTGGCCTTTGCTGTTGGAAATGTCCGCCGATCCCGGCTGAGCCGGGAAAGGTGATTTTTCTTGACGGTGGGGCTGAACCCAGCTGCAGTTGGTGGCGGGGGCTCTGCCAAGGGCACGCCAGCCCAGGGGTCGTGCTGAAATTGCAGACCTGTGTTTTCTACTTGGAGATGATATTTCAGGCCTGTGCTTTTGCAGCTCCGCAGAGTGGATAAGTAGATTGTGTGTATCTTTGAAATGAGGTGTTAATGTGATTTAACTGCTTTTTACTTATCCCGTTACAGCAAAATGTGGAGCCTGTTTTGGAAGCGGGTTTATAATTACGAGCACTCCGCAGACTATGTTAATGTTCATGTTTTTCCTTTAAAGCAGGGAGAAGCTTATAAGGTTAAGACAAAGAAAGAAGTCAGACACGTGGAGAAGAAAAGTTACTCGTGAAAGCTGAAAGCCGACCACTGACCGGTCAGTGTGATCAATTTTCTTCCGTTGCTAAAGCCCGGTGGCAGCGCAGCGCGGGGGGTGGCACCTGGGCCGCGCCATGGCTGGCCCCTGCTACCTTGGCGTTGCTTTCAAGCTGCAAAGCTGAGTAGAGGGCCCTTGATCTTGTAAGCAGAAAGTGACCTCGAGTTCACGTAGAGAAACTGAGCTTTACTTCTTGGAACATAAAACAAAGCAATACTGAGGCACGTGTAAAATTCTGGGGAGTTTTACCAAGTGTTTGTAGTCCATGGTACTTTCTACTCCTAAAAGTCAATTTAAACACAAATAGTGAAGGAGCTGTAAGTAAATCTGCTGGGAGTGAAAGGCTTCTTCCACTGCCGGGCAAGTCATCTGAGGGCGGTTACGCAAGTCAAAGTCCTTGTAAGAGCCAGTGAAGTGTCTCAGTATTTACCAATAATCCTTACCAACTGTTCCTTGTGAATTTTATTGATCCAGCCTTAGCAATTGTAACAAAACGGCAGCTGACAGCGCAAGGGCTTCCCAAACTAAAAAACCAAATGCACAAAGACACCCTGGCAGGGGCTCTGTAACAGGGTGCTGCAGCCTGGTGAAGCCAGAGGCTGCTTTATCTCAATCATATAGCTATAGTCACGCAGCAAATATGCCCATAAATTCGGGAGGAGCCGGTCTGTGTCTGTCAGTCATGGCGTCAAGTGCCTAAGTTTACCACATTCATGTCTTTTTTCTACTCAGAACTTTCCTTAGCTTTGGTGGATTTTAGGAATTGGGCAGAGGAAGAGTTTATGAAGTGCAAGTCTGTGTGTTATCCTTTTCCTATACATATGGTATGGGATTGACTGTAGGATTTAAGAACAGGATAAACAGGACCTGGAAAACATACCGGATAGTGACGTGGAGGTAAAGGACAGAGGCAGAGTCTCTCCTGAGTCACTAGTCCCTTCTGGCTGCTGCGGTGCAAGGTAGCCCCTGCAGCCACCCGCCCGGACGGGCTCTCCCTGCGTGTCAGTAGTGCCATTTGGGACCAGCGGCACTTGGCCTGTGGGATGTAGCTGAGGCCTTTATGGGATCAAGCCCTAAGGTGTGAGCTCTGCGAGGTGACCATGTGCTTTCATCATCTGGTAAGCACCTACTGTGCCCACCTAGCACGGCCCCCAAACTCCTGCTTTTATTGAGAGCCCTCCCACGTGTGCTAATAGAATAGTACTGCTTCACATGGCTCAACACACTCATAAAATAGGAAATGTTTTGAAAAGGAAGGTGATTCTTTAGACACACCTTTCTCCTTCATGGAGCTCCTTCATGGATACAGCAGGAAAGCAAGCCAAAGGGATGATGCTGCTTGTATGAAATTGTGACGCGTGTTGGCTTCCGTGCTGCTCCACTGTCAATCTGCAGGGGGATACCAGTGGAAAATTGTGAATTTGAAGGCATTGAAGGCAAGATGGGGCATTGAACGCCATAAGCAGTGCAGATAAAGAGCCTGCCAGCTTACAAGCATGATGCAACACACACTGTGAATAAGGGAGAAGCATTTCACTTTAAAATGAAATGGCATCAGTAAGACAGTCCTTGCCTCATGTATGAAACATATTCTGACCTTCAGAAAGCCAGAGTCTGAGTTCCTCGGAACCAGATTTGCTCCCATGACTGCTGATGCATTTCTCCTGTGATTTCCAGTAGGCAGCTCTCCCGTGCTAGAGCCCCTGAGGAACTCAGAGAGTCTTCCTTAGCTAATAAACCTTTGCTCAGGGGAGAACTTTGTCTCATAAGATCAATCTCTGTGGTCCAAACTTTGATATGATAAGCATGACCAAATGTGCATTAAGTAATTGTAAGCCCAGTCAAGAGCCTATTGAAAACATTTTATTTGAATGCAGAAGTGGATGCATTTGCACAGACAGGGGATTCTGATGGAAAACCAGTTTGTTTCTTGATCACAAAAGACAAAAAAAATCCTGTTTGGGAGGCAGAGGTGTTGCTTTTCCTTTGAATGTTTAAAAAAGATCAGAATATTAGCTAGATTTTGCTCTAAAAATGTCTTTGTCACCTTTGCAAATAAACCCATTGTGAAATATAGGTTGAAAGGAACAGCCAACAACTTTTACACGCAATTCTGCAGGACGGCACTGTGGGAGCCGGCGTGACTGCTGCAATGTCAATAGGAGGCTTTTAGCAGCAGGATAGATTTATGACAACCGTAGACGTGGGCAAGGACAGGTTGTTTCAGCAGAGGAGGAGAGCGTGAGCACTCCCGGGGAATGCGCGTGGACCTGTGACCCGATTAGTAAACAGGCATGTCCGTGCCAGCCTGGATCCCGCCGGCGCTGCGCGAGCCACGCTCCCAAACAGGCTTCGGGCTCCCAGCTGTGGGGAGCCCGCAGCTTTTCCAGCCCCCCTTCGCCGGTGTGTTTGTGTTTCTGCTCCCTGCCAGCCGGCTGCAAGGCATCGCTCTTGTACAACACATGTAGCAAACTTGCTGTCCTTAGGCACACGGCTGCCTGACTGTTTTTGGGTGGGCGAGAGAGCAGGAGCTGGACCCCCTGTCTCCTCGGTGCCACTCACGCGAGCCAGGCGGGAGATGGATGGGGCTGCTCCTCTTCCTCGCTTTGTCCTTTCCTGAGCCTCCCAAAGGCTGCACTCCGCATTCCTGGCTCTCCCGGTCACGTTCCCTGAGCGACTGGCAGAGGTAGATGTGCAAGGAGTGCAGGTTTTCCACCACTGTGAGGATGCTTGTGAACAATAAAGAAAAACATGCTGTGAAAGCAGCGGCGCTCACTCTGGGGATGATGCTATTTCTCCTGCTATAGGGAACACCCCTTCCTTGTCATCATGGGATCTGAGGAGCCGGTAACTGTGTCCGGGGTGATGACACGCGCTGTGTTGCAGGCATATTTATAAACCAGTTCACAAGCAACGTGGACATCTGCAGCTGCATTTTCCCTTCATGCTGGGAGCTCAACTAATGTCATTGCCTACCTAGAACGTGTAGGATTTGTCCTATTGCAGAATTCCATAATGCCAATTAGAACTTTTCTGTTTAGTCAGGGAAAGGCAGGAAATTGATTCTAGAGGGATCTCCTGAAATGATTTGTGCTCTTTTCTTTCCATAGGACTGTGTGCTTTTACTGCCAGTATTCTAGAGGGACACTCACAGAAGAAAAATCAACAGGAATTAAACATTCACCTATAAAAGTGTGCGTGTGTTTGCTGCTTCCACACATTAACCGCATGGTTTTTATGCAAAAACAAAAACAAACAAAAAACAAAAACAAACAAAAAAATTAATTTAGCATGAGCCAATTTACAGAGCATGGAAATTCACGTTCATTCACAGGATTGGAGGGTGCGCGGTTCCCAATGCAGTGTATATACAAGATGCCATGCTGTTAACAGCTTCTTTCAAGCAGTTTGACGTCATCTCAAAAGAAATAAATTCCTGTGGCCAGAGGGGATGTACGAAGACAAAATGGTTAAACCGTGGAAAGACACTAAAATTACTAAAATCCACAACAGCTCGCCTTATTTTTCTTGGACCCAAACTGTCAGGGTATAAAACACTATTTGTTTCTTTTTTAAACATCAATAGTTTTGCTGTAAATAAATAACACTGTATAAATTCTAACAAAATAGAATAAATGTTGATAAGGCACTGCCTTTTCGATCACAAACAGAATATTGCAAATGCATTGAGCAGGCTAGGTGTCTCAAATGGCTGCACCTACAGGGATATTCTGGGTGTATCTTCACAGATTCTTGTATATTAGCGATTATAATGTTTGTATATGCAAAAACGCTAGCTTGATTTTAAAAAAATCTTTAAAATCTGCTGCAAATTTAAATGATTCCCAAAATGAGGAATTCTGTAGTTCTGTGAAAATTTTTCTTCAGAGTACTAATATTTTGATGCATGTGTTTCACCTTATTTTGATTAAATCTTTTCCAGTTTTGCAGACACTATACCGCAACATGAAAAATAAGATTTTATCTGTAAACACAAAGCCCTTCATCTAATATTTGTTGCTGTTGCCAATTTTTCAATGAAATGACCTAAAACCCATAACATATACAGTAGTTGCATTATGGGGAGGGGGGTGCTATCTGTTCTCGCTTTATAACGGGGGTAATGCTTGCAGCTTTAGAAGTGGGTTGGTGCTCGAAGGAGCACAAGTTTGGGATATTTTTAAATGAACTGAAGAGAAATTATTAGCTAATAGACTGGCAGCACGCTGTAAAATTATTACTGTATTGTGTACTGGCTATAAGATGTAGAATCTTTCAGTAAGCCAATCATCTGTAATCATCCTAGCAGTGTAATATTAGGTTGTTAAGGCTGCTGTGTTTTAAAGGGCATTTTTATTTGGGTTTTGGTGAAATACTTTAATTTGTTGATTATATTCATATGGAAACAGCATTCATTGATAATAGCTCTAATTACATATGTATGAAAACAACAAACACTGGATGATCTAGTTGATTATTTAAGCATAAAATAAATTGTGTTAAAACTCTTGGATAACGTGTATTTGGCAGTGTTCTTGTACCCTACAGACATGCGGCTTCACGAGGACAGCCATTAACCACCACGGGCTCTTTGCTGCTTTTCTTCTCCTTCCTTTTGTCTGATCCACCTCCTCATCTTCCCAGTGTGACAGGCCGTGGCTTGGCAGGCTGTCTCCAGGTGGGAGGAATGGGAGGAAAACACAGCAGCCAGTACATCCTCAGCAAAGCTAAGGAAACCCACCTCCCTGGGATGTGGGGAGACTCCTCGGGTGGAGGGAAAGGACCTGCGCAACAAACAGGGGTGTGCGCAGCCTCTTCTCCAACACGTGTTATCTCTGGAGCTCCTTTAGTTTCTTTCACCCCATGGAGAACCAGGAATAGCACTATGAAAAGCAGGTTTTTTCCCAGTGTGTATCAGTGAGACCAATAACCAGCACATTGCAGATGAGTAAAGAAAGTGTCTATCTCTTGTATATTGCACGCACTTCCTGTTTATTATAGGTGATGGACCACTATATATATAAAATGTTGCCAAAACACAGTTTTATGTGCAGCATCAATACATGCTTGCTGCTCTGGACTGCAGGCTTCTGCTCAGGTGCAATAAATACATTTTATAACTCAGGGTTCAGTTTTAGGTGGCTTTCAAGGCAACATGATGTATTTTAGCCCAGCTTGGCACCTGAGGAAGCTCCGCTGCTACAGTTCCAGCTCAGTCGGCTGATCCACACAGGAATGGCTCCTCACCTGGGGTCAGTCAGCAAAGCTCTCCTGACTGCACGGAAAAGCACTTGGCTTTGGGAGAGCATAACAGGTTGGTTTGTCAGCATTTCCCAGTTATTAGGGCTGGCAGCTTTTGAAGTGGTGGCAGAAAATAAAGTGGTTTTCATCGTTTTAGCGGCCAGTTGGTGTTGCAGTGCGTGTTTTACCGAGGCCAGGATGCCGCTGGTACAATGCTGATGGTTCAGGTCCTTATGCCAGAGCCTGGAGGGCAGATGCCACTTAGGCCACTGGAGAACAAACACACCTTATTGCAGGTCACAGGCCAGCAGCAGCAGCGATCGTTCTCCTGGAGACCTCGTCGTCCAGATGCCTCCCTCCCGCTCGCGAGCGCCCAGATCAGCTGAATGAAAAAGAATGTTTTTAGTAAATGGTGTGTGGATGTATATATTGAATATCATACGCTGATTTTACAGCAGGAAGGCAGGAGCAGCGGCGTAGGAGAGCCTCGCTTCACCTCTTGGTAACAGCATCCAAAAGGCAGCATTTCATTTGACTCACCTTTCTCCTCTGCCTGGTCCCTTGTTAGTGCCCGACGCTGATGAGGAAGAAGCCGTGGTTGTACCGGGAAGGGTAATTCAGCAGGCAGGAGCTCTCTTTGTGCAGACAGGCCAGTGGGGCTGCCTGTGCCGGTGGCAGAGGTGTGTAGGGGAATCTCGACAGGTCTCCTGCCGCTGGTGGTGATTTATGTGGCACCTGCAGGCTCAGGGAGTTGGTGTTGATGGTGACAGCAGCCGTGAGTTTTCTGCTGGCTCTTCTCGAGGCTCCCGAGGACATTTTTGCAGCAAGGCCCAGCCGTGGGTAGAACCCAGCGCTCGAGCAGGCTGTGACCACGGCAGACGCACCTCTGGG
The DNA here is from genome assembly GCA_033628505.1 of Tringa tobata. Lineage (NCBI taxonomy): Eukaryota > Metazoa > Chordata > Aves > Charadriiformes > Scolopacidae > Tringa > Tringa tobata. The sequence goes on from JAHREE010000128.1 coordinate 3,259,959, forward strand.
GCCATCTGGGCCAGCACAGGGCAGGGTGGACCCTCACCACCGGCCGGTCCCAGCCCTCCCTCCAGCTCCAGCCACATCGTCGCTTGCTGCCTCCCGTGAAGCTTTGATACAACGGAACCGGCAAAGGTTGGAATGGGAACTCCGCACCTAAAGTTGCAGAGTTTAAAACTTCACATTAAATGTTGCACAAACAGGGGTTTCTGGGTGTTGGTTTGTTTTGCACTAGAGTGTATTGATTCCAACGGTAGCTTAGGATACTTGGGAAAAACAAGGTTGAAGCATAAAATGGTCGTTTGAGAAGGAAAACAGAAATCTTGCCAGTACTAGCAAACAGCACAGACAGCCCTGGAGTGAGTGAGGGCTCTACCTCTAATGTGCGCTTTTGTCTTTTTTTGTCATATTTTCTCCAGTAAGAACATTCCCATTAAAGGCAAAATTGTAAGTCATGAGACTTTTATTGCATCTATTAAAATAAACTCAATTGCTAAATACGGCGTTCTTTTCATCCTTCTGATATTTGTTTTAGCACTACCTAATAATAATGCTGCAGAGTATCCTACTGTACTTTTTCCATTTCTGAAAGAATATCAATTACATTTTATTTGTGGCCGGTAACAGTTTTAATGTCAGAAATTCTAAGAGCTCCTGTAGCGCAGAGCTGTCATGAGTTGGATAAATAGCAGTCGCTTGCAGGATTGCAGCACCCCGCTAATTAATGCTAATTTCCTGGAGGGGTTGTTTAACACGGGCTTTGTCTGTAGCGCGCACTGTGCAGAAAATCGAGACGTGCTCCACCAGGGGCTCCTGCAGCCTCCTGTGTGGGGCATGTGCCCCAAAAACCTCGCCATGCTCCCTAGGGAAGGAGGTTACAACTGGGGCTGCTCTGGGGCTCAGGCCAGAGGGTGCCTGGCTGAGGCCAGTGCAGGGGTGCCGGGCAGGGCACGGGCACGGGGCTCGTTTGTTCTTGCTACGTGCATGAGCAAGAGGAAGGAAAACGTGGTGGTAGTGAAGAGGAAAATATTCTCGCTTCGTTGAAAACACAGCGGTTTTCCAACAGAGACGCAGACCCTTGCGTAGGGAAGGGGAAGAAGGGAGTGTTAGACCCAGCCTGCTCCAAGGTGCTTGACATAAAAAGGTTAGTGAAGGACAGAAAAATGAGCTGCTCAAGAAAAATCTATCTACGTGCCACATTTTTCATAACTGCTGATGCTAAAAACAGTATGCTAATTGTGCATGGCTTTATTTATTTGACCCTAAGTCCTGGAGGAAGGCGAAGATTTATAATAAAAGTTTTATTGGTACTTTTCCCATCACACTAATGTTCAATTATTGAGCGCCATTTGGGCTATAAAACAGCAACGCACAGCGATCCCCTGTTCAGCAACTTCCTTGGAAGGCTTCCAGAGGCTGGATATCGTTATGGCACGGCCAGACCAACAGAACCAACCTAGCATGAACTCTGAAAATAATTCCCTGGGAGAACAAGGATGCACAAGCAAAAGCCCAGAGCTGAAGATGCATTAGCTACTAGGTGGCTACCGCACGGCATGTTTTCATAGCCACGCACTCTGTCCTGCACACAGGCTTCTTTTCCAACACAGGTTTCTCATTAAAGAATTGTAGGTCAGAAAAGCAAAGCAGCATGGCGTTATTTTCACCTGAATTGCTTGTTAGAAAACATGTTTTATCCCGCATCAACAGACATCTTGACCCACAGTATTAGAGAATTGGGATTTTTTTAGTTCATACAAATATCTTTCAGATTGAGGTTTCTCCCCTTCAACAGCCCTTCCACAATGGCAAAATCTCCATGTATGCACTCCATTTTCCCCCTTGAATATTCCTTGTATACAGATTGCAACTTTTTTTAACAGTGCTTCAGTTTATTTTCCTAGCAATATTTTCCATTAATTGCATTTTAATGCAACTTTGTCTTTATTTTTTTTTCCCCTCTATTTCAGTTGGGTACTCTGAGTACTGAACAGAATTTTTCCTGGGGTTAATTAGCTTCAGTTGGTCTTTTTCTCATCAGTCTATAACTACTGAATATTTTAATAAAATTGTATTGTTATAGAAGGCCTTCCAGCTGATTAATGGACCTCTGCAATTATATTAAGGACTACATTAAATCTCTGAACATACCTCTTCTAGCCCCTCACGCCTAGCAATGTATTTTATACAAATATTTCTACTGCTGATGTGAGTTTATGAAACACTGTTTCTAATTGCCCATTACCTCCTGTAATGATAATTTCTGTGAATAAAGCCCTGCCTTTTTATTGCTTCTTCTTGACGTGAGTATCTGCTCCGCTATTATTACAGCGCTGGTGACATTTTGAGATTCTTTATTTGGACCAACACCTCCCCTTTGCCCACTTATAGTTTTGCATTTATTTTTTTGTACAACAAAAAAAATGATTGGGGCAAGGCAGATGGGGACCTCGTCCTGCAGGCGCTGCAGCGGGGACAGGTTGGTGGCGGTGGCTTTTACTGCCCCTCAGCTCCTGTGGTGTGGGACAGGGTCCCCACAGCGGTGCCCCGAGCAGCTGGGCGAAGTCACGGTGCGGGGGCCACCTCTGCCGCGCGCCCCAAGCCTTTAAAAGGGGGTTTTGCTAATTGTGTTCATACCGCACAGTTATACTTTTTAATTGGTTTGGTTAATGTCTTACAGATGTGCAAAGCATGCGATTTTATTTTTTTTTGAGGGGTGCTAAGTAGGATAAAGTTTTCTCTCCCTGTTTAATCTATTAATTTGGAGTAGTTGGCAGTAATTGTAATTAAATATGCGGGTGCTATTTTCTAAATGACTGAAATGCTGTTATGACAAGAAGGATGCCGTCTCGGATCTAAACATCAAGGGCCCTTGAGTTTTCCTCCCACTCCCCCACTGACTCAGTGTTTGTCATCGGGCAAGTACCTCAGCTCGCTACCTCCCTTTCTTGCCTTCCAGGGCTATTGTGCGAATTAATTAGATATTGTTTCAGCACAGCTTTGAACTGCAGAGTGCTACAGAAGTGCCAAGTTAAAATTTATTGTTACGAAAGCCAGCGTGCTAGCTGGGAGCGAGACCTCTGATGCAACCCCAGCAGAGAGGGATGGTGAGGTACCAGGGGAAGCTCCTCTCTCTCTCTCCCCCTACTGCAGCACCTTCAGGCTGCTCCAGAAACGGTCTGCACCAGCAGCTGCCTGGTGTGACACTGGGGGACACAGACCCTGGCTCAGCCAACCCCTCCCGGATGCTGGACTCAGGATCTGTCCTGCACCTCCCAGCCTGTTCTCAGGCTAGTTCTGGTGTCCGAAGGAGCAGCGGGCATGTCCTCTGGAAAATTACAGTGCTCCAAATCAGCACAGCACTTAAGATTAACATTGATAGGTCTGAAGAGTGGCTTAAGGTTAAGCACGCCGTGGGGCTTGCTGGGTAAGATTAGCCCAGAGCAGACGCCTGTTTTGCTGATGCAGGTTTTACAAATATTTAGGCCTTGATTCAACAAGACACTCAAACGGGAGCAGTCCCACTGAAGGCGATGGAAATAACAGGCTGATCAAAGCCGGGCAGCCGAATGAAGAAAGAACATTATGTTACAAACCTGTTTGTTTAGGAATGAGTTTGCTTGGAGGAGCACGTGTGCGTGTGGACAGAAGCAGCAGAGCAAACTGGCTTGCCTGCCGTCACCAGCGCTGCGGAGCGTGGACATGAAGTAGGGATTCCTCACCACCCGGCCACGTTCATCCGGCTTCCCGAGTACCAGCAGACCTGTTTAAAAGCAATTCCACGGAATTGTTAACGACCTGTCCAAAACACTGCTTATTATTTGTCAAAGCCTGTTTTAATCCCTCAGGCTTCTCATCCTCCAGCCCGTGCTGGCGGAGAGGCTCAGCCTGGGTGCTGCTGCGGGCACATTTCAGACCCCTGCAGACCTGGGGGTCCCTGCGGGGACGTTTTGGGACAGCATCGAAAAACTCACGAGATCTCACGGACATCACCCAGCTGGTCTCTGGAGCCCTGTGCATCTACAGCAGCATCTCTGGATGCTTTTATGTTTTGGGAGAAATCCCGCCCTAATGCCAGCGCTGGATGGGGACCCCTGGTTTCCCACCTCCCCATCCCCATTTTTGAGCCCCGTTTGCAGGGCAGCGTAATGTGCCGGGGTCTGACACACGGCCGGGAAACAGCACCCGTGGCTGAAAACCAGGGACAGCCCTTTCACTGCTTTTCTTGTGATTAAGAGACCAAAAATAAAATGACCTGCACTTACATTCCCAGGCAGGCAAAAAGAATAATTACTTCGCAGAGATGGAATTCCTTCATATATTATCACCATTAAAAAGAGTAAAATTTGAAATTCACTGTGGCACAGAACAAAAAGGTAGTGCAGTTAGAGATAATGAAATCCTTACTTGCCATTAACGGAAAAATTACTGTTGTTAAAAGACCCCTTCATAAATAATTGAGAAACCAATTATACAGTCTTGGTGACTAATTTATCCAGGAGTAATACAGACCACATTATGCCATATAACAAACGGCACGTACGCTCCGTTACGTCCCGCTACAACTCCTGCCTTTATTCAGCTGCTCCAGAAAGAAAAAAAAAATAAAGAAGAAACTAATGCACGCAATACAGGAGAAAATACATTATCTGAAATGAGAGATGGGCATTAATAGATCTTCATTCGAAGCCGTTCTATGGCAGCGTGGAGGCCGGAATTAACACGTTGCTTTGTCTCAGGGCCGTGACGGGGCGCGGGGCGGAGGGCCGGGGGCGGCCATACTCACCCTGACGGGGCGGGAGGGTCACCGGGACCCCCTGCCCGGCACCGGGGGGGCTAGGAGGGGCTCCGCAGGCCAAGGGGGTCTCCACAGCCGGGGGTACACCTCCGGGTACGAATGGGTACAACCGAGGCCTCTCCCACCCCGGGCAGCGCTGCCTGCCTCCGCCCGGGCTTTTCCCCGTATACTGAGGTAAAAAAATCCAGGGTTGGCGCGCGAGCCGCTCACCGTGGATAATTTAAGGGCTGAACAAAGCCTTCCCCGCCG
>JAHREE010000128.1:3265069-3303973 GCA_033628505.1 Tringa tobata
CCCGCCGTCCCTGCCCCCGGCTGCCCGGGCGGCGAGGGCTCGGGAAGGGGCGGCCCGGCGGGGCTGTGAGGTGCGGAGCAGCGAGGGCCGCGCAGAGGAAGGGCGGTGCTGGATGTTCCCTGAAGTTTCTCAAAGTAGAGGTTTTTCCCCGGGTATCGGTAATCTGCGGAGATTACGGATCATCCCTTCAGCCGTCACCTCCTCAGCCGCGGTGCAGCGGCAGCGAGTTTCAGGATGGCGCTTTGGTGGTGGAGAAGCGTTTGATTTGTTTGTACTGTTTTTGTTAGCTGTGGAATATCGAGAGGTTATCTAAAAACTCATTTAGAATAAACCCCCTAAAAACAACGCGAGTAACACACACTGCTGAGTCTCGGGAATAGCTCAGCTACTGGTTTATGAGCACTGTGAGGATAGCTTGGAATTTAACATCATTTTATATGGTGCTGTTAGGCATCAATCTTCAGTAAAGTACATGTGGAAAATATAATGAATATGATACTGTTTTCTTCTCTATGAGTTGGGAGTTTAGGTTAAGGGTTTTTTTGCCGATTCAGTGGTTGGAGTGATCGTTCAGATGTTGTAATGATCATGGCCTGCATGCAAACAAAGTAGGCAAGATGTTAAAGCCCGGCTAAAGGTAACCCTGGTGCTTGTACATGCTCTCCTGTACATCCTTGGCAGTGCCGCGAGAGAGACCGATCCCACCTCCGTCTCTTCTCTCCTGGTTTTTCACAGGGGATACTTCACTACAAACATAAGGGCTATTTTACTGATAATCAATTTTTTCATCGGTGATACATCTAGCAAAGAAATGTAGCTCCTCTTAGGTGAACCTCTTATCTCTTCCCAGTAGTAAGCATTCAGTGTCTAGCAGGATGTGGGCCGGAAGAGTGCGTGAAATACAATACAGAAGTAATTTATTCAAGGATGACAAATATAGTGCTAGTCGGGGAAACGTGTGCTTTGTTAATACTTTATGCAAAGAGAATGTGTCTTAATTAGGTAGCAGCGAAGTGCCTTCTAATGTTGAAAGGGGCTAAGACATCTTGTCAGTCAGACATTTTCTCTTTGCCTGTTAGAAAGGCTCAGCATCTTTGTGAACCCTTGGTAGGTGTATTGTTTGTAAACAACTTGAAAAATGTTAGTGTGCATTAAAGTTCTTTAGGTGCTGTCTCTAGGGGCTGATTATCTTGTATTTTCATCAGATTTTAATTTAAAAAAAGGAAGCATTTTTCTTAAATCTGAAACTCAGTATGTTTTTGACATCCTGGATAAAGAGAGAAAAGGTGTTAGACTCTTATAGCAACCTGTAGGCTGTCTGGAAAACTGGCATCTTTAGCAGACACTGTCTTTGGTATGCTAAACTGTGTGCACAACTGAGTAAACCACTTCAAATTCAGCAAGCGGCGAAATAATGAATGCAAAACATAACTTTTTTTCAGGCCACTGAGACTTTGTGCTGTGGTTTACGTAGTCCGTAATGTAAACACATTTGCAGTCAAAATACTTTGTTGTCTTGCTCTACTATACAAGTGACTGGAGATGAACTTTATTGGAACGTTTAAATGTGTGCCATTTGCATGTAAATGTAATTAAATAGAGAGTTTTTCTGATTTTCTCCATTGTGATTCTAAACCTTTGTCAATTTACTCCTCCACCAGCCAGCTCAAGCTCCTCGCCATGTTGCTGTGCTGGCAGACGGGCGCTGCGTACCAGTTTCCTGTTGAAGACATTATAATGTCACGAAACAGCTTTGATTTTTATCAAGTGTTGAGGATGAGCTGTGAAGCGCAAATTAAACCCACAGGTAGCCAAAATAGCAGGTGAAGTGATTAAACCTCTGTGCTGTAGGTGAAGGTGTCTCCTCGAACTATGCTTGAGCTCTGTTGTGTGAGTGCTGCAGAGACTCTTCAATTTCTCTAGCTCCCACCATTGTCTTTACTATTTTGCCTTTAAGGTTTACCAGGTAGAAAGTGGTGGTCCCCCTTCTTCCTCTTGTCTCTGTGCTGGTGTAATCGGTAATGGGACGTTTTCGTCTTTGTTTTTGTGCGTAGTATTGTTGGTGTCAATGTGGAGGTGTACAGTTTGGGAATTATTTAAATAGCTTGCTGCATGGGATCCTATTAGTTCTATTTTGTAGTTAACCCTTGTGTCATAGGGTTGAAAATGAGTGTTAATTAAGCATAGGAGATCTATGTTAAGTAGTTGCACATGAAAAACTGACTGAGGAAAGACGTTGACTTGGCATGCTTGTATGCTCACTAACTTCATATGAACTTTCATCTAAAACATGTAAAAACAGATGCTGCTTTAATACTGACATTGGTAAAACTAGTTTGGACTAAGTGTATGTCCAAAAAGATGTGTGAACTTTGCTCCTTCCAGTAGCCTGAAATGCAAATGAAATTTATGCTGTTGCTTCTGTGCAAGACTATGAAATTCAGTAAATATACATGATAACTTTACGTCACCTGCTATTATTGGTGGCAAACTGTGAGGGAGAGAGTAAAGTGGGGTGGAAACTAGGTAAATTTGAAATGTTATCTAGCAGTGCAAGAGCATTAAATTATAAAATGCAAAGTTTCAGATCAAGTATTAAGAAGAAATAACAGATCACTTGACCCATTTGCAGAGACTTAATTTATGTGTATTTAGCAATCTTTAATTGTATGATCTCATGGTATGTTTCTGCAAGGTCTTTTTTAGCAAAAGGAATGGATGGTGCTTAGATTGGGAAAAATCACACATCTGAAGAAGATCTGAGATGCTATGTATTTGAGGTGTGAAGTATTACCAGAAGTGGTGAACTTCCTTAATTTGTTTTGGAGAAAAAGGTCTGCCAGGGAGATGCCATGTTTAATGGACTAAGCGCAATGGGACAGCACAACTTCTCTAGTTAAGTAAGAGTACCTTCAGAACTGGGTGGTGGTAGTGGAGTGACTGCTTTTCAAGAAATTGAATTGTTGCATGTGACAAAAGCTGAACTGCTTCGGCCAGATGTAAGTATGTCTTGGTCAGGAAGTGTCTTTTGAAGTTGGTAGAACATGGATTTCTAACTTTTTTTTTCTACTTTTCAGTGTTTGGGATGACAAAGTCATCCTATTTCAGTGAAAGGTATTTAACCTTTAACTGATACTGCAGCATTTTGGTTTTCTTTGTTATTGTTTTGAACTGACAGGCCCCATACAAATAGAGTGCTTTTAACAACAAAAAGAGTTTTAATCCCTGATTGCTACAGGTGCATACATGCTTGCTCTTGGATGTTAGATTCAGTAATTTAACTTGTGTAAATTGGCCTGCTGTAGTCAGGCATCTTCTTTAGTGTTAGAAAATTGGAAGTATAATAAGCTTTGTGCTGTTACTTATTTTTTTAACTCAGTTGCAGATAGTGTATTTGAAAAGCCTTAATTTAAAAATATTCCTGCTCCAAAACGCTTGATGTAGCAGTTTTCATGCTTTGTAACGTAGATTTTACAATAACAGCTGCTCAGATATCCCGCCCCCTCCCCAGTTTGCTTTGTAGGGAAGGGAATTATCCTGGACATCCTGGTTTGTGGTGCTGTGCGGATCCCCAACAGGATCATCAATTCAGATGAGACAATCTGATCCAAAACGCTAATGGCATCAGTTAACACTTGGATGCTGGGTTTTGTGGCTTGACCTGAGTTGTGTCTGTCTGGTAGTGACGGATACAGCTCTTGCTGTTGGGGCCGTCGGGACGTGGGGCTGCTGTAGCTGCCCTGGGCTGCGAGCGGCAGGATTTCACTGCGAGACCTCTGCCACCCTTGGCTTTGTGGCTAAACTTGCGCCTCTGCACCTTGGCTCTCAGCTGGACTGTTTTTATTCCCCGAGCGCCAGCAGACGGGCAGTTGCATCTCACGGGTTCTCTGTCTCCTCTGCCTTCTGCAAAGCAATGTGAGCAGCCTCCCACCAGTTGGGAGAAACAATGGAAGAAAAGGCCTTACTCAGCTCCTGTTTCCTTGCCCCTACTCACAAATCCTAGAGAAATTTGTTGCTTTCCGTAACAGCGATCTCCTGAAAACAAACAGGCTTTCTGGGATGGGCAGATCCAAAAAATCCTGTGTGGTATCATAGACTTGTTCAGGTTTTCTCAATAAACAACCAGGTTTAGATGCTGGAAATAAATATGATTTTAGCGTTTTGTTCTCAAGGAAGTGTGCGGTGGGATTTGTGTGTGTATGCATGAGATCTGCTGTCGTGGGTCTCCATGGAAAAAGGCAGCCTGGATAGATAGTTTGGGAAAGTGAACGGGTGTACTATCTTGTTGAAAATCCTCTGCAAAAATGCTTTTTAACAGCTTTTTTTCTTTCTTGAAGTTTGCACCAGAATTTCAAAGCAGAGCACCTGTTTCAGTACAGAATAGGAGAAGAAAAGGCAGGATAGGCTCACTGAATTGAAATGTAAACCTTTAAAAAGTGCTCACTTAAGGGCAGGGGGATGAATGAAAGAAAAAAATTAATAGCAGCTAGAGGTAAAAAGCAAACCAAGAAAGCAAAGAGGTGAATATTTTAAAAGAGGTAGCTGTAAGTCTGTTACTTACTCTTATTTTAAAGTAGATGTTGCTTGTGTGAAAGAGGCTGACTTGCTGTTTTGTGATGTTGTCTGTAGGTGTAAAAAAACCTGCTTGGGGCTTTTGTATCCAGCTGTGTCATTTGTAACTCAAAAAATAACTTACTTTAGAAGTGCTTTGCTTACTTGCTTTCTTGAGTAAAGACAACATTGTTGCCAAGATTAACAAATTCATGCACAATAAAACTCCATCCGAAATTTTTCAGGAAGAGCGGGCACATAAGAAATTAGTGTCTTGTATTTCAGTTTCACCTTTGCTTCAGATTCTCAAGAAGTTTCTATTGAGCTTCTGCAAAACGTCTATAAAGGAAAAAGGAAGCTTAGTAATGCACTTTAGTCTTAACTGTTTTGGCCCTTAAGTTAACGTGGTAAAAGCGATGCTACTTGCTGGGCGGCTGGCAAACTGATTGTAGAAAGGTGTATTCTCCTCTGCTTCCATTTGGTGGTTGTGCACAGCCACTGGCATATCCACTTCCCAGGGAAGGAACATTGTCGATGGGGTGGTGACAGCGTATTACCGTTTGTCTGTGTTGTAGGCAGCCTTCAGTGCTGGTTAAAAAACCAAAACAAACAAAAAGCACAGAAAAAGTGGCAGTGTTTCTGAACTTGATTCAAATAGTTAATAAACAGGAATGCTTGTTTTCTTTCAAGGAATTTGAGGGTTCAGAGGGCTACTAAATCATCTGCTTTGATTTGTGTCACATCTTCATGTTTTTCTGAGTTGTCCCTGCATTGAGTCTCATAACTTACCTTGAGATACATCTTTGGGAAAGGTATCCAGTTGTAATTTGAGGGCTCATAGAGGCGAAGAACCGTTGTGCTTGGAAAAGCTCTGGTGTCCTGCCTCTGGTTCTTCCCCTCAGCTTGGTGAAGGCTGAGCTGTTGCTTCCTGCTGTGCCTTTTGCCTAGTTTAATGAATCTTCTGGATCCTCTGCTTTCTCCTTATGAAGATACAGGTTGTAACGGGCATCTTCTAGTTTACTTTGACAAACTAAACAAAGCTCGCAGGCTCCGAGATGCTGGAAATCTAATGTTCTGGATCAAAATTGGTACACTGATCTAGTTTAAACACATTTTCCTGCTTCAGATTTTTACAGATGTTTCTGATAGCTTAATTTGGAACTGTCTGGCTTTATTTATTTTTTCTTTTTAATCCAGTATTGTCCATGTTTCTTACTGTTGTGTGCTCTGGCTAGTTTGGCAGAAATGCAGTCACACACCTGTGCCTCTTCCAGGTCTGATTTGTACTGCTGGGTTGTCCAGTAGCACTTGATTTGGTGCTAATAATTGTGAAGCCATAGTCTCAGAAAGGGTGTTTTCCCTTTTTTCTGGGATTTTTTGAGGCTCTCTTCTGTAACGTCTGTGTCTTTTCTTTACAAAGATGTATTGACCCCTTAAGTTTCTTTCCCTGCCCTGTACCAGTTTCACCAACGATATGTACAGAAGTGAAGGGGAGCTGTCTCTCAGTTGGACCCTGGGTAGCAGGCTGTATTACAGCATCACGCGTGAAGCTAATGCAGAGGTGGTGTTTTTTCTTTCTCTCCATGTCCATTCTCTGAAAGAATCCCTTAGTTTGTGGAGTTGGTCCTTTTTTTACAGAAGCGTAGCTTTGGTAGAATGAATTTGTTTCAAATGAAACAAAATGTGAAGTTGTTCTTTATTATTATTTTGTACAGTCTTGCTAATCTCAGTTTCCCAGATTTTATCAGACATGACTTATTGAAGAGTAATGTGCAGTGAATTATTTTGAACAACATCGTGCTTTAGTACACATTGGTGTGAATTTCTAATGAAATTTCCCACTGATGAGTATTTTTGAGGTCAGTAAGCCACTTTGGAAATCCTGCTGTATACTTTGATTATTTTATAACCGTTTTTAAATAATGTATGGCATGTATTACTAAATCAAAAAGTCTTATGGGTGCCATATACACATCCTACACCTTTGTGTAATAATTCTCTTTATTACAAATACTCCTTGGCTGAAAGATGAGTCTTTGCTTATCTGCCACTTGTTCTCTATAAAACCATGCTGAATGACCCTTTTAATGTTTCTGTCCTTTATACATAAATTAATTTGTTTCCAGTATTGCCATTGGGTTGATACCAAACTGTGATAACCATCTATGTCTTCCTTGCCTTTAAGTATTACACAACAGCTCTACTTTTTTTATCTCTTACTTTATTGATGTTCCCATGCTTAGTAATGGTGGAATGTCTCCAGTCAGTAGGAATACTGGTATATTGCTCTGAATTACTTTGGGGGTGGAAGTGAAATAAGAATTAAGATTTTTAGAGTGCATCTGGGAATTTTTAATAATGCAAAGTTCTTGGAGTTTCTGTGGGCTTGCTATTCTGCATAGAAAGTAATTTTGCTTTTCTCTGAAGTGGACTTCCTCATTGAGGTTGTATCTTGAATTGTATGTCAGAACTGGTTTGTAGTCAGCTTTTATTTTAAGAACACTGTTTAATGCCAGGCTTGAACATTTACTGAGACTAATGGCCATTCTTTCTTAGTGTATCTCCAGTGAACTTAAAAGCGTTTGGAAGGAGTTGTTTTAGTTTTTTCTGCATTGTACACCTAACAACAGGTTTGCTTTCACTGAAGAAAAAAATAAATTAATGTATTCTGTTACTGTATATCTGCTGGTTCAGATGGTAGATTAAAATGTTAGGTTTTTTAGAGGTTCTAGTGCTGTTGCTAATCCCAGTATTGTAAAGCTGGTATAGAAAAGACTTTAGAACAGTTTTCAAATCCTGGAAGTTCTGTACTTCATTTTAGTTGTGGTTTTGACTGTAACAGAGTTGAATTTTATTGACTATTTCAAAGGATTGAAGGAAAGTGATTTTTTTTTTTTTTTTTTCCCCAGAGTAGGTACATGGTGTGTGGTTTTCTTGCACTTGTTAATTCTGTTTACTTGTCTTCGTTGCTTGTTTCCTCCTACTGCTGATACAGACTTCAGTTATTACTGAAGTTGTTATTTTCAAAGTCCTTAGTTTTAAGTGTTGGTATAAGTGGGGTGTATTTTAGTCTATAGACTGTGAGTGCTAAATCTCCTTGTAGTAAATGTAGAAATAATACTGGTGTGTGGCACACAGATGTGGTGAGCAAGCTTACACATCTGCTAGAGACTTCAGCAGAAGGTTTTGTTTTCATGCTGCACTTCGTAAGGTGTGCTTGGGTGGGATTTCAGGTGGGGAGTAGAAGAGCAGAAAGCTCTTGGAATGCAGACAAGGCTGGTCAGGTGGCTGGATCTCTGGGGTGCTGCAGAAAGATGGAGTGCCTGTTTCTCACAGACAGGTCTTGAAATGAAGATACAAGACAGTGTACTTCTCCGAAGGAGTGAAAATTGTCAGCAGGAGGCATCTGATGTATTTCAGCGTATGCTGGTAAAAGCAGGGAGAGAAACAGTTGCTTTGCTGCTCTTTTTTGGGCTGGGGGTAGGAGGAAGTTGCTGAATTTAGCAGTGGAGCAAGAGGTGAATCCTTTCTGTCATAAAGAAAAAAATAACCAACTGAAGGAGGAGAATAATAGGGACAAAATGTACAAATCGAGTTATGCACAGGATTTGGGATCTAAACAGAATGAATGGAAAAAAGACAAAGACGCGCTCTAGAAGAGAGGCAAAAAATACAATATAAAGCGAGTTCCCATGGATCTGTAACAGAAAACATTCCTGTGACGTCTTGTTTCCAGCCTGGGGACATCCAGAAGGGAACATCTCAGTCAAGTCCTTCTGTCAGACTGAAGAGATGGCTTAGTTTTAATTAGGTGGACAACAATTGTTGTGTCCCCACTTCAATGTATGGAATGAGAGAATGAAATAAAAATGAAGGCAAGGCATTTTAGGTGAGCTATTCCACAGTAAAAAAGCAAGTGCAAGTAGGAAACTCCAAAGCACAAACTACAGATGTGCACATTGGACATCTGTCTGTGGGGCACAAAGATTCCTTGATGAAGGCTAAAGCGCAATATTTGCAGAAACATTGAAGCAATTTTTAATCGTGACACGTGGGTTTGTAATTTTTCCAACTTTTCAGTTAAAATGCAGACATTGTAGGCTAATTGTTGCCTATGGGGACAGTCCTTTCAGCTCCTGAAATGCCTTCATGCCTCCTATCCCTTCATGCCTTCTGTTGCAGCAGTTTTGTCCCTGGAAAAGAGTGCATTCCCTCAGCTCTTTGACCGATACTAAATTGATGGAGAAGCTCTTAGGATAAAGCCTTTTCTTCCCCTCTCAAATCTGAATTTGACTTTGTTTGAAATTTCATTTCTGTGCATCAATATTGCATGCAGTCTGTTTTTTAGTTTGGGATAGGCTTAGTGAGGTAGATGAGTACTGTGCTGTAGATTGAAACAGCCTAGCAGTGTTTCAGCTAAAGTTTCCTCAGGTGTTTTAATTCTTTAAACTGCCTAAAAATGTGATGTTTCTGCTTATTACTGTAAAGCTAAGGTCTTTTTAGGTCCTTTATTGTTGTTGATGCTAATCATATTTAAAACTCCTGCCACATCTATAAATAATTTCCACAATGGTACACTTCGGTCCTGAATAAAAGTATAAATGTTTCTTAACAAGTCAGACACAATAAAATCCAACCATGTTTAATGGGCTGTAGTGTGAAGTCATGGTTCTTTCTGTGCCTTGTAGGTTAATTTCTGCTCTCAACAGAGAATGTTGGAAGGTTTTTTTGGTAGTGGTAGGATTTTCACTTTGTTTCCCTTCACTTTCAAATCCACAGCAAAAGCAGTTAGCATGAATTTTGGAAAATGTAGGGTGTTTTAATCATCGTTTTTCCAAGAGCTTTAAACAATATGTGTTTTTCACATCTGTTAAAAATGAAGAGTAGAAATTTTGTCCTAGCTCATGTTGCCAGGAGTTGTTTCATTAGGCAAAAGCCCTGTCCTTGCAGGCCCTTAAATCCTGGTTGGGTCAGGACAAGTGACACCTCCGGAGTCCTTTTCTGAGAGTAAATTTAACCTGAGATGTAGATCTGAAAAAAACTCTCTTCTCTGAAAATCGAGACACGTAACTGGAACTTCTTGCTCTGGGGGTGGAGAGGTGGGTAGGCATTTCCTGAAAATTTCTCTGTTAGACTTACTTCTCCAATTCTGTATGGGGTGAGTATTCAACAGTGATTGTATTCGCCTCGCATCCTGCAGACCTCTGTTGTAGAGATCAGAGACAGAGGGTACGGAGCAAAAGATGTGTTTTTTTCATATTCCTCATCGTATTTTCATACACTAAGTTGATACACTTGCTTCTTGTCTTGAAAGCCTCAGAAGAGATTCCTTTATGTACTGTAAGATGTCCAAACTGCAGAGAAGGAAAAAACCAAAATACCACTCCACTCACTGACTCCCAGGAAGGATATGTGTTTGCCGTGATGGAGTTAGAGCTACTGTGTCTTAACACTGGGATGGCCAGTGTGGTGTTTGCTTCATGGATATTTTGGTTTTGGAACAAGGTATGATTATAGTCAGTCAAAAGCTTTGTCTCCAGCACTTGTGGATCAGGGAGAATGGCTTTCTAGAGAAACACTATGTGTGTAAGAGGAAATGAGGGGAGACTTTAAGAGGTTAATTACATTGAGTGACTTAGGAACACCTTGCTAGTGTGGGGAAAAACATTGCAATCCCTAGTCATTTTCTAAGTTGGATTTAAACTAGTCATTTAAAACAACCCCCCCAAAATAATATAACAACAACAAAAAAGATTTTAAAGAAAATGAATCAAGAAATTGCGTGGTGAGCATCTCATGCTATAGTTTGGAAACGCTAGAACTGGATTTTGATATGGTAGTCCTCCTGCTGCCCTGAAGGAAGGCAGGCTGATCGATGTAGCTATACCACAGGTTATACGCAGCTGAAAGAAGGATCTACAACTGCTGAAGGCCACTTAGACCTAGAAGAGAAGGATGATGAGTACACAGGCTGTATGAGCTCAGGACCCAGTCTAGAAGTGAGGAAACTTGGAGTCCTCTGCCTGGGAACAGGGAGAGTTGCAGATGCCGGTGGCACGGTGTGGGGGACGCCATGCAGCAACAGTTCAACACCTTCTGCCTGGAAAAGTTGAATATAACAGAAGAAAAAAAAGTGTTTCATATTTGCTTGCTTGCAGTGATTTACCTGAGCTACATAAAGTGAAGTAGGATTTTCATGAGGATTATTTGGGGGGGGTGACTATTAAGTTTCTTCTCCCTGCTTTTGTTTGTGCTCTTTTGTCTATGAACAGAAAACCAGTGGTGACAGCAAAGCTACTTTTAACAATAGTTTGCTGTGGTTGCATTTTGAGCAGAAGTTTGTTATTTTGAAACACAGCTCAGTGTCTGTTAGCGCCAACATATGTACTTCTGCACAGGATCTGTATAGTAAAGTAGTCACTTAATAGTCTGTTCTGCTGCTGAATCTTTTGCCTTTCCTGTTCTGGCACTTTGGGAGTGTGCAATATTGAGTTTGCTGGGCAGTCCAGCAAAGTATACTAGTTAATGTGTGAATATATCGAAGATAAGTGGTGATTTATCACTGGGCAGAAAATAGGCAAAAAAAGTATTTGAAATGTTAGCTTAAGAAGTGTTTATGCATTGGATGTCTGATATTACAGAGTAATTTTGACTGATTTGCTGCAGTACTAAGTTTCTTGTACGTTCTAGTACTGAGTGGTGGTGTTGCTGAGATTTTAGCTGTTGTTGATTATTGGTTTCTAAGTAGCAACACAACCAAATTATGTTAATCTTGCGTATTTTAGATGCAAGTGAAACAAACCCAACGCATTTTAAAAGGATGGTAATTATAATGATCATGCAGGGTATAGAAAACAAATTTTAAAAAAACCCAACAAAACAAAAAAAAAAAACGAAAAAGCCAACAACAAAACAGTATATGCTACAACAGTAGTTATAAGCATTTTGATCTCTTCTCTTCTGTCTTTCATGTCCAGAAACATGTGTCTTCAAAAATTAAGGCAAACTAAACTTAAGCCTGCAAATCTAGTTATGTGTGTATGTGCATCCTTACAACACTTTTCAGCAGCTTTTATATTGAGGCTGAACAAAAGCAAAACCTGTTCTATGTGCTTCTATATTCTATTTGTTTTACACTTATTGATTAACTAGCAAGCTATTTACAGTACAAAAAAATCACCAGTAAAGCAGCAGTATCACTGGCAGTCAAAAGAGTAAAGCGTTTTTGCTTTCAAGTAGTCATCGGTAAAGGATTAATACAGAGGTATTTCAAATTTTGGTTGAGTGTTTGATACGAGAGTGTAGTTTTATTTTCCATACTGGCTGTCTTTGTCACTGTGGATCCAGTCGGGAACAAACTAAGAGGAATGGGGAAGACCCCAACAAAGCAGAGGTTACCTTCTGCTGGAGCGGCGTCGCCTAACCTTTGTGCTGGGAACGACCACTTGCCTCTGCTGGGCTGAGAAGGGAGCGGTGCAACGTGGCCCCCTTCTTACTGCCTTCCTGGCCGTGTTTGCATGTGCAGTCCTTACGCTTCCTCTGAGCAACATTTAACCTGTATTTTGAAGAAATGTTTTGCTTGCATGCAGTGAACTTGAGGACCTGGGGGAGCTGGGCTTGTCGCTTGTCGGCTCTTTGCTCGTTTCACACACGCGTCAGAAATCTGCTGCTACTGAAAATGCAACAAGTGCAGGAAATGTGTACTCTGTGTCCGTGATGAGATGGAGAAACGGCCTCATGAAATAGAGCCATTTGGAAAGGTCTGTGGGCTAGATTTAATTTTCCTGCTAGGTCATTCCTGCCTTGGCCTGTAGCTTCTGTTGGCTCAGGTTACAGCTCTCGCGTACTGGAAGCAGAGACTCCAGCCCTGATAACCGTCTGGGAGCTTGTTCTACATGATGATGTTTAAATGACTGAAAAATAAGTGCTATAAAGCATGTGTCTAATGAATAGTCAGATTGTTAAGGTTGTAACTTTGAGCGCTCGAAATAGGAAATGTTTAATGTCTGGCTGTACATCCTTGCTACCTTTCCTTTGTGGTGCTTTGTTGCCATGCAGTCTTTAATCACATTAAGACTTGTGTAGCAGCATGTGGTCGTGGTTAAACTGCTAAGTAAAAGTTACTTGGGGTTTGATACATTTTTCTAGACCCTGTCTTGACATTTTCTTTGTCACAGAAAATGCGGCTTTTTCACATGCTGCATTTGTATTAACTATTTAATGTCAGTATTTTGATGCAATAAAAACCCTTGAAGAGAGTACACTCTAGATTTTTTTTTAGTCTGTTTTGAAGGCATTTAAATGATTTTTAAATAATTTAAGTAAATTCAGGAATTTATTGTACTAATTATAAACTTCATATAGCTTGTTATACCTTGTCTGTAGTGAACAAAATGCATTAATTTTATAAATATTTATGTTTGTGAAATTAGCCTGTTTTCGTAACTTGCTTATTTCATTTTCGCCACTTGTGTGTTTCAGTTGTGCAAGACTCTTGCAGGTCAATATCAAAATGCAGAGAGAGAAGCTATTTTAAGTGTTTACAAATCTGAAGTGGAATGGAATTGCATACCATCAAACGATTTACTTTTGCTGATGCTAAGAGATTATTTAGCATGTACGAATACTCCTGAACTTTTGTGTTTCAGAAACTGGTCAATTCTGAGCACTCTTTTAAAGTGCTATGCCTTGTGCGACTTCCCAAACCACAAGGTGTATGCACCCATGTCTTGAAGGTTACTGAGTTTTTAAGAGAAGGTCTCGTAAGGCTGCATGAGTGATGTTGAGCTGAAAACATCTGATCATGGCTAAAACTGACTTGGGAGAAAAATGTATGTCTTATGTCATTTGACTTATCTCATTTCTTTAGTCACTTGGTGCCCATTGCAGATTCATATGGCAATATGCTGGATCACTTGGCAGGCATCGAGTGAAAAACTTGCTGTGACTGGGGTTAGCAGTAGGAGTGTTGAGACAGAATTTTGACATGTCCAGCCAAAACCTAATTGACCTTTTAAAAAGGAGGGGGGTGGGTGCATGAAATCGAGAGAGAATTTCCTACTATAAATGGAGATTAAAAGGAACTGTATTTTAATACTTTAAGTAATTGCTTATAATACAGATATTCCTTTATTATTGTAATAAAAAACAGATTTTTTTTTTTCTCTAGCAGCAGAACTTATCTACCGAATAGCTGAAATATAATAAGAATTGTGTTTTGAGGCAGTTCTGTATGTGGCTTTAATGTTACACAATAGGTAATATTTAGAGTAGTTGAATTTATCAGGCTGAGGTTCAATACTGATTTTTATTTTTTTTCTCTGTTACTGTGTTTTGGAAATAACATCTGGTAAGCCTGTAAATTGTGGTGGTTTTTTTTTTAAATAAAACAAAACAAAAACAAAACAAGAAACCAAAACAAAAAAAAGCCCCTTTCCTCCTCATCAACTAGGTTTGGGTTTAAAAAAAAAATAATAAAAAGCCCAACAGCTTGGGGTTCTGAAGGAAACATACCAAGGTATTTGTACTCGTCTGTTTGTTTTGAAAAGTGTGGGGCTTCTGGGAGATACTGGATACCCAAAGATAAAAAGGTGCAATTCTGCTGTTTGTGTAGCTCTGTCACTCCTGAAAATGCATCTTAAAGAAGGGAAAAGGAAAAAAGAAAATGAAAAAGTACTTTTATGTCAGAACTGAGGAAGTGACCCTGGGGATTGCCGTAGATTAAACAGGAAATCACACTACAAATTAGACCCAGAAATTGAATTCCAGCTCACCACTATAACCGCAAGAGTGTTCACTCTCTTTTCTCTGCAGACAGGCCACCCAGCTGAAAAAAGTACCTTCACTTGGGGGGAAAGCTGGGCCCATGTCACGCTGGGGCTGCGGTGGAACTTCCTCGTCCTTCAGCCTCACAGAGAGAAGTGTGCCCTGGGCAGGGGCAGGAGTGTGAGCCCTCGGTCTCTGAGTTACTGTTGACTTCTGCTCTTGTGATGGTTCATGTTTTTCACTGTCAGAAACGCACACTGCAGGCAGAGTGCTCGTTTCAGGTGCGGCTGGAAGGTTGGTAGGAAAAAATAGCTCCAGCCTGGGAGAGCTGCAGCGTAAAAGTTCCTCCTGTAAAGGAACTGTATCAGCTCACTGGAATATTTATTGCATTTGTAGGCCAGTAGTTTTCCGTACTGTTTTAAGCTGATGCCAGGAGGTATGGCCAGAGCAGTGACTTGAGTTGGTACTGCCAGAGGAGGAGTGTGTGCTTTAGGAGAACTGGAAACTTAGATTTTATTTCGTGCAAGAATTGCATATTCTAAAATCATGCCACTGTAACCTTCTACGCTTCACACCCTTTTTACCTCATCGTATTTTTTAGTAAGACTTTTGGAAAGGCTATTTTCTGAAGTGACAGCTTTAGTTCAGTGTAACATGTGCAGCAACTGAGATCATCTCTTCCTGAAGCTGCCCCAACCTTTCAGTCTATATTCAGTAGCAAAGATTGAGTTTCTAATGTGCAGCAACCAGCTTCAACTGCTCTTCAGCTCCATCTGCAGGCTTGTACTGTCCGTAGGATCCTGTCAACAGAACTTGCACTGTAAAAAGATGGATCAATGGTAAAGAGGTCATGGTGGCTCTTGCCTTAAAGATGAGGGACATTCAAAGGTGGATTAGGTTAAAGCAGTGCTCGTTAAGCTGTTTCCAACAAGGTCCCCTGAAATCTAGTATCACCTCTACTCTGCATGTTACTGGCGACAGGTAGCACTTTTTTGCAGGCATGCAAGCCAGGCACACTTGGCATCTGGTTTTCAGGTGGTCAGGTGTAGGTGACTGGAGCAGATTGTGAAGCACTTTTACTGAAAATGTGCCTGAAGTGTAAGCTGAAACTAAAATGCAAGGACTTGTTCGTGTCAGATCACTGATAATGTACTGATACTGACCAAGGCATAGGTATTAATTGTGATTGTTGAGCCTGCTTACTTACTGTGCAGTATCAGGAAGGTTTGGGAAGCTTTTAGAAGAACTAACCAGGGGGGAAAGGGAGTGTAGAGAGCTGTGATTTTTATTTTTTTATTTGATTAATATTATTATGATTTAAAAAAAACAACAACTGTGTTCAAGCTGATGTTTCATTGGAAATGCTGGATTTTGCTGCTTCATAAAATAATGCCACTAGAGCAGTGTGGTTGGAGTATGGTCCAGTGATACAGAAAGAGAGCATCGCACCATAAGCAGAAGCTGCTGCACGCACTAGAAGCAGGAGGGCAGAGGGAGTCTAGCAGTGTGAACTTGCTCTGCCAAAGGTATATCTACAGGAAGAAGAACTGAGAGCAGGAAAATATTTCAACACTGAATTTTTACAGTGCTAGTATATGCAGCATGTGGTAAAATAACTTCCAATGAGATTAATTTCCTAATATGATACTCAGTTACTATATAAAGTTTAGGAGAAATATACTTCTTAATTCCCATTAAAATTAGCATATTGGATTGTAAGTTCACAGGGACAGGTTTTCACAACACTTCACGCATCAGCTGTACTAGTGATCAGGATTTCACATGCTACTACAATAGAAATAATAGGATTTTTCTTCCTAGAAAATACAAGATTTTGTGTGTTTTATGTGCATGACATACTTTTTTTCCTTCCCTCCTCTTCATTCTTGATTTCTTGCAAAGTAATAAAATCCTTGCCATTTATAGTCTTGACCACAATAACTACAGATTTTCCTTAGTGAATGTGTCCATGAAACGCTCCGAGTTAGCCATACATGGAGTTTTGAGACACAGGAGACAAGTGGATGTGACTGTAGTTGGTTATGCAGAAAATCTGGTGGACACAGATTGCTTGTTTCAAGTTTCCCGAGACTGGCTGATCAGGTGTTATCATTTTATATCACTCAGTGCCTCAGCAATCTATTTTGTAATATAGTACACAGAACAGAGTGAATTGCTGTTAGTGTTTTTGGATGTTGAATGTGATATGGATAATAGAAAAAAGCCAAGAACTCTGTACGCTCATAGAAGACCTACTGTCTCTGATTTCCGTGCTCTGTTTCTCTTCTTTTGCTGATCATATCAGAGCCTCTTTTCAAATGCAGGTACTTAATAAAAAGGCACATTATCCATATGGAAACACAATGTATTCACATCCAGGAAAATATTGCAGTGGCGGAGTCTGTGCAGGAAATAGTATTAAAAACTCAATTTTTCTAATGACTGTTTTGCAACTTGTTTGATTATGGACTGAGTAATAGATTTTGAGATTTTAGGCAATATTAAGGCAAACATGAATGATTTTGTTACTTAAGATAATTGGACTATCTCCAAGTAATGAGCAACAAGATGAAGGGAAAGTTTCAGAATGAAATTATTTGGATTTAGATAAAATGTAGTAATGCATCATGTGCTTTTGTACCAAGTTTGTGTTGAAATTGTTGACCCTTGGGTAATGTAAGTGGACATTCATTGTATTACATATGATGTGTAGATATCTGGAACTTACAGTTCATACTTAGGTTTATAGGGTTCTTGATGTTTGTTCTGTTGAGAAATAGATTATTTGTATAATGGAGGCAGATACAATCATACTCAGCTTTTCCTTTGAGCCAGTGGAATGCAAGCTGGTGTCCTGCATGGTGTAGGCAGAGGAGGTTGTTGCAGAGCAGTTTAAACAGGTCTAAATTGTGGCTGTTCATTCTTTGTTTCCGCGTGCCAGCACCCTGTGGTTTAGGAAGTGGATCCAGGAAAGAAAAATGGGAGGAGGAAGGGAAAGGATTAGTTTTTGGGTGTTTCCTTCTGCCTGTGCTGGCCTGCTGCCTGGCCGCGTGAGCACCCATGCAAGCACAAAGGAGGGGCATTGCTGTTTGGCTACGAGTGGGCTGGGATCTTGGCAGCTTGTGTTCACATTGGTCTAAGCACCCATCATTAATGTAACACCAGGATCTGGCTACCTGCAGGCTCAGTGCTGTAATAATGTGCCTTTTGGAGCTTTTGATTGGTGCAAATTACGAGCAGAACAAAGCTGTGCAAGTTAGAGATGAACAGAAATCAAAGTAGAAACACGCTGATTCTTTTCTTCTAATTTAATTTTAGGTAAATTTGGTCTGTGTTACTGTCTTTTATTGTCTGAACCACTGAAAAGCAGACACCAGTAGAAATCCTGTGTAGTGAAGGCAACAGAGGAGTTGATTTTGGAACAGCATGCATGAATTTTAACGATTTGAGGACAATGAACCCTTGCAATTTGACTTGTTTACTCTGTTCCGAAATGCCTGTGAAGACGTAAGATTGTTAGTAGCTCTTAGTAAAGCCACATTTAGAAACTGATAGATGATGTTATCAAGATCAGTTGCATTCCTTGAATTTTAATCCTCAGAGATATGAGCTGATGAGTTAGCATTTCTTCCGAGCTCTTGGACAACTCTACGATGGCTTGATATGAGAAGTCATAATCCCAATGCTGAACATGCTGGATTAGTGTTTCTCTACCATTGAGATGCACAAACATTGGAGAGGAGATGCTGTGCAGGACCTAAACTCCTAAGCCAGACCAAACTGTGCCAGACCTTTCTTTTCTTTTTTTTTTTTTTTTTCCAGGTTGGGTTTGTGCCAGCTCTGCTGGTGACAGGGAGAAGGGAGTGGTGGCAGATACACAGTAGGAAGGGGCCAAAAAAAAAAGCAGTACAGGTGGGAAAAGATGCAAGAAGGCAGAGATAAAGGTCTGAAGAGAAGGACTTGATGGAAGGAGGACTCAGCTGAGAAGTTTTCAAACCACCGCTTTAGATGTTATGATACTGAATTTAAAGACATTTATGTTCAAGTAACTTTTCTTCTAGGCATGAAAGGTGTCTCTGTTTAAGTAATTGTCTCTTGGACTGCTAGGGAATATATCGTTCCAGTTAAAAGATCACTGACATAATGAAGTCTTTTGAGCATTTTCCGGTGTGCAATATGTATAAAGAGATGGTTATTTTGGCACTTTTGGGGCAGAAGATTATGGAAGCTAAGTTTTCAGTAAAACTCTAGTTATGCTTCTGTTTCAGGTCTGAAATTTTCCTCTATCAAATTTTACTGAAATAAAACTTACTGAATCTTTACATACTGTAAGCTACAAGCTTGTACCATTTTATTAGAATGGGGACAAATCACAAATCTTCTGTTCAAGTGATATGGATTTTATTGCAGAAGCACTATAGAAGCTTTCGTAGAAAGCAATACATTGTCTCATTTGTTAAAGGTGGTGGCTCCAGGAATTCAGTTTTTCTGTCATTCTGTTGTTCTGGGCTTTGATTGGACTGTGGAATTAAGACTTGGCTCTACCAGTTTGTACCTGTGATCTTTCATTTGCCCATATAAAATACCTTGTGTGGCCTTTTAGAGCAGACTTCCAAAAGATAACTTCTGTGTTCCATTTATTAAGTTTCTAATATATACATTAAAAAAACATACAAACATCTGAACTGTAGGGGATGCGAGGGAGCGAGCTCACAGGCTGGCTTTCTGTGGAGCAGTCCCTAACTGCTAGATAAGAGCTGAAATGGAAATTGTCTTCTCTAGTGATTCTTCATGGGGAAGATTTCCAGAGTATCTCTCCTCTTATGAAATTTGGAAATCCTGGGGGTAGAGCTGCCACATGGCATTTTTTAAAGTTGATGTTGTACATAGTGAAGTAACAATGCTAAGAAGTAATACATTTTCTTGGGCTGGCGGTTGGATAGAAATCCTGGTGAGATGAGCCCTGCTGTGTGTGGTTCAGAAGCAAGGCATATCTGTGTGAAAGATTAAATGCATTATTTGACTCCTAGAAAGCAGGGCTGCAGTCTGAGGGATCTGGAAAGAAGATATGGTGCTGAATAGTGCAGTCCCAGAGCTGTTGCTTCAGCTCATAATGGAGAACATTTAGAGAGGAGTTTGTTTTTAGGAATAGAGTATGTAAAAGTGAATCTGTGAATCAGTAATGCTTTTATGAAGTTTAAAAGGCTGGGGAGTTTGTGCATTTGATTGGGGGGAAACCATTTTAAAGCACCAGTGTAGTTTCCTACATTGAAAGATGGGGAACAAAAAAGGAAGATGCTATAACGTTAGAAAAGGGGATGGTAACAGCACTTAGATCCAGCCTGCTCCTGCTGTTCTCGAGGACAATGAACAAGATTAAAAAAAGGAGGTGGGGGACATTTAAAGGGGAATGGAATAATTGCAGCTTTTAATGTGGAAACTTGCTCCCTTTTTTCTTAAAATTATGTCTTTACTTCACAGCAAGCAAGAGCAGAACAGGAAGAGGAATTCATCAGTAATACTCTATTTAAGAAGATTCAAGCTCTACAGAAGGAAAAAGAAACACTTGCGGTAAACTATGAAAAAGAAGAGGAATTTCTCACTAATGAGCTCTCAAGAAAACTGATGCAGGTAATTGGTGCCTTTACTGATGTTTCTTCCAGGAGCCTCAGGACCAACTGGTGGGTGAACTTTTTGTTAGTGTGACTGCAATCACAGGGATGTGGTCAGGTTGTAGCTGTTACACATTTGACACTTGATAAAAGCAAAGTACAAATAGTGGAGTGAGTAAGTGGTTTTTAATATGTTGCTTTAAAGTTTGCATCTACAAAGTCATAGTCATTTCAGAACCTGAAAGTTTAGATAGAGGTGCAAAGAAATGGATGTAGCTTAAAGTAAATGTTAACTGTCTTACAGAAGAGAGTTATTGATTAATTAAAAATGTTAGTGAAACAGACACTTTTTTTCTGGAGTATTTCATGTGTAACAGGAGTCCTGAAATATTAGCTGTATATGCAAGAATATGCAGCAATGTTTGAAGGAGACTTCAAACTGTAAGTTTGCAATTGCTTCTTTTGGATTAAAGCACATCAGTCAGGTGCTAAAAGTAAAAAATTGAAGATGCTGGGACAATTTATGGCAGAGAAACTTTCTTTCATTACCCAAGTTGCTAATTTTTGGAAAATAGGTAAGTATTTGTTGGAAGTGTTGTACATGCTTGCCCTGTTCTCATAGACTTACCTAAATACCTGCTTTTGGCCCCTGTAAGGAGACAGTGTAATAAGTTAGGTGGAGGTTTGGTGTCATCCACTATAGCTTTTTCATGCCATTACTTACACACATTGCTGGTTCATGTATGATTAGAGGTAATCATAAACAGATTTGGGTTGGAAGGGACCTTAAAGATCATCTAGTTCCAACCCTGCTGCCTTGGGCAGGGACAACTTCCACTAGGCCAGGCTGCTGAAATCCCATCTGACGCTTTTGTTATTGAAAACTGGGACTTCCATGACTTGTTCAATTTGATGCCTATTATCACATAGTGAGTTAAGTATCAAGATAAAACACCCTCGATCTGGTATTGCTGTTTCCCCTTGCTATGCTTGAGGCCTGACAAAGAACGTTTCTGAATAAAATGTGTGTTTGCTTTCAAAGTCATACATTTTTATGAAAAATAAAGAAGCAGATGGCAGTAAAGTAGGAGCATCAACTGTTCTTTTCTAACTGAAGTAAGATGTAAATATCACTACAGAAAAAGCTTTTCACTGAAGTTCTCTTCCAGTGACAGGAGAAATGGTATGTTGAACAGTGGTGTTTGATCGAAAGAGGTATGTAGAAATCGGTTACAGAACCAGGTTAACTGGGACTGCACTATACATTGTGTAGACCAAAGTAAAGGTTACTTTAAAAGTAAAAGCATAAATTAAACTTGATTTGGCTGAAGGGTTTTGAACTCATATGACGAGTTCACCTTGTACAAAAATTTGTATTGCACAAGTTCTGCAGCAACTAAATCGCTGTATCTATTGTTGTGGTTTAACCCCAGCCAGCGGTTAGGGCCACGCAGCTGCTCACGCAATTCACCCCTTTCCCCCTGCTGCTGAAGGGCAGGGAAAAGAAGGAGAAAAGGACAGGAAACTAGAGGGTGGAGGGAGGGAAAGGCAAAAGGAAAATAATTTTATATCTCTGTAGTAATCATGGATTTAGTAAGTTGATATTAGAATATTGGTGAGTTGCGGGCAATTTTCTGGAGAAGGAAAGAACCGCAAATAACATTGACATGGGTTTTTGTTTTCTGAGAGCCTACCTATTGTTTGGAAATTATGATTCTTCGATTATGAATCCTGGGAATTATACCCATGTAGACTGCCAGATAGAAAATTCTGAAAAGAGAAACTCCTCATACTACAGATAAACTTGTTTTGTGGAAAAGAGGTCATTATTAGCACACATCACATGGTCAATTTAGTATTTATTAAGATGTCTTTTCTAGTTCAGGATACTTTTCCCGTTACACAGGTGTAGTGCTAAATTCCTGACTAATGCTGTTCAGACACAGAAAATTAAAGTAATTACAATTTACTTTTTTGAATTTCCTGAGATTTGTGAGTGCCAATACTTAACATTACATACTAGAATGTATAAATTCTGTCTTTATTAGAGGAAGCAAGACTGATGAGACAGTGATAAGGCTAATAATGAACTGATAAATGCCCACTTCCATTTTTGGTATCTTTGCTGTGGGGAGAATTCTAGCTAAATTAGATGCAGACTTTGGATGATGACTTAACCAGAAGTACAGTAGTCTCCGATGTGGAAGTGTGGTCAGTAATTGGTTGCTCCACTGTTCTCTGCTATTTGGGGTTAAACCCTTAAACTCTGTGTTTGCCAGGCAACATTGATCTGACCTAGAACTAGACTTTCAAAATTCATGCTGTCAGACATTGTGCATCAAATGGCTTCCTGCTTTTTGTATGACTAAAGGGAAAAAAAAATGCATATGAATCTGTTTTGTGTAAGACTTTGCTTTTTGGAACAGAGGGAGCGGTGTACTTCTGGTAAACTGCGTGTGATTTGTACTCTCTTAATTTTTCAAGTATTTACTAGTCTGTGGCTGTGTCAAAATTACTACCGTATTATTCAGTTGAAAGCCACCTAACAGAGGGACTTTTTTCATAGTGCTTGTGTGTTTTTTGCTTTGTCAAACCTTTGTTTGTCACAGTTACAGGGGCTTATGCATTGCATTCAGAGTGGCATCTGGAATGAGCTTCCAGAATGTTAAAATGTTTTAAATGTGAAAGCTGTCTGCCAGAGCACGAGCTGCAGCGCTTCTCGCTAACAGCCTAACAAGAATTTCCTAGTTCAGCATGATGTGCATTACTATTCTAAACCAGAATTACATTAGAGTTTTCAATATTGTAAGAAATTAATTTTAAAACATTTTACTGTATGCCAGACTGATACACATAACATACACATTCTTGGTGAAGTTCTTACAAGCTTTATATACATTCACTATATTTTCCCATGTACTTACTCTAGTTATATTTTTGTCTACCTAAGTGTCTGGAAAGTTTGGAACAATGTTTTTTATGGAGTCCTCGATCCCTAGTCGTTATAGAATGGTAGTAATATTTTGCAGAGTATCATTAGATGTGTTTTGATGCAAGATCTGTTCTTGTAGCTGGTGGACATGGACTTGTTGAGTTGTTGTTTTGAAATGTAAAGTAGTAAAAATTTGTGAAACAAGGCTGCTTTTGTGAAACAAGGCTGCTCAAAAGAGTAATTATTTTTTAGTATTGTTTGAACTTTAAAAGTCAGTTATTCTTTAAATTGTGTAACAGTCCTTTTCAAAATCAAATACAGATTTTTTTTTTCAATACCCTTATATTTTTGGAAGTGCAAATTGGTCCAAGTATCTGTCCTTGAAAGTAAAATGTTACGAAATACCAAGATAATAGCATAATGTGTAGTCAGGCAGATTAAGTAATTGGGAGGCTATACAGAACTGTTTCTCATGCAAATCTGATTCTTGACAATTCTTTCAAAAATTATAAGTCTGTAAACATAAGCTAATACACTTCCTGCTCTCCAAAATCGATTCGTCAGCTCAAGGATGCAAATGTGATTGTGCAGAATAAAAAGAGTCAGCTCATCTGTCTTTTAATTGATGAACATCTGGACATAAAGAGGGAGCAAACTGCTGATACAAATTTGTTAATAAATAGGACTTTCAGGATACATCAAAAAAGGAATTTGGAGAACTTTTGAGGGCTGGAGGACTAAAAATAGACTGTTCAGTACCATGTGCAAGGTCATAGTCTGGGGGATAAATGAGGGTCATTCTTTTAGGGGGAGCTTCATCCATTAGCTCCATTATTTCATAGAAACACTTTCTGCTGTCCCAGAATAAGCCAGTGCAGTAAGGATATAAGGTCAGGGCGGTCCTACATTGTATCAGGAATCTTACCTTGTAGAGAGAGAAGGATATTACTGTAGTTATATAGGCCTTACCTGAACGAACGCATGCACGCTTTCTGCTGCTAAGCTTTGTATTTGATAGCCCTGTTCTCACTTTAAAACGTTTATAGTCTTTCTTGCACCAAACCCATCTCAGATCTTATGTAGCTGAAAATTCCCCCAGCATCTCTCCTGCAGTTTTCATATGCAATTCAAGGTCTGTAAGACATCGTCATCAAGGTGACATGTTCTAATACATTTTTTCTTTAGGTGGCAGTCTTAGGTGTATCTGTAAACAGTTGTTGCTGTAATTGCATATAATTAAAACCAGTTTGAAAATACTCTCTCACTTTACTAAGTAAAATAAACACTATCCACCAGTGTTTTACCAATGGATAATTTCTCATTGTTAGCAATTCTGTTTTTCGGCTTTGGTGTTTCAGCATTAACTGGTTTTTGTTTGGTTTGGTTTGTTGCTGTGATCAAAGCCAATAAAAGGAAAAAACTATTTTACCCAATTGTCAGTGACAGACACCATTAATATGTATTTTGGGGTGTGTTATTAGTGTTTTTCTCCCACTTTGAATAATGAAGCTGAAAGGATGAAGGGGAATAGCACAATAAAGTATGTTCATCAGGATGTCTGAGAGGGCTTTCATTTTATAATCCCTTTTAGCACTTGTGGAGAAAATGTTTGTGGGTTTCTTTTTATTCCCAGTCACTTTGATTTCTGCTGTATTTATGTTAAAATCATAATGGAAGGTATTCCTGTAATAAAATCTCTCCTGGCTTCACTTACTGGCTTTCTGATCAGCTGGAATGGTCCTTTGGCTGCAGTATGTTCACACTCCCCAGGTAGGGTTTGGTAGATCCTACACAGCAGTTATAGATCTAACGAGTAAGCCTCATCAGTTCCTGTGTGATGGAAATTCCAGCAAGCTTTAAAAGGAATGATTTGACAAGCAAGATGGGGCTGCTGCAGCTCAATTTGCTTTAAATAATATGGTTGTTGCATCTGCATGAAGCACACAAGAGCAAGAAACAGTGTTTGTTGTCAAGTTGGTTTGAGGTTCTTTGGCACAACTGTATGATCTGCCCGACTCGCTGGGTGTCTGCAAACGCCAGCAGTCCCCAGCCACACGCTTCTGTCAGCAGCATCTGTGGCTTTAGGCTGAGTGAGAGGCTCTGGCTATGTGCCTTTTTGCACAGTTTAATTTGCTAGCTAAATAGAAGCTGATTACAGCAACTGGCTTTGCTCTTAATTTTTAGTTAGGTGAAAAAAGGCATCTTTTTCAATGAAGCAAAATGCGGATTGATGTACCTTGAGCTAGGTGGTAATCTGTGTGCTGTCTGCTCCTTGAGCTCTTTGGCTGTCTTGAGTCTTAAACTGTAGCTGCTCCGTAGGGGTGGGGAAGGACAGGAGAGGGGCTTGCAGAGTTCTAAGAATAATTAATGTCCTTTTCATATTAAACCTGTTTTTTTGCAACCAACCTTAACTCTGGTACTGAAGTAAGAAACTTCATATTTTTGATTATCAAACAACACAAACAGTATTTTGATTTAAAAGTGTGAATATAAATTTTTCTTCTTATGAAAATATCACTTATCAACCCTGAGAAGAAGTGAAATGGCTTTATTTCCAACTAGACAGTTTTAACAAAATTTCCTAACCATTTGGTCAAGAGCTGCCACGATAGTCTCGGTGATTACCATGTAGGAGTCTAGGTGGCTTCCTCAAGTGCATGGGAATTTCCATGAGCATCAGGGGTTTTAGAAGTTATGCTGTAATTTACAAAGTGAGAGGAATAAATCCGATTTATTTTTTAATTACTATCCTGTTGTTTATTTTAATTTGTGAAAAATAAAATCTCAAAATTAATAAGTCCTGCAAACACAGTTAAACAGCAAACTTCTCCCATGTGTGTATTGCCAAGTAGTTACTGCCTGCCTCGTGCTCTCTCCACACAAGCCTTTCTGCTCTGAACTCTCTGCCAGGCTGCATTTCACAGACCATTTTGTCTCTAAGTAGCAGCAAAAGGAACCAAATTAATGATTAGTGATTTTAGCTTGTTTAAAAATCAACGTATATTTCTTCATTGTGAATATCCAGCAATCTCGACTTGTGTCCATGACTGTGAGGTGTGTCTCTATTTCCTCAGATTTTCCTCACACGTTTAAACACTATGATCTTATGTATTGTTATGTGATAGCCAGAAGAGCTAGAGTAGAAAATAAGCAGGTGGAAAAAAGTGCCTGTCATTTTCAGTGGATTTCCAGAGCACAGTGAAATTACAACATTGTCTTTTGGTGACATTTGCTTTTCTCTAAGTCAAATTCGTGTGTTTGGTGCCAGTCACACTGTTTTATCCACAGGAAGACTTGGATCCCCGTCTCAGAGCAATTCCATAGCAATTTTGACTTTAATGTTAAAAGTGACTCTACTCCAAGCCGTAATTTATATTAAAATGTGTGTGTGGGGGGGTTGTTTCCATCTGCTTGAGAGCTTTGAGAGTACTGATGTTTTTCATTGGAAATACTAACTGGAAAAAAATTTCCCTTAAGTGTTAGGAAAATTTTAGTTTTAGGAAAATTAGTTTGAAATAACCAGTGTTTTTATGTCATCAAAACCTTTTTATTCCTGATAGCATAGGAATAGAAATTAGATTTTTTTTTTTTTTTTTACTATCTTGTTGCACAGCAATTTCAGTACTATAACTTCAGTCACAATTTTAAGCTTTCAGCTGCCTAGGAGAAGGAAGTGCTAAGACCATCAATTTATGCTTTGGGTGCTCTTGAGATGATGCATTTAGATTAAAATTAATGCTTTTGTGAACATTATGATAGATTTCTGACTTCTGAAATGTCTGTAATTATTTTATATGCTATATATAATGTATCTATTTTGATTTGACTTTATTAAATATTTGGAAATGTATTTTACTTCCATCTGGTTTGCAAATGGAACGCAGTTTAAAATGTTGCTTTTTGAAGGGCTGTTGGATGGGTTGTGCCCAGTAGAGAACTTAGTGGGCAGTAAGAATAAAAGTGTAAAAAAAAAAAAAAAAAGGTATAAAAGGTGTCTAATGTTTCATGCTTTTATTTGTGTGTTTAAAATACTTCTTTGTCTTTTAAATTTCTAGCTGCAGCATGAGAAAGCTGAACTGGAGCAGCATTTAGAGCAGGAACAGGAATTTCAAGTGAACAAACTAATGAAGAAGATTAAAAAACTGGAAAATGATACAATATCAAAGCAGCTCACCCTGGAGCAGGTAACTCTTTACTTTTGGAATGACAAGACTGTAAAACAAGAGATTCTGAAAAAAAATAATAAATACTTGTTTTGTATTGGATTTGACTTAATGTTTTAAGTATGTAAGAAACTGGGCAATATCAAGAATATAGAAAAGCCAGTTTGACTTTCAAAGGAATACATCATTAACATAATTTATTATGAGAAACTTTGATTATTTTTTTTTTTTTTTCATGACTGTTATAACTTTTATTAGCTTTACTATAGGCCTTCATGTCTGCTGGACAGCTGTGAGTTTTGCAAACAGAACTTCTTTGTGAGCAATGCTTCTTGTTGCTGTTCATCAGCCACGTGCTGCTAGTGAGAAAGAATGTCACTTCTGAGAGCAGTTAAGCACAACAGTAAACGATATGTATGTGGTCCAGTTGTGCTCCAGGTCACCTTTTTTGTGGCAGCTCGGATAGTAGAGGACTCAGAACTGTGAGATGTCAGCTCTGTGTATACTTAAAAAGATTTGAGATTCAACGACATCCAACTCCTTTTCTCTCTAGACAGTTATGAAGCTTGCAGAGATAAAACACCACCTGTTTTGGTCATGTTTCCACCGCTCTTAACATTGGGACTGCTCTTACGTCTAATTTTAGGCATGTGCATCAAAGCATCTCAGTGGTGTTAGTAAGAGTCCTATTGACTTAAAAGGAAGTCCAAAAATTTGGGTGTTGTAAATATAGTACATTACTTCTGTGAATTTTTTTCTCTTTTCATCAGATATAGGAATTTTTTGTTCCTGGTAATCTGAATTTCTGCTGGTTTTGTACGACTTTCCTGTTTCTGTTGACATTGTGCATAAATTAATTAATGGCTATCTTAATGATGAAATGGGTTCTCTTGATTCTTATGCTAGCATTATTTATGGAGAGATCTGTGGAACAAATTGAAAAATAGAAGGGTAGGAAGACATAGCTGCCAGCAAATCCTTAACCAGCATGGAAGTTAACATGAGATTGAAATAACTGTCTTAGCCACAAGGTGGTGATAGCGGCCACTTAATCAAAATGCAAAGTAAGCGTACGTAATAAGCTGGTTGAGTCTTTGAAATGCTAGCATAAGCCACAGCTGAAATCTTAATTTATTTTCGTATCATTGTTCTGGACATACTTGTGAAATCATAATATTTGAAACTTGTTGCTACATTTGAATATCAGTGATAGCTAGTTCAAAAAGCACAATGCTCAAAGGTCTTTCTTGCAAATATCTGACCTTGAAAACTTACTTTGTTCATGAAGATGTTAAATTTAGCTGTCAGAATTCTATGCCTATTTGTATGTAATGCAGTGTATACCTTTGTTTCTTCTTACAGTAAGATATAGTAAATCTCAAGTTACTTTGAACTTCAGCATGCTTTTTTCTCTTACACAAATGTTAAAAAAAAAAAAAGGTTTATTGTGCTAATTAACCAGCTGAATCAACAACCTTTGTGGCATGTGCTGTACCTAGCAAGAAGCAACCAAAAGTTGTGAGCAGAGCAATGTTGTCTTTATTGTACACATAGGGAATTAAGGAAGAGAGATTGCCACAACGCTTCAACATAATCTTTGGGAGACCTATTAAACAGGGCTTGGAAGGAGTACTTTGGCAATGCCTTGAACATAAGCTAGGGCTGCATTACTAGATCTGTCACTGTAATCAGTGACCAGATAGTTACAACGTATGTTCACTAAACTATTATTTTTAAGATACGGAACACGAATTCTCTATGCTGTGTGTCCTTCTTCCTGTTGCTTTCTCTCCTCTGAGCTGCTTGTGCCACAGGTGATTGGTAGGTAGCCAATAGGTAGCCAAATTGTAGTAGTGACGGTTGCGCAGAATGTTACTTCTATATAAAAAATTTAGTTGGATTTTAGTGCAGTACCTTGCACTTGGCCTTGTTGACAGTGGGATTGAGTGCACTCTCAACAAGATTGCTGATGACACCACACTGTGTCGAGCAGTTGACACACTGGAGGGAAGGGATGGCATCCAGGAGGGACCTGGACAGGCTTGAGAGGTGGGCCCATGCAAACTTCATGAAGTTCAGCCAGGCCAAGTGCAAGGTCCTGCACCCGGGTCAAGGCAATCCCAAGCACATCTACAGGCTTGTGCACCAACACTGTAACCCCTTTGTAGAAAGCTACCAAATTTGTCAGACATGATTTGCCTTTAGTAGTCATGTTGGCTTCCATGATTCTTCTGGAAAGATATTCTTGGAGATCAGCAAAGAATTAAAGCTACAAAGGGGGAGGGGCAGATGAAAAGCAGAGAAGTGAAATTTGGGATAGCGGCCTTAGGCAGAGATCATATTCCACTTTCATTGGTTTGGAAGATCTCCAGTTTAGGAGAGAACAGTTGTGCTTTTTAGTAAGTTGGCAAGGAGACTGAAGAAGCGGCAATCCAGAAGTGCAGACACAATGGATATTTTAGCTGCATTTGAAGTTAAAGTAAGTGTATGCATGAAAGAGAGAGAAGAAACACAATTGGATGGTTAGGAAGTTTTAAAGGGATTTTTCTCTTTCTTTGAAAGGAATATTAAGGTACAAGAAAGCAAGTGATACTTCCTCATTTCCCTGTTGTGATGGTAAAAATTAAATGATGTTTGATTGAAATGTAACTTTGAACCCATGTAGATTGCACTAGTATTGACAGAGCTGCTGGTTTGGTCTTGAGGTATAATCCCATCCTGTTTATTTTAGTTCAGAATAGTATCATGTTCCTAACAAATTAATTGACTAGAGTAGACTAAATTGCAAAGTACACCTGAAACGACCAATTACAAAACAAATACACCTATTCTCTGAATTCACTGCTCTGGTCAGGATGCTGCAGTCACTTGTCGTGTAGGTTCAGTTCAAGGTGTTAATCCTCAAAACTTTAATATCCTGACACTGGGAGGAACTGGGACAACGCTTAAGATTGGGAAAGGAAGATACTTGTTTCTAATGTGTTTCCATATTTCTGAAAATGTGGAGTTTCAGATCTTTTCTTTGGTGTTTCATCAGAGCATGTCTGTCAGCCTTCAGGCACAACAATACTAGTGATCAATTTCTTCAGGTGTGTTTCTACATTGTATCAGTTTTCATAGGAGAATCAAAAATATTTGTTCACACAGTAAGTGAATGGAAATAATGTCATTAAGCATTTATTTCTATAAAATCTTTGCTAAAATGGAAATTCATTTGTTTCTGCTAGTAAGGGTTGATACAGTAACACTTCAGACAGTTCATGTAATTTTTTCTTTACTGTTTTTGTTGTGTCACTCCTTTATCTAATGCAAGGCAAACATGGCTCCTCTTCCACTTCTGGATTACTTAACTGATTCTTCCATTAAAAAAGTCTAAAATTTTTCAAAAGAATAAAGGTTGGTGTGATGGACTGTTAATTCAGTTGGAACTTCAGAGATGCATAGAATAGGCTTGTCTTTGAATAGGCTTGTCCTATCATCAGTGACAGCGTGTCCAAGTTTCAAGCTCCTCCTTATTGGCCAGAGACAACAAGTTCTGTGAGCAAAAATTTCTGTTAAGGAGATGACAACTGTGCAACTCCTGAATCTCTTCATTTTTAACAGTATCTGTGACTAGTGTGTTCTGCCTCGTTTTTGTCTATTTTTCAACTTCTTGCTGTCATAGAGCATCATGTAAAAGGGTGTTATTACAGTAATGAACTTTCCTAATGACAGTTCCTTGCAAAAAAAAAATATTTCCATCATTCTTAATGATTGATTTTCCTCTCCAGCTAAGACGTGAGAAGATTGACCTTGAAAATACTTTGGAACAAGAACAAGAAGCGCTAGTGAATCGTCTCTGGAAGAGGATGGATAAGCTTGAAGCAGAAAAACGGTTTGTCTTGTCACTGTGGGAGAGATATCATTTAATACATGATGTTCTGGATTAATATGTTAATCTCTGTCCCATAAGAGTTTAATCTATGAAAACCTGAAAGTTAAAGAAGTTGTAAAGCTCCTTGTTTATGTGATGCCAGATCCTTGATTGCTTAAAGTAGATGAAACTAAGTTGTATAAGAAATGACCTGGGAAAGGTTGGAGGAATTAGCTGATTTTTTTTTTAGCTGCTGATAGACTCTTAAAGCTTCTGGCTTGGGCTCGGCTTTATATTCATGCCCCAGAGAAAGTAATGTGGTATTTCACTGTTAACGTCAAAAATCATCATTTAGAACGCTCAATATCTACCATATGCTTATTTCATTATAAGAGAAATTCATTACCCCTGAGTTTACAGTTATTTGTAGTATTTGAAACCCTGACTGCATGGAATACCTGTTTGGAGATTTAAAAAAACAAAAAGACTATTGTTTGAGACTATTTGACTATGCTACAGAAAATGTCTGTGAAGTTATCTCTTCTGGTAATGGTGAAATGCAGAAAAGCTTGTGTTTCACCATAGAATCATAGAATGGTTAGAGTTGGAAGGGACCTTAAAGGTCATTGACATAGACATGCTTTACTCATCTTTTCATCTTGAAATATGTATTCTTCCTCTAAGAACGTAAATGTAAAAACTCATAAGAGATTAAATGAATTTGCTTAGAAATGATTTTGTGGAATAAGTAGTGTTTGAGTAAAATTCTGGACTACATATAGTTACCTCAGTTTTAGTTTTTCCTGAACGGTATGCAGAAATATTTGGGGGTGTCAATGTCTGAATATTTTAGAAAATTCACCTGTAGTTGGACAACCAATTTTATCTGTTTTTATTTTGAGTTATATAAAAAAAAAGGCAATGTAAGTCCTTCCAAAATTCTCTCACCAAAACCAGTAGTTAAAATAAATCCTGCATACCTGTCAGAATCCTTGCAGTAGCTTTCTGGGAGAGATAAGGAGTTTTCGTTGTCATTTGAATTGAAGGTAAAGTTTGAACTATTTTTCATACAGAATTTTGCAGGAGAAATTAGACCAGCCAGTATCTGCTCCACCATCACCCAGAGACATATCAATGGAGATAGATTCTCCAGAAAATATGATGAGACATATCAGATTTTTAAAGAATGAAGTGGAGAGGTTAAAGAAACAACTGAGGGCTGCACAGTTACAGCGTGAGTAAACAACTTGTTTTAAATCTTTTGAAGTTTGCATAATGTAACTTTAGATATATACTTTCATGAGTTTTCAACGTACAGATTTTTTAAAACATATTTATGGACTACTTTGTAAGAGTCTTGTTATAAATTAAGAATTACTCGAAAGAATTCTCAGCTAGCAAAATAAAGTTCAGTTTGTGTTAGAATTTCACTTGTTAATGATTGTAACTCTTTTTAAATAATTTTTGGTAGCTGTGTTAGCCTAATTTTTCAGGCAGCTATTTAACTTCACAATATAGCAGAACAAGTAATCTTATTTTGTTCTTACCTATGTAAGATTGATTTGAAGGTGGACAGAATAAATAGTTGGGTAGAAATCCTTGTGTTTCTGTTGTGGCAAGTGTCATGGTCCCTTGCCCAGAAGCAGAAAGCCTGCTTTTTGCCCTGCCTTTCAAGAGCAGAGGCTGTGGCTCTGAGCACATGGCCTCGGCTGGCAGGAAGGTCACTTGTGCCTTCCTGTGATCTTCGCAGTGCCAATCCTTCATTCCTTCATGCTACATCTAAAACTTCTGTCCACATATCATCACTTCTGCCTAGTTCCTTGTCAGTTGCGTTATATTTCAATTGATAGGTAAGAAGATACCTAACCATATAGACAGAAAAATTTGGGTGAGTGGGAAACAGGCAATACTTTTCCCCCGTAGTGTGCTGGTCTTGACAGGCTAACTGGAGCGTTTCAACCCCCGTAGAGAAATAGCTTGCCAGAGGCAGTGGCCTTCCTTGAAGACAGAATGATGGGAGGATGCTCTTTCGTAGAGGCCTTGTGCGCAAGTGTGTGGTATTAATAATTTGTGTCAGTTAAAACAAGATAAGGACTGCTGCTTTTTGTACTTGCCAGTTCTCCGCTGCAGCCTTCACGTACTGAACTTCAGAACAAGGGCAAGGCCTTAGACTTAAAGTACTCTTTGTACAAATCTCGCCTAATTAAGTTCATTTCAGGTATTCTTTATTATTTTTACGTGGTTTGGTTTTGAGTTTTTGGGATTTAGACTAAACATTTAGAAGCATTTAAAGTCAAATTCGCGTTGAAAAATAAGATCTGGGTTTAAACGTTCTCTTTCCCTTTGTGAACGCTTTAAACAGATCTGCAATCTGAATAGCAGTACTGATAGAATTGGTGGGTGCAAGCCTGCAATTGGCCTGCAAGCAGAAGATGGAACTCAAATGTAGTTTTCAGTTTGTTGTTTGCAATATGTGGTCATTAGAGAACCTCTAGTATTATTCATAAATATTTAATAAAATCTGTGTGCTGAATTCTGATATTAGTATTACATTTTGTATTCCTGAAGCACTTCTAGTCTAGGAACTAGTTTGGTATAGCAGCAGTTGTAAATAAGAGATACTGTTACATTTAGAAGTGGTTTTTCCACAGAAGCGACATAAATCACGTATTGTTGATGGTTTGGGAACAGTCTTCTAAAACAGGAATATTCTTTTGATTGAAGGGTGCTGCATAACAAAGGGATCACAGAGCACGATGAACCATAATATTTTTTTAATATCAAGGAATTAACTGTAAGCTTGATCAAACATTGTAAAACCTTGCAAAATGCTTTGTGCGTCATAAGTCTTCATCATGTGTTCCATTTTATTTAAATAATCTGTCAAAATGCTTCGTAGCTTTCTGTAGTTTGATTTTATCACTTTAAATAGCTTGTGATACCAGACCATTTAAGTGATGTTTGCTCAACTTGTTAAGAATTACAAACTCAAATTGCCCTTTGATGTAGAGTAAACTACTTGTTGGCTTTTGGTATCAGTACCTGTTTTGCTGGCCAGTCTCTATGATAAAATGTGTAATTGCAAGAATGCCATAAAATACATCTAAGGTAGCATTTTAATACGAGTTTGAGTACTTGGGGTTTCAGAACTTTTGCACTTCCTCCTTTGAAATGGAAATATACCTTTAAAATAATTTCTTCTGTGTGTTGCAATAAAATCCCTGTAAATGTAAAATAGCATTATTTAATGGAGCAGGATTCACTGTATTTCTTCTTTATGGTTTTGATTTTATTTTCTTCATTACTTTTTCCTTTCTTTTGAAATTTATTTAAGTAAATACTTAAACCTTTTTTGCTTTTTACCTTTTATTTCCAAAATTGCTGTCAGCTGTGACTTATTTTAGTAGCTGCTGTTCTGAATTAGGCTTTGAACTAATGAACGAGAGATGAGAATTTTGAGTGATCCACCCTGAGCATTTTGTACACCCTCATTCTTGAAGTACTGAAGTAAAATTTGGCATAACATATTTGCTTCTCTGTGAAATTGAATTTTAATCAAATTTATCAAAATTCTGAATTTCAGATTCAGAGAAGATGGCACAATATTTAGAAGAGGAGCGACATATGAGAGAAGAAAACTTGAGACTTCAAAGAAAATTACAGAGGGAAATGGAACGTAGGGAAGCACTCTGCAGGCAACTGTCAGAAAGTGAATCCAGCTTAGAAATGGATGATGAAAGGTTAGTACTTTCTAGCCATCCAGATATGTTGGCATTGAGCTTATTAGTCAGTACTTACATTTCTTTTTGAATATTATCGAATAAGTATTTATAGACATAACCTTTATATGGGTTTAATATACGTATCAAATTTCAGCATGGTCCAGGATTATCTTCAGTAGAATTGTATCACACTTGTGTAGAACTTACATTAGTTTTAACAGTGAGAAAGAAATACTTGTGTCTGAAGATTGTTTAGGTTTTGATAATATATATTGAAATAAGTATAGCTGTGGAGTTGAGATTCATGATAATTCATATCTTTGTTTTGCCCCAACTTGGTAACTCCAAGGAATTCTGTGACGTAGGAGCAACATCCTTACTTGGGGCTAATTTGTCCTTTGCAGAAAATAAACTGTGTTCAGCCGAATACTAAAGGATGCTGTGTAAAGACTAAGAGAGAGGAAGCGTTTCCAGAACTGCTGGGTTGTCAAACTGTAACATCCTTGATTATTTTTTTTCTCTACTGCAAGCTGCATTGCTTGCACTGGGGATAGTCTTGAGTTTTTCATGGTTTTATATGATGCCTTTTAGTATTTTTTTTCATGTCATAGTCATATGATTGTTATATCTTGAAAGAGTTCAAGTACACTTTGAATAAAACATTCTTAATACTTATCAAATGCTCATTATTTTGTTTTACATTATTTTGGCTTTATAGTGGTCCTTTAAAAATATTTTAAAACTTACCCTGTGCTGTGTATTCTTCTGATACTGAGGTATTTCTTCTTGAGTCATAGGTATATATGTTATAAGCTATGATTTCCCAGAAACAATAAAAATATTTTGTTTCAAGGAACACCCTTAAAGTTCAAGGTAGAGTTTTCATTTTAATGGAATACTAGGCTACTGACATATTACCAGAAGCATCTGGTAATCAGATGTAGTGAATTCTATATAATTGAAATTGTTAGAAACACAGGATTCTGGTGTTTCAATCTACTTTTATTAGCCTAATCTTTTCTTCCAATATTTACATTGTTATGGAAATACAGTAAAAATCTAAATATATGTGAATTACCAGTATTAGTCAAAAATGTAGAGTATACTAATTTTCGTGTCAACCAGTTGTAGGTACTGGTAATCAATAAAATGCAGGAAAATTGGATTAACTATTTTATACTTCTAATAAATTTCATTGTCATGTTGATTTTCTTGGTGCTATGAAGGAATAAAAGAATTGGTCCAAAACAGATAGTTGCAGTGTAAATAATACAAAGTAAAGGGAAGAATGAAGCAGGTATTAAGAGTGGTTAGTCTTAAGAGAACTGTGTAAATAAAATAATTGCGGAACTACATGCAGCAATGATTTTAAAATGTAAATTTTTGTCAGCTTGCATTATCTTCCTAAAAATGATGGTAGTAATGATCAGATATCCCTTTTTTTTCCCCAGTTGCATTCTGGTAGCTGATGATACTTATTTTTTGTAGATGGGGATAGATGAAGATGCTTTACTGAATGTGAAATACACAGCTCTCCCAAAACTTCTTTCTCCTGACTAACAATAGCTTTGTCTTCTCAATCCTCCATCCTATTCTGTGGAGTAGTAGGGAAATACGTGAAAGAGGGAAGCATACTAACGGTGTGCTGTTCTTCCACATCACCTGATCTGGGTACTAGGATGACTTACAGGAAATTGTCTCTATGTAGAATACATTAATATTAAATCACAAGGACCACTGCCCTGCTGTAATACGTGTACTGCCTGCATTACAAGTTACTCTTGTGTTCCAGAGGTAACTAGTCAGTTCAGTTTTGCTAACCTTGCCACTGGTAGCTCTTTAGAAAACTTACATTTAATTAAATGTTAATTCACTAGTTTGTTAATTTTCTGTTATTGTCTATTGTAGCTACTTTTATTACAGGATCTACCCAAATTTAAACCAACTTTGGTATCACTACAATGTGCTACCTGTGTTAGGTGTAGTGGCTTAGTAACTCTGAATATCCTAGTTAAAAACCAGTAAGATGCAGTATGAAAACATGTTTCAAATGGTATATAAGCTGGCTCACAGACCTAGAAATGAGTTCTGTCAAATAGAAATATTATCAATGCTGCTCCATGTTGTGTTTTTTTTTTCCCGTGATCTAGAAATAAATGTAACTACTAAGAATTTCTGAGCAACACCGTGGTAGAAGGGGAAACAAGTGAGAGTCAAAGCGCTGTCAGGTACCTAATTTTGCCTGCTGCTTTGCTGTGCCCAGGAAAGAGACACAGCTAAATCTATTAATAGAAACCCAGTTGCACCCATTTGCAGCCGTAAGTGCAGTTGAAGGTGAGAAGGGGAACCTTTAATCCAGACGTTGACTGAAATATCTGGGTGGGGATTGCATAAGCAAGTCAACCTGAAAGCTGCCAGCCTAGTGCTGTGGAAAAAACACCTAAAATTACTTTTGAGGTATGAACAGTAAGTGGCAAGTAGGAACTCCCTTTGTATAGCACTTGATGGCTGTGAAGAAGCATCACTTTATTCAGTGAGTAAAGTACAAATAAATACCACTGAAATGATTACAGGTGGGGAAAAATGCCTTGTCTGAGGTTCTAATTGGTTGAGTTTATCACAGTGAAGTTTGGCAGGTGTCTTACAACACAACCTAGAAGTATCTTTAGTGGGAGAAAGTCCTAGGTTCA
This sequence comes from Tringa tobata, assembly GCA_033628505.1. NCBI lineage: Eukaryota > Metazoa > Chordata > Aves > Charadriiformes > Scolopacidae > Tringa > Tringa tobata. Next base: position 3,302,358 of record JAHREE010000128.1, read on the forward strand.
AAATGTCTCTCTGTCCTAGTGGCAAAAGACATGATGAGCAAATGGCTAAATGTTAAGACCAGAGCAATTTAAGCAGGAAACAGGGCATGTTTTTAGCTGTGAGACTGACCAGCTGGTGGAACAAATTATCAATACTTTAATGATTATTTTTCTTTCCCCCTTTTCATGATTTCATATTAGTGCTGAATGCCTTTCTGGGAGATACGCTCCAGCCAGACAAGCTACTGAGTTCAATGTAGAAATGATGTGTAAGGTGCAAAAATGTAGTATAGGTCAGATTGAATGACATGATTGATACCCTTGGCCTTAATATGTATCTTTCTAATCATATGTGCATACGGTTTTAACTGCAAGTAACTAAGATAAGTCCAGCTATTTTCCGTGAAAGTTAAGCCAGTATCTGAGCCTTCAGCAACGATGAGAGTTCCTGTCATGACTTCCTAAAGGTGACTGGTCCTTCATTAATCTGATGTGATTCTTACGGGAATTGAAAAAAACGCAGTGAAACATTTAAAACACGACACATGTTAAAAGGTTTGATCTAATTATTCTTTACCTTTTTTTGTTAGATATTTTAATGAGATGTCTGCACAAGGATTAAGACCTCGCACTGTGTCCAGTCCTATCCCTTATACACCCTCACCAAGTTCTAGCAGACCTATATCACCTGGTAAATATTTAACCCAGTTTCTAAAATTATTGTATGCATCACATAGTAACGTGCCCTATTAATATGTTTAGGTCGGTAGCCTTTTCAAAACTACTGTGGAGAAAACAACTGCATCATAAATGTAAGAATAGTTATGCCTCAAATGTCTTCCAGTTCAGCATGTTTTTGGATGGTTCTGTATTACACTGTGAACAGATATTAAAAGTCAGTTAAGAAGCTATGACTTAAACTTTTATTTCCTTTTTCCTCTCTCTTTTTCTCTCTTACTGTTTCTTCTGTTTATTTTTCTTTTTTTTTTTTTTTTTTCCTCTCCACAGAAATTGTGAAACAGGATGCATAGAAACAGATTTCTAGAGTTTGGTGATAAACTACTAATGAGACTGCTGTTCTCTGAATCAAAACTTCTTAGAGAAGTCTAATCTTGAACTTGTTGGAAAAGAGCCAATTTCCATTTCTGTTTAGTAGAGAAATGGCTTTTGTACTTCTGCTATTTTCTGTTCTATTTTTATATTTCTATAAAATTAAGAATTCCTTTTGCTAGTACTTTAGCAAAGACAAACTAACGTTTTCTGAGTTTTTAGTTACTGAATATATTTTTTAAGTCAAAGGAAATGCATTTGCTCTACTAACACATTTATTGAATGGAAGTAAAAATTCCTTAAAATCGTGCTTGGACATTCCTTAAAAGTTGTTGGCCATGGATGTTATATGGCAATGACAAACTCACTTGTACATAAAGAAGTGAATACTGCATGCCCTGCTTTCCCAAGTTCACCTTTAGAACCTGTCGGACAGAGTCCTACAGTAAGGGCAAATGAGATGTGCTCTGTATTGACACATCCTGCAAAATAGGATTGATACATATTATTGCACAGGTCTGCTAGAACATGTAAAATGTGTTTAAACTCTTTAATTTTCAGGATTGACTTTAGTTTTTCAGAAGGAC
>JAHREE010000128.1:3304033-3316679 GCA_033628505.1 Tringa tobata
ACATATTATTGCACAGGTCTGCTAGAACATGTAAAATGTGTTTAAACTCTTTAATTTTCAGGATTGACTTTAGTTTTTCAGAAGGACTCAATAGTTTTCATCCAGGTGTTGCAAAAGAAGTAAGCATGTGTGAGAACTAGCTATGGCTTTAAGCCATATTACAGTGTTAGAGATGAATATTATTATAAGAGTTTTTCAAGAGGTTTTTTGGTTCTGAAATGAGCCAAATCACTTGACTTTGTGCTTTGCAATTTATGTCACCGAGAAAATGATACCTGTTGTCTTATCCTTTTTCTGTAGCTGGGTGTACATAAACACTGTCATGCTAACAACTGGTCAAGAGTAACTGCTGTGGACATTTGTGGTTACACATGTGCAGCCTTCATAATACTACAGTATTCAACTGCACATTGTATCTGCAGTCTGCACAGTGGTTCTTATTAAAAGTATGTGTAGGGAAAATTATCTGGTAATTTACAGACTTGCATCCTAAATTACCTAGAAATGCACCCAATTCAGATGCTGACATGTCAATGCGTGGGTTCTGTGTTGGTTTATTCCTACACTGGGACTGAAGCACATTCCTTATTCCCTGTGGACTTTACTTCCCATCAGTAGTTGATACAGTAGTGCTGCATTCTAGTGGCAATTACATCCTACAGACAGGAGATGCTGAAACACTGTCTGAAACAGAGCTAAAAATAGCACAACTGAAATGATCGTTTCTAACAGCGTTTGCAGTTTTGGTGATGTTGGTACAGTAAATGTTCCAGGCTAGCACTTCTGCACAGGCAGCTACATTGCTGTCCTTCACATCTGATAAAGTAATATCCATATTTGGGAAGTTTCAGACTTCAGAAAAATAGAAGCAGCAGTTGTTAGAAAACTAATGAGATCAATAGAGAATTTTGTACAGCTGTTTGGTGTATATGAATGCAGTAATGGGTGAATACAAATATTTTTTTGAGCACTTTGTCTAAAGTAATACAGTAAGACACCGTCAAAAGTATAAGCACAGAATAATACAATGGTTTATTTTGCATAAAGTTATTGTATGACTCGTCATATTTTGTTTAAGAAATTATGTGTCTAAATTTGTAGGAACATAACTTGAAACCAATTAGAAACGCTATAATTTCATATGGATAGCTGGTCAGGTTTAATGGGTCATATTCTGGCTCCTGAATCCAAGCCTTTTGTGCTTACCTGGCTTGAGCTGCTGCTTTTGAGTACTCTTTCAGTCTGAGATTCTGTTGAGATTTCTAGCACAGCGCATGGAACTTTGAAGAGTGTGGAAGTATTGCTACTCCTAGGCTGCTGGAGGTTGGTTACTGTAATTACCAATTAGGCTTCACTGTAGATAAACTGTTTTATGCTTTGTTTCTGCAGCTAGGCTAGATAGAGATGAGCTACCTTGGATGTATGTGCAGTACTCTGTTATTGCTTCTTTGACTGCCATGTAGACTTGCATTTATAAAATTTTGGGAGCTGGTTTATCCCAAAGCAGTCCAAAATTGTAATGTTGCAAAGGTGACTTAAAGCATATTTTTTGCCTTTTATTATTCTGGGCTCTTGTCCTGACTTGCAACACATATTTGCCTGCCCAAACATTGACTTGTTTCTGTCCTTGTGCTTACAAAAGCACTTAGATACAAAACATGTGCTGTACAGGCAATTAGATTGCATAGTCAAAAAGCAGGCTAATTTTGTTAATCTGCATTGTTTGACTACTATAAAGTGACAGTGATTCCATTGGAGGCACTTGTAATGTGGACCAGACATACAATGGGGATGTAGCAGAATCAAACTTAGAATTGAAGGAAGTGAAGTAGGTTTTCTTGTACGACTTTATTAGTGATTTGAGGCTTGTTTTTTATTCTTTTCCCCCCAAAGATCGTGTCTCATCGGTTGTAGGCACAAACACAGATACATGCAGTTAAGGACAAAGCTGGCTCTTGGTGCCTACTGTAGCTGCAGTGGCATTGTTTTGCATTGATTTAGAGTTGAAGAAGTGTGAAAACTTTTAAGTCCACTGTGGTGTTACAAAAGTTTAATAGACCTTTAGAAATTTTTCTGGTCCTAATTCTCCAAAGCAGTTGCTAATGTCTAATACTGAACAGCTGAGTAAAGAGTCTTCTCTCCTACCTTAGTGATATTTTCGTCAGAAAGCGAAAATGAGCTAAAGATTTTGGAAAATGTCCAGTTTTGAGAAATACTCAAAATGTTCAGAACACTTCAAGGTCTGAACTTTCAGCACTTAGTAGTTGCTGTTTCTGCTTACCTTGGTTAGCTCTACAAGTGCTCTGCATTTTTATAAATTAGATCTTACAGAAAGGAAATATTTAGATGGAAGAATTAGATATTTGCTTTTTTTAATATCAGGCTTTTCTTAATGTGGATAAAAGAAGTTGTAATTTTAAATGTTAGTTGCTAGCCTAGTCCTGCTAGCAACTAATCCCAGAAGGTTTTAACTTCACAGCCCCCAAAGGTCTTTGGGTCGCTGCCTATAAATGTCAAGGCAAACAGGAGGAAGCCTGAGTGTGGATCTGGTATGGCTTGGAGAAGCCACCTACATCCAGTTTCTTTGTCCCTCGTAGGGACCCAGTGCTAGATGGCTTCTCCAGGCACAACCTCTCTGCTTCTTCAGACTGTATTTTGTTCAGGGAGCCATTCCCTCTGAGGAGAAATGGAAGGCTGGATGGAAGCAATTGCAGACTAGAACCAAGCCGCCAGGAGGGCCTTACAGTACTTATGTTAAGTGAAACGTTAAGTTTAACACTGTATGATGTATATTTTGAAATCTATGGTAGTTTACTACGAGAACAGAAATTAATTTTACATCATGCTTTTCAGTACAATAACTATTTTTAGGTGTCTAATCTGGCAGCAGTTACCATTTCTTAACCTGTCATTGATTTAGAACTAAAAAAAGTTTGAAAAACCTCACTCTTTAGTTTGTAATATAAACAAGAATGTTGATGTTACCTTGTTTTAACAATTTTTAGGTCTGTCATATGCAAGTCATACAGTTGGTTTCACACCACCAACTTCACTGACTAGAGCTGGAATGTCTTACTACAACTCCCCAGGCCTTCATGTGCAACATATGGGACCATCCCATGGTATTACAGTAAGTATTTAAAATAGTAAATACTTGTTACCAATGTCAGGTTGGCTTTTAAAAGTTATAATTACTTGTCCTTAAGCTTTTTTACAAAACATTTTTGTAAATGTTTGTTTTTGTCTCCTTACTCCAAGATATCTATTGCTGCTTTCTTCAACCCTGATTTTCCTCTTCACCCCTCAGAAACTGATTCTTTTTGGAGAACCTTATTTTCTGCAAAAGAATAGGATGTATTATCATCTTAAGGACAGTAATAGGTATCATCTTATCGATCAGGAGGCAGGGTGTGAGAAGTGATGTTCTAAGCTACTAAGCCTGTCCCGGGAAGTAAAAACATTGCTTTCATTTTTCTCCTAGTCTCCACCATCTGACGGATGAGTCATCTGAGGTTGCTCCAAGCTCAGGTTTTCTTCAGGATGACACACAATGCTACCACCATGTCACTGTAACAGGCAGTTAACTCTTATTTTCTATTCTCATTGGCAAAGAAGAAAGTTAATATAAACATTTGTTAGGACAATTTCTCATATCTTTCAAGTGGATTTATTTCCTTTTTACCTCTGATATTTGATGCACTTCTACTTAATTGTGTTTCTTCTAAATATTTGTGGAGTTTAATGAGCAAACATCCTAAATATTAACCATTTGGCAAAATACCTTATAGTTGTTGTATCAAGACCACTTTGATTTTTCTCAACAGGTACGGTAGTATATAAATATCCTGCAAGGTTGTTGCATATACTTGTCATTCTCAGATGTGAAAACATGTTTCAATAGAATTTTTAGTAGAATGCTAAAATATGGCTGCTTCTAAAGTCATTTAGGTGAGTGTGCAAAGGTAATGGTTAATTTCATTAAGCAAAGCAAGTGGGAGCGCTACAATAGTGAGTAGAACAAGAGGGAAGCTGGAGCTCAGCAGGAAGGTAGAGTCCTGGTCTGGGTTCAGCCTGGTGCTGTGTATCACATGGGTTAGTCACAGGAGGATCTTCGTGTTTCTGGAAAACCTGGAACCTAATATTATAAATAAGTTTTTCAAGGAACTTGTTCTGTTCAGTCTCTGTGAAATACTCTTTCTGAAACTGTGAATTATTTGGTATCACGCTGAGTCGCTATGAAAAAGATTATCTTCAGGACAAAATACTAATTGTTTTGAGAAAGGTGTTGATAAGTAGCTCTTGGCTTTGTCTTGATGCTGAAACCAGGTCCCTTCATATTATTAGATGTATGCAAATGCAATAAATGATTTTAAGTGTTTCAGAGATGTCGATGGGTTGTCAAGAATCACTTGGCTTTTTGCATAGAGCATTAATCAATTGTACATAGTTGTGCAGAAAAATAGATACAATATACATTATTTGACTAAACTGCAGTTTGATTCTTGACTCTTCATTTTTGATCTCCTTTACAGAATAAATTGACTTTACCTGTAGTACATTTGGTGTAGCACTGTAATCATGCTTCTCCTCAGAATTGATCACCTTTGGTTGATTATTAATTGTGGGTGGGTGGTTTGTCATGCTATGAGGTTCTTGATTAATGCTAACTGGATTTGTAAGTAATGAGGATTTGGGCTGTAAAAGTGCAGAAATTAATATTGTGCAGTGTAATTTATATTTTTACATTTGTTAACATTAATCAAGATTCCTGCCCCTCTCCCATCTCTACTGGTTTGTAAAGATAAAGTGGGTTTTATATCTTTGTGTTTAAACATGCAGGTTGTTGCAAATCTGTGGTTTGTGTTGAGGGGAGCTCTATTACCAACTGCTTCTCTCCTGCAGCTCAAAGGGTCGTAACCTTTTTTGTTCTCCAAAGAACAACTTCTGTTATGCTTTGGTCTTGCTCCACTGTGCAGGCTAAGAGTCCTTCAGAAAGCTAGAGGTTCTGGGCAGACTCTCTGGCATTCAAAACATTCCCACCCACGCTCAGGTACCATGTAGTTGGACTTCGTACTCCAGCAGTGTTAAAATTCGTAAGCATTTACCGGTTGGGCAGATGCAACTGGGAAGTGCTGCCTCTGCAGCATCTCCTTTTTTTTTTTTTAGGTTGCTGGTCATCGTAGGTAAATGTATCTTCAAGACATAGTCTTGTGTTCACTTCCTGCCAGCTGACAGGAAGGAATGTGTGTTCTGTTTGATCTCAGAAGTACTTCCCCTTTCCTTTGCTGCTTCATTTCAGAGTAATGTTTATTTTTTGTAGGAGTTGTATTGTGGTTCTTGCGATGTTTTGAAATGGATTCTTTTCACATAATTGTTCGGATTTTTTTATGGTTTGTGTTTTTTGGGGTTTTGGTTTTGTTTTTTCCTTTGCCGAGCTCAGTACATTGATTAGAGGACTTGCACCTAAAGTCGTTCAGGAATGTGTTAAACATAATTTCAATATTTGTTCTGCAGAGGCCTTCACCACGAAGAAGTAACAGCCCCGACAAATTTAAACGTCCCACTCCTCCTCCTTCTCCAAACACGCAGACCCCAGTGCAGCCACCTCCGCCACCACCTCCACCACCTGTGCAACCTACGGTCCAATCCGCAGCATCGCAGTCAGCCACTTTTCAACATTCAGTGCATCCCTCCTCTCAGCCTTAGTGCATGTGCTCAGCAGTCTGTATGTCAGAAGTGGACTCATAACATGGAGCAGTTTACTAAAAGCCAAAGGCTTACTTGGCATATTTGGATTTGACTTATTTGCACTGAGGTTATATAGGCTTCACTGTTAATTGTGTTGTAAACGTTTGTATAAAATGCAGCCAGTGTTGTGGGTCTACAACACTAACTTAACAAAGTTTTCCATCAGTGTTTACTTGAACTACATGTATGTCCATTCTCTGGCTGGAACATTTGCTACTCTGTTTGGTAATACGGCATTATGTCGTTTTGCTTGGCTCCAAAGCTTCGTTTTCCTGGCTTTTAGGTTTGTAAAATTAAAGGGATACCTTTTTATATTTTTTCATGACAATTTGCAGAAAATTAAAGGCATGATGGGTTATATGATAAATTCTGAACTATTACAGTGTTTACCAAGCTTCTGGAAAATCAGCACTACGTTTCAGTCATTTGAAATAACAGCTTCTAGTGCAAAAGTGAGTCAGACACCCTAATCAGTGCCCCAGACACATACTCAATTGTATTATGTAGTAAATAAGCTTAATTCAGCACACAGGACACATCCATACTTCTGTTTAAAAGCACCTCAAACGTATGGTACAGTCGGAATTTTACAGTGAGGGAACTGGCTTGTTGGAGTCTGTGGAATGTACAATTCGTGGACCTTAAGATTTGATGATTTCACTTGACATTTACGCTAACCTGTAAGCTGCCCATACTGTGTGATCTGTCACAATTAACTTCGGTAAGTGTGGTCCTGCCCGCAGGTTACTGATAGCTGATTACAGTGTGCTCTTTGGTTTTTTGCTGCAGAAGGCAATGTGATTGTAGAGAACAGCTGATGATATTTTTTTTCTTGTTAAAATATATTAATTGTGATTCCCCTGAAGCAAAGTTTGAACAGGTATTCTAAATGTTCAGAAGTCTGTTAGAAAATAAGATACAAGATGAGCATATAGGAATATATTGGCATAACAGCCAAAATGTTGTATTGCTTGGTAGAAACAGAGTACAAGAAAGTAGCACAATGTGGCACTAATGAATGCTTATTTAGCAGCCTAAGCCGGTACAATGTATAAAGAAATGTATTCTGAATACATTCTTTCCATTCATTTAGCACAAATAAATTGGTTTCACTTTGCAGTGGAACAAAGTGTCACTTCTTGATATTGACATGTTACTCAGTTACATTTTTCTTGAGGTTCTTGTTGAGTACTGAGGTTTATATATTATTGATGATTTTAAGTGGTTTACCTCATATATATGGAGATGTGGGCCATGGAAAATGACAAGAGAATGTTTATTTTATGAGAATATGTATCTGGCTGTAATCAGAGCAGAACGTGAGTAATTTATCTTTTGTTTACAGAAGTTTGTTTGACATGCCTAATGCTTTATTAAGGACATTTTTAAGAGGAAGTACAGCATTCTCGTAGTATACTAACACTTGTACATATATTTTCATGTTTGCCGCTCACCTATTCAGTAAGAATTGCAAACTGAAAAGTCTTTATAAAATTAGTGCTCTAAATCAAAATAGTAAGTTAAAATAATGTTGTAAAAGGTTCCGCTTAAGGCAAAACTAGAATTTTTTCATTGTAGCTATGTAGTCTCAGCTCTGAGAGAATTTAGAGAATTGCGTATATAGTCTATTACACTTAAACCAATATGGGATCAAGTGCATTATCAAATTACAGTAGTTATGGTAGTGACTCTTCAATCAAGTGATTCTCAAGAATTATGGCAGACCTAAAATTTGACCAGTGCTTCCATCTGAAAATAATTCACCACAGCAGGTGCTCGCCTTTCCATAGAGATAACTCAGCTGTGAGCATTGTAATGAAACAGAGCTCCTGAATCAGTTGTAGGATTGCATGTGTGAAAATGACAGGCAGTCAGAGGTGGGACTGAGGTCAAGATAGGATTGGTTTAGTTTGACGCTTGTCCTTTTGTAAACATAAGACAAAGAGAAAAAAATACTCATTTATAAATAGGATTCCAGCTCAAGTATACCACTATTTAAAATGGTGCCCTCCTTTCTGAAGTGCTTTGAGATTCTTGGATGTATGGCTCTATAGTGTGAGCTCATAGTGGTGGTAGTGTAAATGTGAGGGGGGCGGGGAGGGGATGGAAAGCCTTTGACAGTGTTGTTTTAAGATCTTAAAATGGAAAATGGCCTAGAATAATTTACGTTTGAAGCATATTCCAAAACTGAATTTATGTAACCCAAGTTCAGCTGCTGTTATGAAGTGTCTTAGTGAAGTCTCCTTACCATTCTGGTGGGACTGTTACCAGGGGAAAGTAAAGAACTGACAAATGTATACTAAATCCTGAAAGTGTAACAAGGCACTAAGTCAGCCTTACCTAACTAAGAAGGTCGAACAAACATTTGCTTGCAATCAGACGTGTTAAACTCCATTTGTAGACTTTTTGAATAAGATGAGGAATTGTGCACAACCATCTCCTAATAAATATAAATGGATTTTCAGTTTTCCTGGTGAATTATAGTCATGAATTATGATTTTGAAGCTGTGATTTTATCAGATCTTCTATGGACTGGAGAAACTCCCTTGACCGTAAGGTCCAGCTTACCCTGAGGGCTTCAGTGCTTGGCTTCTTTATCTCAGAAGCACGTGGGTGGGTTTCTGCTGTGCCTTTCGTTACAGTACACTGCATCATCACTAGTTGTGAAAGGCCACAGAAGCAATGTAGCAATTTTTAGCTGTGATGAGCATTTCGTGAGTGTACCGGTTTACAGCTCAAGGGTTGTTTGTCTTTTTTTTCACAAAATAAAAATCTTTTAGCTGTTTGAGCAGTGCTTTCCTCTCTGACAATCAGCAGCTTTCTTTTTACTTTTTCTCTCAAGGGATCTGGCTTGGACATTGGAATGCAGCTGAGACTCTATAGAGCATTAAGAGTTTATTTTATCTACGATTTGTTCCAGAGAAGTTCTTTGGAAGAAGAGGTGGGACTGTTCGGAGGTAGTCTTCCAGCTAACAGCCAGATAAGATTATTTTAATTACACATACTACTCTAAGAGTGTATTCCCAAGGGGAGAAAGTACTATCAGAGTTTTTCAAGAAAGTGTGAGTGTTTTTTATTGGCAATTGCTGAACTGGAGCTGAATGTAACAGGATTCTTCTCCTATTACAAAGTTTGTGTTCAGGAATCCACCTGCCTGGGTGGGATCCCTGTGCACTTCAGATGAATGAAAAATGCTGTCTTGGAAGCAATGAAAATGAGAAAGCTTCCTGGGATCTGAGTAAGTTGTGCTGCTGACAGGAAGCAATTTAGAATGTATATTTTGTTAAATAAATGGAAACTGATCAGGGAGACAAGTAAAAGATCCTTGAATACTTTGTCAATCAAAGAACTGAGTCTCTCATCCTCAGTATCGATTATTTCATACTAAGAGGATGCATCCTGGGACCTTGTTTAAGTCTCGTAGTGCTTTTTCTAATCCTAATGCTTAGTTTTACAAGCAGTGTGAATTCTAATACTCTTCAACTTCTTGATGTTTCCTTTTTGTTTCAGTCATGGCAGTCTATTTCTTTTTGATCCTTGGGAGTCTACAGAGCATGGACTATGCAGAGCATATTTCTCCAGTTCAAGCCATCTCATAAGAAACCACAAGGTTTATGAGTGTAAGCTATAAAGTTATAATACATGCATATGTTACAACAACTTCCTTGAGGGAAAAGATCTGAAAGAAAACAGAACCCCTAAGTACCAACTGAACTGTATGCATAGAGACAATCTGGTTTCCTCAGTTCCCTGAGGAGCTAAATGCCTCTCCCAGCCTGATTCGGACTAGTGTTCTTAACTTTTTTTAAATTCCACATCTCATTGCAATAAAGTACTCAGGATATCCTTCATGTTCCTTTTGGCTAATAACCACTAGTCCCCATACGAATAGAGGTTAAGAGTCATTGCCACTTTGTGGACCGGAGGAAGTCACTGAATATGCCAGGTCGTGGCCTTTACAATGCAGTCCTAGTTCAAGTGGGAGTGTGTGCTCATATCATGATTTATTTCTGTTTTTAAAGCAGCTGCTGCTGGTTTTGCATTAGTAGTGTGCCCTGAAAAGGAGATAAAACTATGGTCTTTGGCACTGCCTTAACAGACAGCTGCTACATTAGGGAGAATAGTGCTTGTTCCTCTTCAACTCGTTAGGCTCCAAAGAAAAGGACTACCTCATCTTCAGGTTGGGTTGATATGGCTGCAGGGTTAGGAGAAATGTCATAGCTGTGCTAGGTTTTGTTCTGCATGTATTGCCTGGATAGGAGTCTTTCCTCACTGGAACTGGGCTCCAGAGGTTGTAAAGCTTTTGTAGAGGAGAAGTGAGGAGGTAGGGCAGATGGTTGAGGGTAGAGTTTGAGAAAACTGTGTGTCCCTGTAGTAAATTGCTGCTCAGAGTACTCTTTGGCTAGGCCTGGGAATTGTCTGTACTAAAACTACATATTTTTTTTTTCTGTGTGGTTTCCTTTCAAAAAGTGCTGTGTTGCAGTTCTTAAGTTCCTGGCATTGGGTATCTAATTAAAAAAAAAAAAAAAAAGAGAAACAAAAAAGCAATTTCCCTTTTCAGAGAAATATTGGAAGTAGTCTTCTACGTGCAAAGGTGGGTTTTCTCATGATATAAATTAATACTGTATCTATAAGCAAAGGTGTTTTATTCTAGTGGTAAAACCTAAGCTGTCCAAGGCACTTTAGTTTGTGATTGCTGACTTTTGTTTTGGCAGGTGTTTCAGATGAAATCTAAGCCTCCTGTGGAGGAAGAAAAAAAAATCACCTGACAGCTGTAGACTGTTCCTTTCCTGCAGAAATACAGCAATTTCCTCAAATGCAAGTAAAAATGGAACAAGCATCCTTGAGCTTTTCTGAAGCTTATATTTTATTTCAGTACCTTGGTGATTGCTCTTGTGTATTTAGAGAATCTATGAAGCCTCGTTATAGGTTGGTTGGGTGTCTAGCTGGTTATTCTTATGTTTTCCTGATCCTAGTGAAGGAAGGCTGATCAAATTTATAAATCCACTGGTTAACAACAATGGTCAAAGTGCAGGTTTGTTGAGCATGAATCCAAGTGGTGACTTTAAAAGGATTACACTGTGTTGGTGTGAATTGGAACTTATCGTTAAAAGAACCTCAATACGAAGAAGGTTGTTTGGTTTTTTTTAGCAGGTTATATTTTATTCTGTATTAGCTGTATTATTGCTTTGTTGTATATCTCAAGGTGTTTACATATATTTGTAATTGTTACGATGTGTCTGTAATCAAGCTCATCTGTGCCTTCATGCAGACTTCCAATAAACACTTGATTTTTTTGTATTTACCTTGTATGGAAGAGTATGGGGTGGATGTCTGTTTCCTTCTATCTGTCAGCCTGCCATCACTGGGAAAAAGAGGAAGAAAATGAGAAATAGGAATCAGAGAAAGATATGTGCATGTCTTTATTTTTGCTGTCTTTGATTTTAAGTGCTCCGTTTCTGGTATTTTCACTTAAATGACTGAGTGGGGAATCTGGGGTTTATCCTATTTGCATAATAAAGTTTGCATAGGAGATGCTCCTCGCTTTGGATTAGGTGAATATTCTTTTGCTTCTATCTTGGAAGAGTGTTGCTATATTTCTTGAGCTATTATTGTGGGAAAGTTCCCGAATACCTTTCTTCCCCTGTATTAAACACGTATGCTTAAGCTTTTACAGCTGCCTTCCAGTGAGAGTATGGGCTTGCTTTGCCACAGCAAGAACTGCAGTATCTTTTGGTCTTAGTAAGCCTGCATACCTTGCGAGGGTACTTTCTGATGATTGGGGGGTAGGAGACCAACAGTGTTTTGTCTTGTTTTCTGGTTTTTCTAAGCTCATAGGGTCAGAGATGTGTATTTGTACAAAGTCTTAGGAAAACTCACCTTCTGTGCTTTGAGTCAAAGGCAGTGTACAGCTGCTTTTCTAATCTGATATTAAGTATGTGAGGAACAGAAGGGGGAAAAAATATGTTTCCTTGCGTGTGTCAAGGGGAATACTGTATTTTTTGTAGTTTGGAAAAGAGTGCTTTTGCTATTTCTTTGTAGTAGTAAAGGGTATGTTGTCTAGTGATCTACTTCAGCTTTCCTTCACTTTCTTGTAATCAAACCTGATTACAGTTAAGTAGTTCTGCTATTGGTGGATTCAGTCATTTTTCTAGTGGAAACTTGTCTTAAGAATCCACTGTGGTTTGTACTGTTTTGTCATCTTGCTAAAACATTAGTTGATTATTGTATTTAATAATATTAAAGCATTAAGCGATTTGCATTTATGGATATATTTTTTTGATTGTAGTGAGTACTTCCTTGATACTGGGACATCATATTAACTATCTTTGCACAGAAACAGAGAGGAGAAAAGCAGGCATAGTGTACTATTACTGTGGTGTTATAGCTTAATTGTAAACTTTACAGTTGAATTGTAAATGTTAGAGGTCTAAAGATGATGGTATGCATTTGTGAAAATTCTGTGTTTACTTTGTTGTGTCATTCCTTGTGAAATCTTTTTTTGTCACCTTTTTGTTGTATCAGTTCATTCATCAACTTAGCACAGAGTTCATCTGTGTGACATACACAATAGCTTTTGTAAGTACTATTTGCTGTATTACCCACTTTCTGGGGTTAGATCTTAAACCCTAAGTAGCCCTTATCTGTGCTTATCCCATATTCAGTGTCTGAGTCTTGCTAAACTCGTGTGTTGAATCCACTTGTCTCTGTCTTGTTCAGCTGCCACTCTGGCATATCTCTGCAACCGCACGCTCTGCTCTAGTCAGCACAGGCCTCTGCATGTGATATAAAACATGCTATGCCATTTAATCTGGTGACAGTATGACCAGTAAAATCCCTGTATTGTGATGGCTGCAGGTTCTTGGGCACCAGGCCGTGGAATAACTTCAGTGAATGC
>JAHREE010000128.1:3331543-3577631 GCA_033628505.1 Tringa tobata
GTAAAAAGCCCTTTGGATCCCTCCCAAGTGGAGGCACAGATTCGATGCCCGTGCAGGCAGTGTTGGGAGTAGCAAAGGTTTAGCTCCTGCTGTTGGCTTTTGTCCATGCTACTAAGCTTTTTACTGCAACTTGTCGTTTTCAGGGAAGCATTTTTTCAATTTCTGAAATACTGTGCCAATAAAAGGTGTATTGATATCTATGATCCCAGCAGCAGCTTGATTGACTGGGACATCTTTAACCATGTGTTGTAGCAGAGGGCTCTGGGGAACGGGCTCCCCACCACAGGGATGTGCTCTCTTCAGGAGGACTTTGTGCCTTTGGGGAAGTTAATAAATACACCTTATTATAGGTAATAGGCACCCAGCGCTGTGAAGCGAAGGAGCAACCTGCAAGAAAGGGAAGGAAAATCCAGGTTGCGTTGGCTCTTAAGAACAGACTTGGGGACATTGTTTATCTGTTTTCACTTTGAGGATGATTTCGGGGGAGTGTGGTGTGTGAAAATGACAGTGGTTTTCACTTTTTGCTTGACAGTTGCAGACTGTAAATGACTTGAAGTGTTTAGAAAGTAGAGATATTTTTGCTGTGTAAAGTCTTGGTTTTTAGCTAAAAGATGCAAAGGAGATCTGTGGCGCAAAACAGGAGGCATCAGGACGCGGGAAGTCTTTTGCTGCCATGAGTTGGGAACAGTTGGTTGAAGTCAATAAAGCTGTACAGACTTGCAGCAGATGAGGAACTGAGCCAGGGGATTTTTTTAGTCTTTCTATTAGAAAAAACTACGTGATCAAAGACTACAAAAACTCTTTTCCTCCCCTGCCCTGCCCTCCCTTCCTCCCCATCAAATGATTAGAATACCAGAACTGAACTGAGAGGTCTCTCTGTGCCAAGTTTTAGGGTGTCAATATAGTGGAACTCAATATAACAGCTAAAAAGTGTTTGTTTTCTAAAGACTACTTTTTAAAAAAATATGAGTTGGGATTTTTTACTGTCTATTTCTATTATTTGAGTGGTTTTCTGAAAACTTCCTTCGTCTCAGTGGAAGTGTCTTGTCTTGAAACTGTTGCTTATTGCCACCATTTTTCCTCCAGTCAGGGACAAAACAAACCAAGTGATTCTTATTTAATGCAAGGAGAGATGCGTATGTCAGCTCTTTTGCTGACTGCATATATATAGTTTAAATATTTTGTGTTGAAATCCAGGGATCCCCTTTTGTATAAAGGTCATTGTTGTAGGAAAGTTCCTATAAGCAGCTTTTTAATGCTTTGATACCTTGCGGTATTATATGATTTCTGTCTACCCTAGCTGTCACCCTTGCATCTGATGTAATCAAGGGATGCTTACTAGTCAGTTGACAAAATAAATCAGAGCTTACATTGATAAGTGAAACATATAACTTTGTAACATTTGTAACTGGAAACACTGTATCTTGAAGGACTTTCGGTATGTTAAAACTGTAGATCAAAGTTTATTGTACATTAGTAGACAATGTTTTTGTTATTTTGGGGCTCAAGGCTGCTGTCAGCTGTTAATTAATTGGGGAGGGATCAGTATTTCTCCACTGTGATAACTTTATTATTTCTGACATTCCTCTGGAAAAGTTATTAAAAAGAATAAATTTACCATGAAAACCCCAGTTTTTCGGAGTTGTGCTCACTGTTGCAGTGATACTTTGGCTGAAAACTTGCTTTGCTGCTCTGTTTCTGCAGGTAGAGTCACCACGTGAAGTTAGATTTGTAGGAAGCTGAAGGACTTCTTTGTCATCTGTAAGTATCTACCCTCTAAATAACATTTAAGTGTGCCTAGCCTTTTTCATGTCTCTTTAGTAATTATTTCTCAAAATTATATACTGTAGCTTTTTTGTAAGTTTTCCATGCAAATTTTTAAAAATTGCCCGAGCAAAGAGTACGGGGGAGCTCGAATGGAAGTTCTGTTACTGTCCACTTGTTTACACCATTGCTTTCATACAGCAGTAATTTTTTTCCATCTCCTCTGGGTTGTAAGTCAAAAAGGCAGTGCGACGCATTTGTTTTTCTGCTTTTCCCTCTTGGGGGTCTCCCAGAGCAGAACTGTTACTGCAGCAGTCTTAATGCCTAAGCTGCAGTGTGAAGATGGCCCTTGAGAGTATTTCATGAAGAAAACAGGGTAAGATCTTAACTGTTTCTATCTTACAGGGTAAAGGAAATAAAATTGTTGAGAATCACACGTCTGGTTAGTGACAGAGCCAGGAACAGAACATGGGTTTTGTGATCACCACTTTGGCAGATTTCTCCCTGTAGCGAGGGAGGGCAGGTTAGTTGTGTGCACAGGGACTCGCGTATCATTGGAGTCATCCGAACTCCGAAGCACTTTAGCCTAGAAACTTCTAAATTCTTTGCTAGATGTGAGAGGCATCAGTCTCTACATTCACAAACTAGTCTTGAGAAGGTGTGAGGACGGTCAGTTACTTAAAGCCGTAGGTGCACAGGTGATGGGCCTTGCCATGCAAAGGAGTATGGTGGTACTTAGGGAGTCCAAGAAGGGAGTGCCAGTTTGGGGATGGTGATGTGTGCCAGCTGTGCAGAGAGCAGACGCTGTGACAGGTTATAGGAGATTTTTCCTTGTGTGTTTAATGCCGTCACGTTTTCCCGTGTAAATCAGCACCTGTATACAGTTTTAGAACTCACTCCACTTACTAACATGTACAAAGTGATTTTTGGATGCGTTACTCTTCTACACATTACCTTGTTGACAAAGCAGAGTACTGAACTGTTACTATTTCCAGAATGTCACTCTTCCTTTTGGCTTACCCCTCCCAGAGTACACTATCTGGTGACGAACACCTTGCTAAACTGCAAGGTACTGTGCAGAGATTACAACTAGGTAGAGATTTTTATTTATTTCTTTTCACCTTGAACTAATGCTTTTATACTTGTGGGATTTTTTTTTAAATCCTAATTATTTTTTGGGATTGTAGCTTTTCTTGTCCTTCAAGCCCATACACTTCACTCAGCATATCTGAGGGGTTAACAGGTGGTGGCCATGGGGTTCTCTTTGAACTGTGTCAGATACTAATCCCTGAGGTCTTCACTAAACCTGTTTAACCCTCGGAAAACAAAACGTTCCACCTTTCTGTAACACAGTGCTGATGTATCTACGACTTACTAATGCTTTGTGTGCTGTTCCTGTGTTGTGCAGAAGAGGTATAAGTACCAAATGGTAACTGATTTTCATTGCCTGTGTGCTGTGTTGCATATATTTCTTGAAGGGTGGCTGAAATGTTTGAATGTGTACTTCTGTGTCCAGCTCACTTGTATTAGCAAACCTAAATCAGTCACATTTCTCATGCTCTGTTCTGTTTGGTTTTTGTTTACACAGGTTCTGCCTGTACATCTGCACTCCTCTGACAAGATGGTATTTCGGAAACCACCAGATGGTGGCTGGGGCTGGGTAATTGTCCTCGTTTCCTTCTTCACTCAGTTCTTGTGTTATGGATCACCGCTGGCGGTCGGAGTCTTGTATGTAGAATGGCTGGATGCTTTTGGAGAAGGGAAAGGCAAGACTGCTTGGGTCGGATCACTAGCAAATGGAATCGGATTGCTTGCCAGTAAGTGTAGATGCAGTATCTATCTAAAATCAAAACATTTCTTTCTAATAGATGCTTTCATCTGTGTGTGCTTTTGGAATTTTATTAAAGTCAGGTGCAAATGATAGAATGAGAATGCTGCATTTTCATTTTAGCTCAAGACAGCTAAGAAGATTACATTTGTAGCTCCACTATACATAAATCAAAATAATATAAAGGTAAAAGAGCAATAAAAATATTACCCTTAGAAAATTCAAAATTATCGTATTTGAATAAACTAGAAAAATGAAACTCTGTCTGGGAAACTGAATGGTGCTTTTGTTGATGGGATTTTTTCAATTTTATTTTTTTCATGAGGCTTGAAGACTAACATTTGCATTAGAATCTTTGAAATCAGAGCAAACTATTATTCTGAAATCGTTCATGTGCTTTAAGGGAAAAAAAAAAGTCAATTAATAAGTCAGTTACTTATTTTTCAGCTCTAGAAATAAACCCACCAGTTAGGGTGGGTGAGGGCTCTTTTCTACTGTTTGAGAAAAAACTCACTTTGAAGCTTGAAAAGTTATGGATAACAGTGGCATTAAATAAAACAACTTTACTGGAAGCTTTTCTTTAGTAAGACATTGTCACTTGCAGAGTAACAGCAGGGTTTTGGGGAAATAAAGCACCACTTTGAAAGTCCATAGGTCAATTCTGCTGTTGTCTTACTATCGAGCATGGGTATTGTACTGGGTTATACCACTAACTTCTGCTTTTCAAAGATTCACCATGGGAACTATTATCTTTTTGCTGAATCTGTAAAAAATTGACTGTCAGCAGAGAAATTGCTATGGGCAAAAGCAATTATGTAGCTTAATGGACAAAATGCAGCTCAGGATTCTGAGGAAACCTCTCCTTAAAAGAAAATTGATGTACAAACAGTGGTACAAACCTGACTAAACACCACTGCTTTGTGTGATGCGATAACTGGCCAAATACTGGTGTCACACTTGTGTCAGGGTTTTATATCACTAGGAAGAACAGAACTGGGCAGAGGCAGGTGTATCATTAACCACAAGAAGACTCTATTCAGTCTCAGGGTGTAAGTGGGCAAAGGACTGTAGACTGCTCTTCTGACATACATTTTGGTTTTTTTCCTGTTTTAAGGACATTAACTCCTACTATTAATGGATCAAGACCTAAAAAAAATTGAGAGAATGAAGTGTGTGTAGGGAAAGGCTAAACAAGATAGTTATTGAAGAAAAACTAGGCAGAAGGGGATTGCAAGAGAAGGGGTGAAAGAAAACCCTCTCCCTGGAGACCAGAAGTCTCTGGCTCACTCTTCTGACCAGAGCCTCAACCCTGTTTCTCATACGTCAACACCGTGCTACTTTCCAGATTTTTTAGTGCCTTCTGTCTTGCCACTGTGAGCAATTGTCAGTAGTGTGCTTTATAGCAAATAGAAACTTCTGTGACTGAATAATACAAATAAAAGGTACTATTGTAATTGATGTTGGTACGGGATGATTAAATTACTTGAAATTGTGATGTGTTAGGAGTAACACTGTTTGTCAGTGTACTTTTATTCATTCCGTTTCGGAAGCTTACTAATCATTCCTATTTCTAATGCCTTCAAAAAAAAGTACAGTGAGGGTTTTTTAATTGCACTGATGTTATCAGAGTTGACTGAAAACAAAATATATATGTTACCTGCTTTACCTGAAATGGAAGATCACACTGTCTTACTGAGCTGGGATCTGACCTCAATGATAACTTTACTTAAAGTGAGCTTGTTGGAAGGACACTAGAAGTATCATAACCTCTGCCTAAAACTAGAATGCTCAAGAAAACTGGAATGACAAGTTACAATTTTTCTTGCAGTTTTCATAGCAGGCTGTTTTCAGACCTAGTCTCTAGTACAAGGAACGTATGTGTTTTCAGTGCAAAACTGTTGATAATAATGCATTGCAAAGGCCCTTTTCATGATTATAGGAAAACAGAACTTGTTCTGTTCTTACTTCTGCTATTGCAGGTTCCAATATTATAGACCATGGACCATTGTGTGTTGTAACCGATGTTAAGTAGATGATCGAGATAATATCTTTTCACATACATGAAAATATGCTAATTTAGAAAAATTCAATTATCTGTAACTTAATAACTTAAGAATCTCCCCAAGCAAGCTGATTTCAGCAGCAATATTGCATGTGTGAATGTTAGCAGCAGCACAGCTTCACACCCAAGCCTTATGGTAGTCCCCTTACCTTTTACTGTTCCTGACTTGACTCTTCTAATATTTGTTGTTGTTTCCATTCTTCTCCTTTATTTTGCTTTCCAGTCTCTGATCTAATTATCCAAAGACATGTTTTCAAGTACTGGTATTCTTAAAGCAGTCCAAGTTGCATGCAGAAAATACTGGAATTCTCATTTGATTTAGAACGTGTTCATTCAGTGCATTCTTTGTCTCTTACAACTTTTCTCAGCAGTTAATTGCATCCTTAAAAGTATGTAATCTGATGATGTAAGTTGCTTAGTTTTAGTTTTCAGCTGATGAATAATGCTACCTTTAAGTGGTATATTTTGAATTGTCTCTGAATAAGTATGGTGTATGTCCAGAGACTGCAACCAAATTCTAAATTTTCTTTTAAACCTGTAACTTGATACAGTCTTTTTGCAACTGATACAAGAGACTTCCGTGCTCTTAATTAAGGCTATTCTGGAGAGCCGTTAAGACTCTTCTCTGAGCCTGCTCCAACTTAACATCCCTTTCTGAACCTGTAGATGCCATACTGGAAAAAGAACGGCAGTTACGGTAGGTTCACAGCTACATACATGAAATAAGTCAGTGTCCATGTTCTTAAGGAAGACTTTTCTCATTGATAGCACTGGAAATCACATCAGCTAGCTTCTGTAACAGTGGAAGCTAGGACCAATGAATTTGCTATATTAGTGCTGTAATTTCACCAAAAAGAAGAAAATGTACTGATATGTATGCCAGCTGGCACAGAAGAAGGTTCTGTGTGTCTTCTTCCCTTCCCTCCGTACATATAGTCTTAAACATATTATTGTTTTGGAAGTAGTTGATGCTGGTGAGTCCTTTCACATTTGCTGTATCCTTTCTGCAGTGTTTACTTCTGACTTGTGTGAGAGCTAAACTTAGACTGGAGACATAGAAACCCAGTACAGCACCTTGTTTGTTGAGATGGATTTCCTAGCCGCCTGGTGTTCCATTTCTGTCCCCTTGCTTGCAGCACAGGGAGCGTTGCAAAGGCCAGTCGTTCAGCTCATCGACTGGAAAAGGGAAGGGGACAGGTTGATCTCTTCCTTGCAGGATGACCGGGGTTAAAGCTTTCTGTGATGTGACCTTATAGTGTATTGGAAGAAATGTTCCTAAAACAGTGAAAGAAAAGCATCAATGTTATTGTACAGGGCAGTGGTGTACAGTGATGTACTCCACCACAACATTAAGTGTCATAATGCTGGTCAGCCTATAGCAGCTCTGGCACACGGCTCCATGGATGATGTAGGGTTGTTGCGTAGGAAGAAATTGAAAGAACTTAGCATGTTCCCCCTACTAAAACAGGCCAGAGGAGGATATTTATTACATTGTTGAAGATCATGTGTTTCTCCTGCACCAAGTGTTCTTAATTTTACATCCATTTAGAGCCTGAAATTAAATTTGATCCATGTTATACTTGCTAAAAGCAAAACAAAGCCTTTGGCACCTGTAATTGGCGCCACAGCTGTTTATAGTAAGAGTTGACTTTGCAGTATTTGGCAGAGCAGGAGATATCAGGAGTATGTCTCTCATTCCCACTCCCCTTTATTAATGGAGGAAGAACAAAGGGAAGATTCTCCCTTGAAGGCATGTCTTGATAAATTAATGGGGTGTTTCTTCTGGTCTGAGGCACTCAGTGTTAAAAGTTTAAAAAGCTTAATTTTCTGCTTTCAGGCAATATTTTTACAACCCTTAAAAAACCTTTGCACAGACATAGTCCCTACTGTGAACTATGGAAGCTATACATTCTTTGTGGGGAGGGGAGAAGGTATCTCAAAGATTCCTCCAAAGAGGAGCCCCGTTCATTTAATTACTTTATCAGAAAGGAGAAGTCTTTTCAGTCAGTTGAGAGTAGGTTGCTGTCCAGTGGAAAAAGGCTTTTTCTGATCTATATTCTTATCCAAAGATAAGAATCTTCTCCAACATTTGGAGAATATTATAGTTATTATGACCAGGTTTTTGCAATGCATTAAATATGCAAAAAATATTCTTGTGTTCTGTCCAGTGGATTTTACGTGCAGTCCATGAGCATTGCTTTGACTCTGCAGATTCAGCAGGCTCAGACAGATACCAGCAAGTAGGGTGCGTCAGATTAATGCAGGTGATAAGAAAAAGAACTCAGTTGTCCAGTATTGCATGTTGAGCAAAAGATTTTGTGTGTGCGCATGAAGTGAGGGAGGAAGGACCCTTGAGATGGGTGAGTGGATTAAGGGAGTGTTAATTTGCAGAATTTTCCTCTTCATGTGGAAGATTGAGGAAGAGAGCGTGATGTTCTTGATATACGTTAAACAAAAAGACTTTGTACTTGTCAGGAGGTCAGAAGATCATGGTAGTTATGAAGTTCCTATGTGAGCAGCAGATGGCTTGTTTTCACGTCACAACCAGATCTCACTGAGGGTGAAGTCTCATATTCAAAAAAATTTTAATGAAACTACTAATATACAAATGATTCCTTCTTGGAGTTCTTCCTCTTTGGTCTCTCTGCATGAAGATCTGCTGTGAGAGCCCATCTTTCTGCTGATGCTTCCTATTTTGTCTAGGAATCTTCCTGACTGCTCCCCTGCAGAGCCTGATAAATGTATTACTGGCTGCTGAGCCTTGACAGATCATGTGCAGAAGAGCAGTGGATGCCCCTGTGCTGGCTTCAAAGTCTTCCTTCCTAGACTTAGCTGCCATTCATACAAACTGGGCTGGTAACTGTTTTTTGGTAGAGTATCTTCTAGTTTTAAGATACATCATTTGGAAGAAAAAGAGCCCCAGGGATTTTATTTATAAAAGAGGTAAATAGTTATTAATGTCTTCAAATATTATTCTAATGCCAGTGCTGATTTATGGAGTTCCTTGGCAAACGGAACAAAATGCTGTCTTAAAAGCCATTTTCCATGCTTGCTATTGAGGGTTGCCACTGAGATTTTATTTTTATGTTGTTCACGTTACAGTGAGAAATACATAATCAGTAGAAGGATCTTTCTGAAAGAGAGTCAGCTAATGAAAACCCTTATGCTGCCTGAAGAGCTGTTTCCTATGTGGCTGTACGTAGACTCCCACATTCTTCAGAATGTCCACTTTGAACAAAATCCACGGGGCAGGAGTTCACAGAGCAAGTCTCAGTCCCACTCTGGGAAAGCTGGATGTTTGACTAGAATTAACTGCCTTGAACCCATTGTGCTTGAATTACTTGGAGAGAATAACATGTTTGTGTACAGTGAACTCCTGTGCAAATACCATGGTAATAACCAAAGGTACTGTGCCCGGTAGAAAAAAAATGCTAGCTCTTTGGGAAGCAGAGAAAGAGAAGGAATGCGAGGAGGCAGGGAAAAGAACAAAGATGCTGGCTGTCATGGGGCTTTTCTTTTGTGACTTTTTTCTAGCAGTGTGAAGGGAAGAGGGCAGTATGAAAGTAGGGCCTAATGTGAAGGGGAAGATGGAGCTGTTTTTCTTCTCGTCCCAGAGACCTATAATAACTATTGTAATACTTCTACTGGCGCTCCTTCTTATAAAGCAGGGCCATTGCTGAGCTGCCAGATCTCTTGCTGTGTGAGATGACACATTTAATACTCAGTTTATTGGAGCAGGTTCTTCAGTTTTGTGCAGGTTGTTTTCCATGTCAGAGCAAAAAGATCTCTTTGTACTTTCTGTTCTCCTTTTGGGTTATTTTTCGGAAGTGGGAGAGACTGGAAGAGCATCTCCTTGGACCCTGTCAGAGATGTTTTTGATGGTGTTCCAGAGGAGAGTGTCCTTATCAGATTATGAAGACGTGTTTTTCAACCCTTTATCTCCCTTGTTCTGGCTTGGGGTCAGAGGGTCCAGCTTCACCTTGGATCCTCTAGTAGCCAACAGTGCAGTCTGTACCACCTCCCCAGGCTTGACAGAGACCTTCTGAAAGTAGCTGTGTCAAAATATAGTGAGCAGGTGGGAGGGAAATACTGTTTGTTTTAGCAAGGTAGTGGGTCAGAAATAAAGAATAGAAAGAGTGCAAATTCCTCTGCTTAATTGAATTATGTTATCACTACCTAATGTTGTTTTACTGTACAAGAATTTTTTTATGTAATACAGATTCAATCCTTTGTTTATTTTTAAATCCTGTGGTTTTAGGAAACATACCAATCTTAATTTGCCAGTTCTAGTAATTAATTCTAAGAATCAGCAACAATCTAACACTCCCAGCTTTTGTTCTCGGCAAGTTGCTCTGCCCAAGTTATTCTGGCCAGCTTTCATTCCCACAGCGTGCTCACTCTTGAGAAGCAGCAAGTGCTTACATCTTCCTTTTTCGACGTTTCCAAAATCCAAATAAACCCCACTTCCCCAGAAGATTTTTCTCGACTCTTCTTTAACTCTGATTCTTTGCCTGGATAAGCCCCAATCCACACTCGCTTCCCTTTACGTTCCCATGGCAGATAGCTCTTACGTAGGGCAAAAGTTCTGACCTGCCTTGCCTCTGAGGATCATTTCACCTGCTAATGAATCTGTGGTCCTGCCTGCCAGAACTGCTTGTCCCATGGCTGGTAACCACACAAAAACCTCGCCTGCATTCCCAGCTGCTCGCTCCTGTCTGCAAACCTAGGCAAGCACCGTCCTCAGCTCCAACTGTTGTTCACCTCATATCACCTCCCTGGGCTCACCTCCCATCTGCCGGGAATCTCAGTTACGTGTGAGTCAGGGAGGACCAACCTTCACAAACGGCAGACTCCAACCTTACAGCTTTTGCAGATTGTATCGACCATGGACTGTCTTTGTTTCGCTGCAAATGAGGTACAAAGATGATGAGGGAGGTTTTTTCTTGTTTTGTAAGTAATGTCATTCATCTGTGTATCTAATCTCAGAGTTGGTGAGTTTAGGATCTTGGGGGTAATATATTAAGTCTATGTATGAATGTTTGGAACTGCAGGGTTTCAGATGAGAGATTGTCTTTTGCAAGCCAAGTCCCTTGCTGGTTGCTTATTTATGCAGGGCACCAAGCTTGCGTGCTACTTCAGACTAAAAGGTGTATTCCAGGTCACACAACTGAAAATGAGTGCTTGTTCTACAGCTTCTGTGAGGGGAGAACTGGCTGGGCAGAGGCAGAGTACGAATGTTGCCCGCACTTTGTTCTTGTTTTGAAGAACTAACCAACCAAGAAATAACGGAGGGGGGGTGTAAAGAGAGGGAGAAACCTCTTCCAAACTTCATGAACATTGCTCTGGACGTTCTTAATAAATGCTTTTTATTTTCCATAGTTCTACAGTAGAAACCAAGATAGGTAGGAAACAGTTATTTGGTACAATACTGGCTAGCTGATATTAAATTTCCTAGAAAATCAGGGAAGAGCAGTGTTTGTCTTTATCTGGCATATCAGCAGATATTTCCTCTATGTAAGCACCAGGTGGCATTCTTACCATTATTATGATCAGAAACTACTGTTTTCCATCTCAGTTTTATAAATTTCATCTTGTATGAAGATGAATTCAGATATTATCTTTTCTGAAACATGGTTTTTGAGCTCTGTCAAAAAATACCTGCTTGGTTAAAGCCTGGATGATGATCTAACGTGTTTTGCTACCTAATGAGGGAGATTCTTTTCAGAATCATTGTACAAGTCCTTAGGTGTGTAGTGACAGTGTTACAGTCCTGTATGTATGTATGATCCTGTGTCGAAAGAATGTTTTGCTCACTCTCTCCCTCCCAACCCCAGTAGCATTTTATGGTCTTGATATCAGTTTCTCATTGAGCAAAAATCTTGCAAGCCTGATCTTGTATGTTTTTATAACCGTCTCTTTTAAAGAATCCTGTAAAAATGAGTACTCCAAATTGTTGTTTAGTATAATTATGTATTTAAGTAGTTGTTGTAAGAAATATTTCCACAGACTGAGATTTTTTAGTTCTTCCTGGTGCTAGTGTTTACTAGGAATGTTTTTCCTGCTTTTCCTCTAGGTCCTGTCTGCAGTATATGCGTATCATCTTTTGGAGCAAGACCAGTAGCAATCTTCAGTGGCTTTATGGTGGCCGGGGGCCTCATGATGAGCAGTTTTGCACCTAACATATACTTTCTCTATGTTTCATATGGGATTGTTGTTGGTAAGAAATACCTACCCTTCATATAGAGGTTTAATCTTTATTATTTTGGGTCTTGGTTTCTGAATCTGAAATGAGAATCAGATTCACAGAGGTAGCCTGGGACTTGAGTTATCAAGAAATACTTTACTTTGGGGCAAGGAGGGATGTCACACAGGCAGGCTGTTACCATGTAGTGAAAGATAAAGGCAATGCATGTGTTCATCAGGGTAGAAAGCAGTTTATCCTCTGTTGACACAATTGTTAGAGATGGAGATCCTAAGGTCTTACCAAAGGGGTGCAATCAGGCAGGTCTTTTGCAGGGTGAAGTGCCAATCTTAAAGGAATAACATCTCTTCTGGAATTTTGACATGTACTTATTCTAATTCGATAAATGAGAGAATATTAGGGAGCAGTGTTGTTCTCCACATAACTGCATTGAACCTAAAACACTGTGCTAGAGGCATGAAAGTGCTGTTCTCCTAGCAGGTGGTGACCTGCCCCTCTGTGCTGCAGAGGGCTGCTGTGGGTGGTTTATCAAATTAACTGTGTCAGGAATCCAGGCACCTCGCTGGCCAGCAGGGACCCAGCAGCGTGCTGGCCCGGGCACGGTGCCACAGGGATGCAGCTCTCCTGTTTTCTGGGCTGAAAGCCATATAACCCTTCCACATAGCACAGAACCTGAGCCGCTGAACTCCTCAAACCCAGCCTGCGCCACGCTGATTCTGCAGCCAGGGATGGTCGGGGGAGAGGGGGGTGCAGGCAGCTTAATGGCCCCAGCAGTGTGTGGCTGGTGCTGAGCCAGGGTTAAAATGTGCCCAGGGTACACTACTGTATTATCTGGGGAATAAAAAGGGGCGTTCGTTTCCCAGAGTATGTCACATGCTTTATTTCTAACTCTTTTTCTCAAGGACTTGGATGCGGCCTTTTGTATACCGCGACAGTTACCATCACTTGCCAGTATTTTGACAAACGCAGAGGCCTTGCACTTGGTCTGATTTCAACAGGTATGACCTTTAATTGTCATTCTCTCTAACTTTTCAACTCTGATGCAGCTACCATTACTCTGGCAATAAAAACCGGAGATTATATTTTTCTGTTACTTCCTGAAGTAAAGTACTCAAGTCAAAACATCTCTAGCAATGAACAGATAAAATCAGGCTTCAGATAAAATAGTAACTACACTTGCAGGTGTGTGGTATGTGTTATTCATATAGATGAGAAAAGGATATTCACTGAAATGAAAGCAGACTCATGAGTAGTTTGGGCTGTGTGCCATGGGTAATAAGAGGGGAAACTTTCCATAGAGCTCTCTTCTCCCTCTTCCTTCTTACACAAGCAGAAGAGATTGGAGATGCAGGATGTAAATGCTGGATCACCACAACCCCACGTTAGTGGTACTTTTAAAAGAGTAGTTGAAGTCTGGGCTTAACGTTTGTAATATATTTTTCCTTTCCAATCTCAAACAAAACTAAATTCTGAAGTCTTCCGAAAGCACATCCCAGCTTTTTGTCTGTGTGTGTTAAAGGGATCCCAGAAAAAGGTACCTCTGATAATACAAGGAAAATTCTTTGAAGGATGCTGAGCAATCTTTCTCATCCTCTTTCTGGGTCTTCAGGTTGAGTGATGTTGTCCTTTACACCAAATTGCTAAATTAATGGACCAAGTAGGACCTGTTAAAGAAGGCTGTTGTCCCATGCCCTGCTTTTTGTATTGTATAGAGTCTCTCCTCTAATCTGTTTTCTCAAGTAGCTGTTAATGAGAAGAGGCCTGGTCAGTACAGTCATTGCTGTGAGATATTAATGCTGGTAGTTTGCCTTAAGGCCTGATCTTATTGAGTCTTATTGAGTACCTGGAAGACAAAACAAGTCTGAATTTTAGAAATTTTTTTTCCTGTGTTTAGCACTGAAGTATAAAAATGGCTTTAATATAGCCTAGATACAGTTTTCAGCAAATCATTTTACTTTAAAGTTCGTGTTTAAATTGACTTGAAAAAACAATGCTCTGTATTTGTGAGTGGACATCCATTGATTAAAATGGATCTATGCTCACTTCAGGTGAGAGCTTTTTCTTTAAGTTCATGGGATTGCATAAAATGCTTGTGTTCGTAGCAATTGCTTACTCTTCAGTGTTTTCTTCTAAATAACCAAATTTCTCAAATGCATGTTTGGCCCTGCAGAGCTTCAGAAATGCCTTTGGAGTAAGGTCACACCATGTGGGCTCCACTCCTTAAACACCAGGCAGTCAAGGGCTGTTTCTAGGAGGGCTCTTGGTGAGCCCCTGGTCTCTTCCTGCCTTAGAGAAGGAAGGTGGCAGTGAGGAGGAGAAAGGGGAAAATGTTGATGTGTGAAATTCTAACTGTGGGAACTCAAAATGGCACCTGAAATGGATACATGTATGTGAGTGCATGGAAGGATGGCTTAATAGTTCTTTGAGGTTTTTCATCAGATATAGTATTGATCCTGCTTGTTTCTAAAGTGTCTGGTAGTTTTAATCATCATAAATTGTTCAGAAGGCTTTTTATTTTGTGGCTACTGAATAAAGAAACGGTAATTTCAAGGGTGATGATAACTTACCAGTTCATTATACTGGGGAGAGAGGAGCACAAATGACTCACCGTTCCCGTGACAGTGTATCTGTGGCTGCTGAAATGTAGAAGTTTGTTAGTATTGAAGAATGTTCTCAGTTCTTCAGTGTAAACTGATCTTATTTTCCTTTTATAGGCTCAAGTGTTGGACTCTTTATATATGCAGCATTGCAAAGAGAACTTATTGATCTATATGGACTGGATGGCTGTCTGCTAATAGTTGGTGCTCTGTCTCTAAATATATTAGCATGTGGCAGTCTAATGAGACCATTGGAGTCATCTGATTCCCCTCCACCAGAAAAACTGTGTGTAGACAAAGTCCCAGATCAATATTTTGTTTACCATGGAAAAGAAAAGACCGTTGAAGAAAATATAAGCATCCTTGAAAAGGGCTACATTGATGAAAAAAGTGCAAACAATATGCCTGATTACAAACAGGATAGCATTTTAAATAAGAATGTATTAAGCTCAATAAATGTAAATGAAAAAGACACTTATAAAAAGAAAGTTGTAGAACAGACAAACTTCTGCAAGCAACTCGCCAAAAGAAAGTGGCAGCTCTACTTGAACTACTGGGAGGAAACCGTGGTTCTTTTTAAGAACAAAGTATTTTCAGCCCTCTTTTTTGCCATCTTGCTCTTTGATATTGGTGGATTTCCTCCTTCCCTGCTCATGGAAGATGTAGCAAGAAGTGCAAATGTTAATGAGGATGACTATCGTATGCCCCTTATTTCCATTATAGGCATTATGACTGCTGTTGGCAAACTTACTTTAGGAATAATGGCAGATTTTAAGTGGGTTAACACTTTATATCTATATGTAACTACCTTACTAATGACAGGAGTGGCCTTGTTTGCAATTCCATTTGCCAAAAGTTACCTTACATTAGCGATGCTTTCTGGGATTTTGGGTTTTCTGACTGGGAACTGGTCAATTTTTCCGTATGTAACAACAAAGACTGTGGGAATTGAGAAACTGACTCACGCATATGGGATCCTGATGTTCTTTGCTGGACTTGGAAATAGCCTCGGACCACCAATTGTAGGTAAGGTCAAGGTAAATACTATAAAATTAACATAAGCTTGTCAGGACCAGACAGAATTCATTTGCATTCGAGTCATTCCAGTTGGTCCTAATAACAATGGAAAGATGAAATCAAAACCTTCAACACAAATTAGGGCTTGATTTGCTTGAGTTGGTCAAGCTGATTGGTTTTGGCTCTGATGACAAGGATATTTCATGCCTAAGTGGTCAAACCACATTTTTTTTTTTTTTTTAGATTTGGCCTTTTTGTTGTTTTTTGGGTTTTTTTCATGATGTTTCTCTAACTTGCAGTGCGGTGTTACGTTTAACTGCTCACTGATGAGCTTCTCTCTTACTTTCACCCTCAGGTTGGTTCTACGACTGGACGCAGGAGTATGACACTGCATTCTATTTCAGCGGCTTTTGTGTCTTACTGGGTGGGTTTCTTCTGCTGTTGGCAGCGTTACCCTGCTGGAATGCCTGTACCAACCAGAGCTCAAAGCTGCCTCCAAATACTTACTCCTACAAAGTTGCATCTAGCGCTTAGGTGACAACTAGAAACCCCTTTGTGCTTTTTTATATTATACAGCAAACTATTTTAGTAATTTTCCACTTATTTATGAAGCCCAAAAATCTTCTTACACCAGAAAAATTCCATTGTTTCTTGTTTTTCCGTTCCTTTTTTTTTCTTTCTTTCTTTTTTATTTTATTTTTAAGTACAGTCTTATTTTGTCTACTATGCACTGTGTTTTCAGCCTTTGTCTACTGTAATTTCCTTTCCCCCTGTAAGGGGTATATTCTGCTGTATTATCAGCTGTACTTTTTTTTTTTTTTAAAGGGGGATGGTGCGGAGGGGTGAAAACTTTGAAGCAAAAATGAAAGCCTGTTCCTTACAGGAGAAGGCTGGCATTTCTGTCACCTTTTAAGGGTCTCCAAGTTGCACAATCAGACTTTACAAAACAAAAGATTGCCTTAGTAGAATGTTAATACTGTGGCAAGGTGCTTATAACATCATGCTTAGATTAACTTTTTGTCTTTTTAAAGTTTCTCCAATTTACAATGAAGTGCCAATTGGGGGAGGGAGAAGATGGGGAACAAAACCAACCTTGTGTTGCATAACTGAAGTGAACTTTATGATGAAAGTAAAGATTCTTACTACCACTACAACTAAGAACTATGTTTATAAAAATTGCACATTTTGTGAAGTCTGTTTTTAAAACTGTTGAACCAAAACCTTTTAAACCAAGGAATAAATATGATTGTTGAAACCACAAAAAGAACCACTGACTTGGTTATGCAAGTTCATAATCTTTAGATCGGAGCTGGCGATGTGCTTACAGAAGTTCACAGGTGAGTGTTTCTAATCAGGTCACCCAGCGTCTGGCAGTACTGGGGCAGCTCTTTTTGCAGAAGTACAGTTCAGTAGGTTGAACCTGCTGCGGAGAGCTGAGTAGTAGAGCTTTCAACAAGGTAGATTTGATGAAAAAAGGAAAAATGTGACAGCAGCGTCATCTTTGCTCTTTCGTTTTTGGAATGGACGCAACAAAGACAGAAGTTAGCAACAGGGAGCAAGAAAAAATGTGGGATGGGAATAACAGAAGAGGTACTGGGGAAGCTGAGGTGGACAGAGAGCCACAACACTTGAACACCAAACAGGTTGATAAAAAGAGAGCCCCTGAAACCCTGCCCAGATACTGGTTGGCTGCAGACTAGCTCTGCGTGCGTGTGTTTGGCTTTTTATTTATAAGCCGAGGCTGGTGCGACTCGGGGAAACGCTGTGTGAGGCTGAAGTCCCTCCTGAGGCAGGAGGCGCTCCAGGGAAGGCAGGACACCTCAGCTCGGCACTGCCCTGCCTGCCCTCTGCAATAGCTGGTGCTCTGGCAGCTGCTGCCGTGCCAAAGGTGTGTCTGGTTGGTCTTGCCTAGTAGTCACAGAAATCTCTCCACCTGCGCGCTTCGGCTTCTTGCTGTAGGTTTAAAGTTTAGTGGAGCACGTTGGGAAGCCTTGGGTGAGGTAGAGAAGTTCTTAGTCTTGAGTTGCATCCTGTATGGCTGCCTGCAAATGCCTAAGTAGTTCTCAGCCCTACTATGTGCCCCAAATGTCTGCTGTGATTCTGGCTCATAAATAACACTTAAGATAAAAACCAGGCACATAATGAGCAACCTTTTTTGTCAAAGCGCTATGCACAGTTACTGTGTTTGCACACCTCATTAACCAAGCGCGATGTAAGGGCTGAGTGGGGCCAGCATAAGTGCAAGTAATGTTCCCTCTTGTGGTCCAAGGTAGGAAAATCCAGCTTGATTTCAGGCAGTTTTTGCTGACTTTCTGGGATTCACTTATGGTTTTTTGTATTAAAACTTGACACAAGTAAAGATGCAGTTAGTTTGTCTCTATTTTTTTCTTCCATTTGTCAGTTGGGTGTAACTACCGTGTGGGGTGTTTCCTGGATTGCTTGTGCAGTGCATGTGGAAAAAATACTGAGTATTCAATATAGGCATAAATGCAACTCCAGTTCCAAATTGGAGCCCTGGGTATCTGGTGTGGATCTGTACCCGTTTTCTGTGCTGTATGGCAGCTGTAGTCAGATTTTACAGCGTGCATATAAAAGTAGTACATTTTACACATCTTGCATAAACTGTGGTGATATACTGGGTTTTTAAAGTCTCTCAATTCCTGCCAACAATACATTCTGAGCACTTTAAAGATGAAATTGATGTTAAATTAGTTGGCAGTTTGTTTGAAAAAAATCAGCTGAAATTAATGTTAATGATTAGGCAATATGGAGCACACTTCTGCAATGGAAATGGTGTCTGTTATTAGGCAGCTTGATATGTTTGGAAATATGGCTAGTGATCTACGGTAGTTTCCTGATGTAACCATACCCCTCAGTGAGGAAAGAGCCCCGGATGTTGAAGAATTTTATATTGCCACTGCAGGCAATATGTGTTAGGACTCCTGGCCCTAGCCAGTTAGTTGAGCGCTGTGACTATACTAATCTTGACTTTAACTGGTAAGACCTAAGATTTAATCTTTCATTTTTTTGCTTTTTACTTTTTGTTTTTTTAAATTTTTTTTTCTAGTTTTGCAGGGTTCCTTTCCAGTAAGAGATTTTCTGAGGTGCTGCAACTTGAGTGTTATCTGAGAGCCTTTCCTCCTCATGACTGGCAGGCTTCATTCAAATCGCCCCATAGGTTCAAATGTTTTTTGGAAGGTGACAGGAGAGGTGCAACATGATTATCTGTGCCTCTTTGCTTGAAAAGCAGGTTATCAGCATTGACAGGGTAGTAGAGGTAGGTAGGTACACAGTTCTGCCGTGTAGAATTTAATTCTGCATCCTCTTGAGTTTTATAGTCCCTGACAAACAGATCTGGAGCTGGATGAATGAGATGCTTAGATAATTACTCTTTATTGTAGAAGAAAAAGTATTGTTTATTGCATAAATTAATTGGTTACTGTGGAGTCAGTCATGAATAGAACATTTTACTTCTTATTTGCAGATCTTAAGAAAATGTATTGTAGTTAGCAAAACACGAGACACATGAAACCACTAAATTTTATTAGATTTAAAGTCTATTCTGTTTCTTAGGCAGTTGATGGTCTTTATGGTTAGCTGCAAAACTGGATTACATTCCTTTGGTAGCTGTTAATTTGTCTAAATCATGCTGATACTGGATTTCTGCATCACCTATCATAGAATCATAGAATGGTTAGAGTTGGAGGGGGTCTTAAAGATCAGAGAGTTCCAACCTCCCTGCCCTGGGCAGGGACACCTCCCACTAGAGCAGGTTGCTCAAAGCCCCATCCAGCTTGGGCTTGAACAC
The DNA here is from genome assembly GCA_033628505.1 of Tringa tobata. Taxonomy (NCBI): domain Eukaryota; kingdom Metazoa; phylum Chordata; class Aves; order Charadriiformes; family Scolopacidae; genus Tringa; species Tringa tobata. Next base: position 3,350,822 of record JAHREE010000128.1, read on the forward strand.
TTCCAGGGAAGGGGCAGGTACTGACACTGAACAATGTGCTGCGTAAGGGCTACAGATCACACGCTATAAAAATTGGCTGAGATGTTTGCATAGCATTAAAATGACACTGAGGTATTTTTTTATTTGAAAGATATTTCACCGAAAGCTTTTCAGGAGGGCATGTCTGGTGAATATGTTGGGCTGAGCATGATACTGGTCAGATTAAAAACAGCAAAAGATAAATCACAGGGAAATTGGACAGGTATGTCAAAGGAAGTGGCAAAACCTTCTTTGCAGTATGAAATAGAATTGCTCAAAGGACTATTTCAGTGATGTTTTGCTGTAGTCTTCATTAATTATGCTGAAGAGCCAAGTTAAAGGCTTGTCAGTTTTCTTATGAGAAATAATGTTTAGGGATGTGGCAGTATGCTCTCTTTTGGAAGAAAGATATTTGTGCTTTTAAATTGAAACAGTTCTTCAAAGCTGATAATCAGATGCTGATCTTGTACCATGCTATCTCACGTAATCATTTTGTTGAAGGAAGTAAATCATAGAATTGTTTTGGATGGAAGGGGCCTGTAAAGGTCAGCTAGTCAAATCCCACTGCCATGACATAGTGACTTCAAGTTTCTCCAAATAACTGGTCTGCTTCTGGTTTGTTGTCACTTTCAAGGCTCTATGGGGATGTCTTGACTCCTTTCGTTTATGTCCTCGTTGTAGGGCCTCACGTTTTCTGCAATGGCTTCTCATGTTGGTTCTTTTCATTGTGTCCATTTTTTTTTGTAGCAACACTGTTGGTCAGGCTCAGCTATCTTTGTTCGATTGGTGGAGTATTTTCTTGCTTGGGTTGTTTTCATTAGCACAAAATAATTACATCAATACAAAATTACTTTACTAGCCCTAAAATAATTTCATGTTGCCAGAATCTAAAGGCCAAGATGTCTGAAGTGAAGCAGCTCACTGAAATTCTCAGCCACAACTATAGAATCGGAACCAATATGACTGATATGAATGCAGATTTTTCAGCTTCTCTGCCTGCAGATGCTCAAGACTTCATTTCATGAGGAATGGGAGTCTTGTGCACATGTGATAAGCAACAGTTGAGGACAGGACAAATCTTTTGGCTCTGGGGTCTCACTGCTGAGCTTTCTCCTTTTTGGATCTCCTGTGTCAGGTGCTGCTTTTGTGCTGTGTGTGTTGCAGTTTTGTGAGAGCTAGGCGAATCACCTGCTTGAAGCCTGAGATTTAATGCTTGGGTACCTCGTTTAGCACGCGATGAGGAGTATCGTTCAGTGTGGTCATCGAATTCGTACCGTGGGAGTCTTCAAGGGAGCGTCCCTGTAGCCGTTCCTCGCTGAGCCCCAGTGCCGCTGCAGCGGGATTAACTCAAGTGAGTTTTCCAGGCCATAGTTTCAAGTTGTGTTTCCTGCCAGTGGAAGTGCTTGCTTAAGGAATCCAGCAGTGCGTTATTGTGGGTGCTGTGTTGTAGACCCACTCAGGGAATCCCTAGAAATGCTTCTTTTTGTAACTGAGACGATCTTATTGTTTTTACAATGGGGACTGGCATGTCAGTGCTAGCACAACGTGCCGTGGTGTGGCCACAGTGCACCAGTGGGAAGGGGCTTGGAGCAATTCCTTTCTGAGCTGCCCTTGCAGTTGTGCCCCTGTGCAGTGAGACTGCAGCCTACATGCTTCACCGCTGCCTTTGGCTCCAAGCTTAATCTTGTTTGTCATAGTTAAACCTGCAAAAACATATTTTTTTGGGTTCAAATTAGTGCTGTGTGTCCCCCTGCCCTGTTTCTCTCATTGCAGGCTGAAACTCTTGCCTCCTTTTCTGGTGTCACAGCTCCTGTTGAAAAGTAAACATGTTTTCAGTGATTAACAGCAATGACTAGGAGATGTTGCTGAGTAACAAGATGAATACCTACCCCCCTGTTTTGTAAATGGCCACTGCTCTGACCAACTCTATATTTACAGATCATATCTAAATTGTGTGGGGTTTTTGTGGTTATAACTTTAAAATTTGATATATGACTTGCATATCAAGTTGTATTAGGTTACGCTGTCTTCCATTGGAATCAAATTACTTTGCTGTTTAATTAAAATGTCCCTGGTTAGACTGGCTGTCTCTCTGCTTTGCATTACGTAGGGAACCATCTTTGCGAATCAGGATAACTGAAATCATCTGGCATGTCTTGAATTACAACAAATACCATGTATGAGGTTATGTAAGGGTTCATAAAAATGCTTCAATTAATATTTGCTTCAAATAAAACAGGGTTTTGTGGAGGTGCTGCCAGGGATCAAGGGTCAATTTACGATACTAGGCTTGACAATCTGGTATCTCCCCAGGCACCATCAATTAGAGGTAACAATTAAGTAGTTATTGTTTTGGGTGTATGGATGACCATTTTTGCTACCAAAAAGATTCCTGGAAGAGAGAGATGGGGAAGAGAGAATTCCCACCAGCACACAGTGTACCTTGTTGCTTCAGAAATACGAGACCTGAATTTGCATATGACAGACTGAATTACTGAAAACAGAGTTTCATCACCTCACCTGGAGCTGGAAAGCTTGATGGAGCTGCTGCTGCCATCTCAGTTTCTCTGGAGGGAAGGTCTCCCTTTTGAGGGTCTTCCATCTTTTTTGAGTTTACTCCAATTTTGCTGGATCACACAGAAGGCAGAGTAAATTGAACGTAATAGACGAGAGCAGCTCATTTGAGACAATGTTGAATCAGTCAGGACCAAAGGTATTGAAATTCTGAGCCATTGGAGAAATGGAAATAAAAAGCTGCCTCTGTCTAATTTTCAGAGGGGTTTAGGCAATGTCTGTGGTGCAAGAGGATGCTGAAGCCTCCATTCCTTTTTCTTTTTTTGTCCCCTCCTCAGGTGCTGTGTAAGCTAGAGGTAGAGAGGAGGCAAGGACTAAACATATTTTATTTCCCTACAGCTCTTCAAAGATTTCTTCAAAGAGGTAATATTGTGTTGGAACTGTGTTATTTATGCAAAATGGCAGCATATGGTGCCAGAGATAAATGCTTCAGTGAGAGATTCATAGGCCATGATCTGTCTAGAGCTGAAGCTGGAAGCTGTTTCCTGCCAGCTGTGGGAAGCTGCCAGAAACCGGTGACCAGCTTGTGGATGGAGTCCCACGGGAGATCTGCCTTCCTGGGAGGGTGATCGGGGCTGGAGAAACCAGCCTGATTATTTGTAGCTTTTGCTAAAAGTAGTCCAATGATTCTAATTCCCCATGAAAATGAGAAGATAGGGAACAAACCGTGATCACAAAAATTTGTTGTTGCTTTTTGTTTTGCTTTTCAGCTTCCTGTTTCTTGGAGAAATGAACATGGGATCAGCCAAACTGAAAGAAAATTCTCCTTAGTTATTATTTCCTGATTACATTTAAATGCATGTTCAGTGAATGCCAGTCAATTAACAGAGTCGTGTTGCTTAACTATTGCTGTAGTGCCTTATCAGAAAGTCCAGGTGCCCTTAACCATGTATGAAAAATACCTGCAGCAGAGGCTGAATATTTTTTGAGTCAGTCTGCACTCCAGTGCAATTGCAATGTTAGAAATTAAAAAAAAAGTTCTAGTTCTGTATCCCACTCTAGCAGGGAGAAGATGCTGCTTAAGAGTTGTGAAGAGAGGATTTTTCTGATCTTTCTCCTTCAGACTGAAGAAAGTGAGATGAAACAACCACCAGTGGATGGCAAGAAAATATGAAAATCTGCATGGAAAGAAGAATAAATTCTCTTCTCTTACAAATGCAAGTTTTCAGCCCAAACTACTATTCCCATGACTTCCTCTTTTTTGTGCAAACTGCAGCAAGAAGCAGACTGAATATTTGCCTTTCTGGCAGGGATGACAAGACGCTGGGGAGGGAGGACAGTTTTTCTTCCCATGATGTATTTCTGCCTGTGCTTTTTCCAGTAAGCATTATACACTGTGTACATAGGCATATGAACTCGAACAGTAGTCAGAATGTCTAGTTGCAGAATAGCCCTTCTGCCTGTGCTGAGTTTTTACCAGGTGGAACCTTTACTGGGTACAGCTAGACCTCCAGCTACTTTGGATATAATTTTCCTCTCAAATTTACCCTCTATGTCAAAGTTCGGGATTTGCTTTCACTCAATTAATTGCCTGAATAGCGAGTTCAGTTGTCAGGCTTATTCATGCGCCGTTTGAACTTCATGATATAGGCTGAAATGGGCTTTAAATAATTTGTAAGGCCTGAAAAAGAGCTTTACTTGCTATTACAATAGTTTTCAGCCCACAGCTATTTTTACTGATGTACTGCTCTTTAGCTGCAACAGCAAGATAGTGCCTTTAGATAATGAAGCAATACTGAAACTTGAATGCTGACTTGTTTTCCCTGGAACAACATCAAGATAATTAAGAGGTTTAGGTGCCAGGTGGAGATTAGAGGAAGAAAATGAAATTCAAAACAGGAAGCAGAGAGAGGCAGGCTCCAATTCAACCTTTAAGAGGAACAGAGTATTGACAGTTATTGACCTGCCAGTTACTTTAGGTTCTGCAAAACTGCCAGGGAAGTGTGCATGTTTTTCTAAAGCCTTTAAAAGAAAAAAATAATGCTAGATACTTTAATAGGCTGGGGAGGAAAAAAGAAAAGGCAAGCAAGCAGTCCAAACATGTGCCTCCCACTGCTTCGTTGGACAGTTCTCCACATGCCTGTAATTCAGCTGCCTTGGAAATAGGCTCTGGTGAGCCACAGCAGGACACCAACACTTCCATTGCCAGAGATGGGCGCAGATAGAGGGAAGCAACTCCAAGCTTGCCAGGTGGGTTAGTGCAGAGCTGCGTCTACAGTAACAAAGAGCCTTGGCGTGACTCAGGAGATACTTGCTCGGGCACAGCGCTGGGGTAATGTGTGCCTGGCTGGTGGAGAAGGGGCAGGTCCCTTGCACCTTCCTGGCCCAGGCCATGGAGACATAGCCGTCTTTGCCCCTGGGCAACCACATCCCGAGGAGACCTCCTGATCAGCTGTGAGCAGAAGTAAAACAAAGTTAGAGGGAACGGTGCTGGCAGCTGGCAAGAGCTTGCCTGGCAGGAGGGAATGTGTCCTGTGTACTCTCTCCATAATCACACTGGAAAGTGATGCATGTAGCAGCAGGGGAGAGCTGCTTTTGTGTCAGGACAGCAACTCTTCCTTCCTGATAATTTACCTTGGTGAGCAGGCATAGTTGGCAGTCAAAATATTGTGCTGAGGGATATGTGGTAACTATCCTATGAGCCTGTACTATGGCTTTGAGCAGCTAAGATGCAGGAAAATGCATTCTGATAATGTAGTGATTAAAATAGAAATACCATTTCTTTCATGCTTCATTTCTTGCCACTGATTACTTAATACTAGATGCATTTTCCCCCTGTGTGTACTTCTGTCTTGGTTGTAGCTCATATTTCCATTTTTTTCCTTTTGTTTGAGACTCGCTGTAGTTTCTCTACCAGCTCCATATACTTTAGAATGGGCTTGTTTTCAGAACTTACTCTTTTTTCAGTTTAAAGTGTCTCATGATGAATTGGAATAAAATAGACAAATGCTGCGTGTCTGAGGTGGCAATGAGAACCTGCTTCGAAAGCCAGTAAGACAGCTTCGTCTGATGGAAGCTCATCTGTGTGTATCTGGCCCTGACTGTTTTTTGTGACAATTCAGGGATGCTTTTATGGGGTAAGCACACAAGGGTTGTCAAGGCTGAGATGGTGCAACCCTTGCATCATAGTGCGTTTAGGAAATGATCACACTGTTCCCAAAAGATTACATAGAGAAAGGAAAAAATACATTCCTGAACGGGACAGTTTTGAGCCAAGGAGTAGACAATATAATTTTTCTGTTTTCCTTCTGTTCAGACAAATCGCTATGTCTTTTTAGTGTTTCCAGTCCTACTTGCTGAAGCTGTCAGCTCTGAAATGTAAGAGGTTCAGCACAGACTCACTTGGCATGGGTTTGTGGGCTTGTCATAGTGTTTTATCCTATTTTTATAAAGGTCATATAAATTGCAAAGTCAGAGCAATAGTGTTGCTACTTATGCCAGTGACTTTTCTCTGAGCTCCCCACCCAAAACAAACTGTGCTTTTTAGAACAGTTCTGAACAGTGCATTGGAGTCCTATATCCCCTGCTACAACATCAGCTTCTTATCCTCTCTTGTCTCACAGTGTCACCTTCTCCCTCAGCTCCCACAGGGTCTGTCTGGCCCTTTTTACCCCACACTGTCCCCAGGCCCCAGCACTGGAGTGGGCGAGAGACGGCGTACTATGCTGGGGGTCTTGCAGCTGTGGGGTGCTCACCAGCTGGCCGGGGCACATGTGCTGATTTGCCTTTAGGCAAGCTGTAAAAAGCAACGCCATTAGCTGTGAGGTCCTGTGGGATGCTGCCCCGTGGCCTTCTTCTCCACCAGGCTGGCATTTATTTTGATATATGGGAAGAAAAGGTTTTTTAAAGCAGATGAAATGACCTAGAGGTTGATTACGTGAACCTGTAATGTCCAGTGTTCTGAATACAACACAGTCAGTTCATAATCTTACTGTATCAACAGCATCATTTAGCAACTCCAGCAGAGCAATCGCAGAGGGGCTGGAATGTTTACTACAGATGAGACAAATCTAGTGATGTTTTCATGAGCTCGTTAATTTGTACTTATGGTGTTCTCTGATCTTCTACACACTGGAAGGGTTTTTCTTCTCCGCAGTTAGCCACTTGAAAAAAAAAAAAAAACCAAGAAAAAAGACCTAAATACTTTAAATACACCAAGGCATCACCACAATTAAAATCAAGACATCACAAATTATGTTTTAGGATAACATTAGAAACTAGAAGACAAGCAGTGTGACTGAAAATGCATTTATGGTGGACAATACTTTAAATGAAAAACATACGGTATTGATTTTTTAATAGTGTTGTTGCCTGCATATGCTTGAAAAGTTGCTTTTGAACTTGTCACTGGATAATGAGGATAATGTCATGGAGGGTCTGGGTAGCAGTTGCAATTGAATTGAATTTCTTTGCTTCAGGTCAAGCTTTGTGTGTTTATTTATGAACCCTACGGTTCTGCTCTGATCCTGAGCAGCCAACGCTCAAAGGCTGCAGTTTGCCAGCTGCTCTTCAGCTGGGACCAGAGGGGCTGCTTTCCCCGGTGTTTACTTCAAATCTGGAGCCACTGCAGCCTCTCCAGCTGGATCTGGGCCAGGGCAGAGACAGCGGCTTGGCCCACGCCACATCCCCACTGTGGGCTCCCCCCAGGGCACCCGCTCCGGCTGCTCGGCTCTTGCCCACCAAGAAGGACTTGCTTTCCTATTTGGCTGGATGCTTGGAGAGTCCCGCAGCCGAGACACAGATCACTAGGTTAGCAGAACAGGCTGCTTGCAGTTGTGAAGGAAAACTCTAAAACGAACCATAAAGCCTTGGTTAATTATTTTTCTTGCTGGTATTGTTTTTTACTGCTGCTGACAGTGGATTTACCTCTGCCCTCTCTCACAGGGATCCTGTTGTTCCATTTAATGCTTCTGTAAAAGAAACTTGTTTTCTAACAAAGATGACTAAACTTTTCTGTTTTCCTTTCATGTCTATTCTTTCTCTATCTTTTTGAGACATCAGCAGGCCTAAAAAAGCTGTTCTTCCAGTAGCTGGAGGCCATGCCCAGTGAAGAGAGTACAAAAGCAACCCCCAAAGTCCCCCCAGCCCTCCACATGGCCCAGGCCAGGGCACTGCCTTTCCTCACAAGCCTTCCCCCCGGCGGCAGGGTGTTGGGAGGCCAAAAGTTTTGGTTTTAATTTAGATGTGGCCCTTGAAGTCAGGGTGGCTGCTCAAAGTACCACACATCGTATTCATATAGCTGAAGTCCTGCAGGGACTGACTTTGATCCAGAGGCTGTGAAGAAAGGGTTTGAATTGCAGCTACGCAGTATGAGCAGTTATATGTTTAATTTGTGCTGCCTGCAGCCTTCTGCTCTTTGTACAACAGCAACGCGAGGGGAAATCATCCCTCTGAACAGCATTACTTTGTACAAAAGGAAAATCCTGTCCAGGGCTTGGGTCTCCATGCTGTCTCTGAAGTGAGGTTTGTGGGACCACCTCTCTGGCGAGCCTTGTGTGCCCTCTAGCTGCTGCAGCCTTTCTGGGAAACTGAAATGTCTTCATTTTCTGTAAGCCTCGCTGAATTTCGCTGTTGGAACCAACAGGTAGGTCTTGAAAACAAATTCTTGAATAATTGCAGTTAGAGGAGCAGTAGAGACCAAGGGGCTGATTGCAATTGCCACTGCCTTGTTTGCCTTGTGATGATCCAATAGTAAAAAATTGTGCTTGCTACTCAGGCCGGGAATTTGTTACTTTAAAAGGTATTTGCCTAGAGTTTACATGTTCAGCTGAAGCAGGGGAGAAAGAAGTCAGCCCAGTTCCTATGGCATCTAGTAAGATGGAGGGTGCAAATGTGCTGTGGGGTGGGGAGCAAAGAGTTAGAGGAGTGGATGATTTTTTAATTTTTTATTTTTTTTTTTTTGCACAGGCCTTTTGTGAGATGTTTCTCTGCAGAGAGCACATTGCTGCTGGCCCACCGGCATCATTACTGGGTCACTGGTGGCTCTGAGCACCTTTTGTCTGTCCCAAAGGGACCCAGCGAAGGTGGGGGAGCTGCTCCTGCCCCAGCTGCCTTTCAAACACAGCCATAAAGTATGTGAGGGCATGGAGGGTGGGAAAGCACTGTTTATGGTGGCTGGAGGGCAGTGGTGGGGCAGAGGATTTGAATGCAGCAGGGAGGGGATGCTGCACACCAAAATGCCCCCTGTATCCTCTCAGATATGGGTGCTGGATACCATACTGCTGTGACAGAGAAGGGCAGTCGCCCCATGAAGGGCAATCACCCCAGGAGGACCAATATATTTATTATTTTTTTTAGCAGTCACTTTTATATGGAGCAGTGTTGGGGGATCGGTGGGGGGGGAGGACAGCACCATCAGCCTTTCAGCCATGGCACTGCCTGTGGGCCCAACAGCTTTGAACAGGCTTAGCTGTGAAGTGGTTAATGTTGAAGGGTGGCAGGGCTAGAGGGGTTGGACAGGCACAGCTCAAGCAGCCACAGCTGTGGTGATGGGCCCAGGTGGAGCACATCTGCAGTGATTAGGCCAGGTTGCCTGTGCAGGCACCAGCAGGTAGCCAGGTGGTGGTGGGGAGGTCCTCTCTTTTGCAGTTGAGGGGGGCCATGGGGAGTGGTGGTGTTGAGGAGAGGGCTGAACTTTGCATGCCACTGGCCTTGGGGAGAGCCAGCCGTGCTGCAGGAATGGCTGTGGAGAAAGGGATTGAATGCCTGCTGGGCCAGCAAAGTCAGCCAGTGTCTTCTGGTGCAGGGAAGCCTCAAACTGTAGATTTAGAAGGCCTTAAACCATAGTGTTTCCAGACCTTGTTGTGGGATGCTGCAGAGAGGTAAGTGGGCTAAAAATCTGCACTATTTTTTAAGTGGCATTCCCTCTACTAAAGAAGGGGGAATTGGCTCTGCAGTCCAACCCCTCGGAAGAGTAACTTCTGCTTTTCTACTAATCCACTGAGGGGGTCTGACTCAGCACCTGTATTTTCTTTTTTGACTTGCGTGTTTTGGTTTTGTTTTGTTTTGTATCTACCAAATTTGTATTAAGAATCTCCACCAATTAGATTAAACTGCAACATTACTTGCTTCATTGTGGCTTATTTTCGAGGAGAGGCTTTGCATCTGAAAGAATCACAATAGAAGATGTTGGGCTTAACAGCATCTACATCTTCCCCATTTCAAAGCCTGAGATGGATCTTTGTTCATGTGTTTATCAAAATGATTCTGCAGGTGTTATATAAATGAGTATCTATAATATGTATACATTGTGGACCATCTCAAAATATTTTACTTACTACTGCTGCTAGAACAGGCAGCAGGTAGTGTGAATGTCTGCAAACCTGCATTGAAAAATCCTGCTTAAAAGTAAATATTAAGCACAGGATCAGTGTGCTTCAGGAAGCCGTGCTGTTGTGTGTGTTAGGTGCCATGGAAACATCTCCTGATGGTAACAGGTCCGTCAGCTTGTGCTATGTGCCTCTGGAGGCAAGTGTTGGCTACAAGGAATCCGCTTCTGCTAGCAGTTAATTTCTACCTTTGACAAAACCTGGAGTGAAACTACTGATTAAGATGATGCCTAGCAAATATGCTGCGATAAGCTAATTAACAGAGCCACTGAGCACTGAGCTTTGGCCAGACCACATGGATTTGTGAGGGGAGGAAAGACAATGGTGTCTCCTGAGCAGCACAGCTGAAACACTGATACTCTCCTGCGGCCTAAAATGGGAGCAAGCGCCTCCCTTTCACTTTGTGTAAGTGAACTTAAATTTGGCTTCTTGGGTCTTTTCTTCTATCCTTTCTTCTGCTTCTTCCCCCAACCCAACTGCTGCATCTGAAGAGGGAAAGAGGAGGAGGTATTTAGAGTAATATATCATAGCTACTTTAGAGGCTTTTTTTTAACACTTCACATCTTGTATATAAAAGTGCTGTAATATACATTTGGTACATGCTGATATGTGTGCTATTAGGAAATTATTAGGCAATTTAGCATTAACACCACATTCTAACCTTGCTTATGTACTGAAGGAGCAAAATGGTGTCTCGGTGCTTTGTGTGTGCCCGCCATGGCAGGGGGGGCTGGACGCAGCCTCCCCGAGCCCCGGCTTGTGGCTTTACAGGAGGTGTGCATGGTATGAGCTGAAAAACAGCTTTTCCACAATGGTTCTGCTAGAAATCTGTAGGAAAGTCTTTCCTTTTTCCTTCTCAAAATGTAGTAATAAAAACAATTAAGAAGAGGCTAGTTTTGGAGTGTGTCAGGATGATGCTACAAATAATTAAAATTCCCCTTTAAAAAGAAATGCAGGTACTGTTTAAATATTCCTGATGCAGAGCTGGTAAATCTGGGTGTTCCCAGTTTGGACTTTTACTCTCATTGCGGGGTGGAAATGGTTCTTTCCTTCATGACTGTGAGTGCAGCCGACCTGAGAGGAAAATGAGGAGAAAACATGGCACAGTGGGTCATGTCACCCACTTATAGGACAAAGCAGAACAGAGAAAGAGGATGAGGGAGCAAGGCCTTCTTGTAGCCAGGTGGCATTTCCCCCGTTTTTAAATATGTCCCCCCAAGGTGCCACTTGCGGGGCTGAGGGGCTCGGTAGGCACCAGCCACGGAACCTTCTGGAACGGGCCCTGCCTGGCCTGGGGCAGCCCCTGCCTCTCCTCACCGAGAGCCCTCAGCTGCTGCCCTGGGCCCGGGCACCCCTGCGATATCCCACTGGTGTTTCAGCTCACACATACTGGGCAGCCTCCTTGTCCTGACAGGATCAAAAAGCAGCTCCTGAGTGCAAAGTGTCCATGATTTCTTATATATGTCTTTGTGTCGGTTACTGGGGTAAGAAATTTGGAATAGCTGGGCAAACAGACAGGAGCCCTTTACCAGGCTTGTGCCATGGCTGCTGCTTAAATTCCTCTTGTGGCTCCTCCGTGAATCTTGCATTTTTTACCTTTGTCAATTGGGTAGAAATTCACAAATTTCATGGGGTTGGAAGGCTGTGCACCAGCACTCAGTCAGTCTTTTCCCTGACTGTTGGGGCGCTTCTTGAGGAAGGGGTTTAGCAACACCTCCCTGTCTTAATCAGGGCATCTGCCCTGACCCGCAGCACCATTTTCTCTGAATGTAAATGTGAATGGGTTATATTAGGATCTGCACCATCGCGGGTCCTTTCTCAAGTCTACAAAAGAACAATGATATTAGTATTTCAAGAATATGCAGTAGAAGTAAAAGCTGTACTAAGGTGCTATAATGAAGACAATAATTTTTCCTAAGAAAAAAAGTTTCTCTTATCACTTGCCTGTTTTTATTCCCTAGAAATCATTATCCTCTGTGCGAGTCAGGCACACAACAAATAAAGTCTCACCAGATGTACAGTGCAGCAGAGAAAGAAGCACATTTGGTGTTCCTCTGGAAGCCCTCATACAGGATGCAACGCAATGTGGAGTTCCTTTTCTTGTAACACAGATGGTAGAGTACCTAGAACTATTTGGTAAGTTCGCGTTTTCTCTGTTTGGTCTCTGAAAACTGTTATTCTTTCTTTCAGCTGTACTTTTTAGCTGTAACTGCTGAAAAGTTTGTTTTTACAATTATTATTCTTTCTTAGAGGAGCTCTTGCTTTTTGAGATCCAGTTCTCATAAAACAGGTATGCTAATGCAATCATTGTTTACTGTTTCATATTCCTTCTTAAACAGGTCTAGAGCATGTTGGTATATTTCGAATCAGTGGCTCAGTAAATAAAATCAAGGAACTGAAGCAGAAATACAATCAAGGAGAAAAAGTAGACCTTATTAATGATGGAGATGTTGATTCTGTGGCCAGTCTCCTGAAACTCTTCCTGAAAGAACTGCCAGTGGCTGTTTTTCCAGACAACATCTGTTCTGGCTTGCTAAAAACTTACCAAGGTACAGAACAGACACTTTCCAAGCTTCTGTCATTTCTCTGACAGTGACAGACAGTGTATTCATTGCAGCTTCCTATAAATAAGGATTTACATTTCCTTAACCTGAGACTGATGTTTAATTACTTTTACTGGACCAGTTTTCCTGTGGGGATTGCATTCTTCAATCCAATCCTGTGTTCTTTGAGAAAGTATCTCTTTTGCATGCTTTCTTTTTAAATTGGATACCTTACTCATTACTGAGATAAAATTTTCAATCTGATCACCATCATAAAGTTGTTTGTGCCTTTACATAGCCACTGCCCCACTTCTCTCTTTTCCAAGCTGAAGCTTCTTTTTCTATTTAACCTTCTCTTTCTACAGGAGCCTTTTTGTACATCCCTGTTCTTATTTAGTACTTTTACTAGTTTTCTTAGAGTCTTCTTGGACAGCAGTGTGTGGAGCTGCGTGAAGCTTTCAAAATGCAAAGCCAAGTTGAGTACCTATAGCAACACACTGTCGAGTTCCCTATTCTTGTCTATAACGGCTGAGCTAATGCATTCAGATGATTCTGCCCAGTGATTTTTGATTGTTAACTAATTCAGGTGTTTGCATACAATACATGTGTGTTGTAGGTTACATTGCATGTTGATTTTGTTCAAAATTCATCTGCTGAGTGCCAAGTTAGGTAGACACTTAACAAAAAAAAAAAGGAAAGGAAAAAGAGAGAAAGGAATCCTTTTCATCAGCTATGAAAGTATATGCTTGAAAGATCTACAGTTTTTTGCAAGCACCTTGTTTTGACTCCCCTAAACCCTCTTACTGTTCTTTTCATTTTTCTCTTTGTATTTTTTTCCCCCTCTCCCATTTTCCCCTATCCCATTTTCTGTATCTCTCATTAATAGGTTGAGCACCATGGCTTTTGGCCTTTATGAAATGTATTTTTTAGGGCTAAAATTGCCCTTTAGGGCATGATTTGCTATTCACAGTGTCAAAGCTATACAGACGTGTCCTGGTGATCTAAGGCAAATTTGTGCATCAGCTGCCAGTTATTGAGCAGTACTGTCATCTCAGTTCTAATATCTAGGAGACTTAATCATACTATTTCTGAACTGCTGATCAAATAGAGATGTTTCTGACCAACACTCTGAAGAATGAGAACCAAGAAAATGCTAAGTATCCCCAATTTAGATTTTTAAGCATCTCTTGTGTAACTGCAGTTGCATATTTATAGAGCAAAAAAGTTTTGAGACTGAGAGCTACCAATTAGTCAGGAAATGAAGATGATGTGGGGCTGAAAGGGTACAATTTCTTATTCCTCTTAATGAGAGTCACACAGCATGTGTAAAATATCTGGGGAGAGTCAAGGCTGACGATCTTGTGTCACCTATAAAGGCAGCTTTAAAGATTCAGGTACATGACTATTGCCTGCAATTCCATTAAAAAAGCAAGTGCTAGATGATTCTGCCATAACAGGAAGAATAACGAAACAATGTATATAAAACTCAATGTCTGGAAAATCCATGGTACTTAATATGTGAAAATTGTTGTCAAAACTTAGAGTACAAATTCTATATTTAGGACATATTTATTCTTTACTTTGTTCCTAACATATTTTAAAACCCTGCCTTTTTCTCAGACCTATAACAATGCCTATGATGGAATTGTGTTATTAGGAATATCTATGTAATAACTTTTCTTTCCCCACCTCCCCATCCCTCCCCAGAGCACAAAGTCCACACAACAGAATGCATAGAGAACCTGAGACAGCTGCTCAACTGCCTGCCCAAAGCCCATCAAAACCTTCTTCAGTTCCTGTCTGCATTCCTGTTAAAGGTGGCAACATACAGTGCAGTGAATTTCATGACTCTGGAAAACTTAGCCATTGTATTTGGACCTGCTCTTTTCAAGTGAGTATTCTCTATTTAGTTACCTTAAGTAGTACTACTAGATCACACTTTACAATGAGGCTTTCTCTCATAACTGTACATCCAATAGTAAGTGCAGCACCTTGAAAGTTAAATGCTTATATAGTATATTATAGACAGATGTGACAGATTCTGACCTGGCTGACCATCTTCATCCTGTTGTGCACTTGACTGTTCAGGGCCAGCCTCAAGTAAGAAGCCATCTGAAAAGAAGAGGCATGAGGGATGGAGAGCTATTTAATGAGAACTACTTCTCTTTTCTTAGCCAAGCTAAATGCTGGCTGTGGAGGCCAACAAGGCTAGTTGTTAGCCTTGATTCTGAAAAGCTAGGGCTGACTTTGGCCTTGTAATAGCATTTGATATATCTCCTCTATCAAGAAAGAGCAGTAGCTCATTCTGCCCTTGTCACTAAAATGCAAGTTAACATTCAGAGACCAGCTGAGCTCACAAGCAGTGAGTGCTTGGCTGAAGCTAGAGGTGAGGTATGTTTGGGATGATGGTGAGTGCTGGAGAGCTGCCTGACTGAAAAGGACCTGGGAGTGTTGGTCGGCCGAACATGAGCCAGCAGTGTGCCCAGGTGGCCAAGAAGACCAACAGCATCCTGGCCTGTATGAGGAACAGTGTGGTGAGTAGGACCCGAGAGGTGATCGTCCCCCTGTACTGGGCAGTGGTGAGGCCCCACCTCGAGTACTGTGTCCGGTTTTGGGCCCCTTACCACAAAAAAGACATTGGTGTGCNCTAGATGATCTTTAAGGTCCCTTCCAACCTAGATGGTTCTGTGATTCTATGAGTAGGCACATAACTGGATGCTAAAAAAGAAAGGTGGAAGGGCATACATCATGCAAATCAGGGTGGTGAGAAGGAACAGCTTAAAGTGATCAGATAATGGAGGATTTTCCAGTGAAGCTGGAATGATTTAGTTCTTTATCCTATCCTTTGTGTTGACACTAGAGGATGTTGAAATGCTTATACCTGTCTTATAGTTTGTGAACCTTTGTTTTAGTGGATCATAGCTATTCCAGCTTAATGCCACTTTGCAAAATGTATATGTTAACAATTAGTATTTTCTGTGCAGTAAAAAAAGCCTTGATGTTTTTCACTTTTTTTTTTCTTTTTTTTTTTTTTCTATATGGTAAGCCAAGCAAGTTAAAAGATACAGTCATCAAAATTGGTACGAAGCATATAAGAAATCAATGACAGGCTTTGTTTTTGGGCAACTGCTCTCTTATACCTTGTTGCTGTTTCCATAGCTCTCTATGTTTGTGTCTGCTTACCTGCTCTGTGGGCTTAAACCAGTGTATAACCTTTGCAGGTGATGTAAGTAAGAGAACCCTTACTTTAGCAAAAATACAGCTAGGGGCAAGGATCCAATAACATGTGGAGTTATGCTTATTCACTCCTTTGAGAATAGACTTCACCATGGAGGATATTCAGTGATGGAACAAAGCAGTTCTGCAAACAAATCCCAAGTTCCTCAGTATCAGCATGCTAAAATTAGTAAATGAGTGTAGGCAGATGAGGTTTACTTCCCAGTGTCTGGATTAGTTATGTGGTGATATCTCTAAGCCGGTAAAAGGCTGATGCCAAAAGGCCTTCACCAAAAATCTATACCTTAACCCCAACACTGAGGACTTCACTGACTGTCGCTTTCCTGCCATCAGGCCCCTTTGCTATCACATGGGGCTTCTCTGCACACACACGCATGCAAGAATACTTTATTTTATTCCTTTATTTGTGTTCCCAAATCCTCTGAATGTGTGCCTGCTATTTTCTGTATCTACACATAAGAATCCAGGAGGCTCCCTTATTGATTGATGAGCTGTTTCAGTTTTTAAGCAACCCATTCTGTTTTGGGAGATGGTCCAGCTACTTCTGAACATGTCCCTTTGTCTGTTTTTTAAAGTACACTTAGTGCTAAACTAAACGCTTGTGGCAATGACCTGTCTGAGAAGCATTGAAAATGATCAGCATCAGGTTTCCCTGCCAGAGTGACTGTCAAGACAACACAGCTACCATAAATAGAAGTATATCTGCCTTGTGAGCATTACCTTCAGCTTCTTACAGTCATTCTGATCTCATCAACTCTAGGAGAGAAACCAGTAAGTCTGGAACTCATTTTTTGTAAAGTGTGTAACTCGTGCTGTCCTTGGAGAGTTACCTCCTAGGATTATGAAAAATCACCTTTTTTGGTACTCGGGTTGAGAGGACAGCCTTGCAACTGAGACTTTCTCTCGGTGACATTGCTGTGCCACTTCCTGTGGTACAGTGTGACCTGAGGCCTCAAATGATTCACAATAAACCATTTGTATTGTCCTGTAGAGCAGCAAAATTCAAGGTAGTCTAGTGCAGCAAACCATATTTGCCAACACAGGGAATAAAGTCATAAATATCCTTCAGAGCAAGAATTAGTGCAATTAGCTATCGCATTATGAAACATTTGACAGCCAGAGTATAGATACACTGGAAAGTGAGACACATTGGTTAGTACTTGCTATAGTTGTTCAGTCAGAACGAGAAGGTTATGAAAAAAACCAACTCTAGATCTAATATGCAGAAATGCATACCCTGTGCAATTGTTGGAAATAACCTTCTGGATGTAATATCAGCTCCACTTATGGCACTAATTCATTGCAGGTGCTAAAACTGTTCTGCATCTATTCTGGTAATCTGCATTTTTGTGCAATTACTTTTCCCTTCTTTGACATTAAACAAATAAACTAGGCTGTTTATAAGCCTTTTTACTTTACATTTTTGATCTATTTATATTCAAGTGTAAATTCTGTCTATGATTATCACCTGTCTCAATCTGTTGATGCTTTTATTTGTGGAGACTTGTCATGCTTGTAGTTTCATTGAAATGACTGAGTTGGAATATTCAGCAGTTGGAACACAGAACACACACGGGCCTTGGGGACACACAATTGGAATATAAAACTTGCTGCTCATTATACCTTGCAAGCCAAAACTGCAGGTACTTCACAATTAGTAACTATGGTAATTTCAACACAAAATATATAAGCCTTAGCAGAGGTATTATATTGGAAGTCTAGTTACAGGATCACATAGAACACCTGTTATCATGAATTTTAAATGCTAGGAAACTAATATCACTGTTTGTGTGAAAACTGAATAATAATTAAGCTGTTTTTTCTCTATTTTTAATCTGTTGCAGTCCTATACTTTGATACTATTTGTACTTAATATTTAACTAAAATCTTCACATTGGAATTATTCTGTTATATTATTAGTATATATGCTTCCTGTCCCTGTTCAGGTTGGTGGGACCAAAGTGGGGGTAAGAAAAGAAGGTATATTCCAGAAAAGCATAACTGAGTAAAATGTTTAATTTTACTTTTAGTTTCCTTTGCAAACCAGCTCCTTGTGATTTCTTATACTGACCTCCCTCCTTCATGCTATTTTTCGCCTGTGAGACTGAGTTAACCTATCTTCATGCTGTTAAATTGCTCCACTAACACCTTTCAGATTGCTTTTCTTTTAGATTTTTGCCCCTGCCATCTGTTTCTTATCTTTTGAGGCTTCAATCTTAATATCTGCATGATGCAGCATTCATGTCCTCTCCTCCTTCTAGGTAAGAGGAACCAAAAGCATAACTTGTGTATCAAGCATCAGGATGGCTACTACTCCCTACACTTTCTTTGCTAAGCTCCACTCTTCTGTCAATTTCTACTGTTTATTTCTTTCTGCTCATCCTCTGAACTACTTATTTCTGTTGCTGTTCATTCCTCTTTTGAGCTGTTTCATGTCTAAGTGCCAAAAAGAATGCACTGCTTTGCTTCTATCAGAGATTCAACTGATGGCACTTAAATTTCTGTGGGTACTTCATTATCCCTCCTCTTGGTAAAGAGATTTCTGCTACTAACCTCAGTAAGTAATTTTTGCACGAATGTACAAGGATCCTAGCCAACCAGCTGTTTGCTTCTACTCACTTTGAGTCATTCTTTCTGTAAATTTGTAGCAAGCCTCATACACAAGCCTCTGTCAGCAGAGAACCTTGGCAGATCTCCTGAAAAAAAACAAGGCAAGGGACTGTATGGATTTTCTAGCTTGCACTTTGGCAAGCTGGCAAAGTGGCAAAGCAACTTTGAAAGGTTTAGGCTCAAGGAAACCAGTAGCTGGTTCCTGATGATCAAGTTTGATTTGTTTCTTATTTGTAGTGAGTGTTCTCCTGTGTTTGATTTGTACTACAGCTGATTACAGGAGTTTTATGTGAAGTGCAGAATATACTCCAGTAGCTGTGCTCTTCCTAGGAATATGTTCCTGATTCAGCAGAGTGTGAACGTGGTTTCCCTATTGTCAGCCTGATAATATAGTTTCTGCTAGCAGCAGAAGTGTCTGAAGAGGCAGGAAGTGTTTGTTTTACAAAATTAATTGGAAGTCACTGTGGAAGGTGGCTGCAGAGGAAACTAAAAATGTATTTTCTATATTTGGAATACCCATCTGTTGCCACCCGTGAATATCTGTGAACAAGCAGACATTGATATTTGGAGTCAGCTGTAGGGTCGCATCCAGGAGTATAGATTAGATTTATTTTAAAATGAATCCAGAACTGAGCACCCAAAGCATGGGCTGCTAGTAAGGGGAAGTTAGGACCCAATAAGTAGGGTGAGAGCTCTTTATCTTCATTCTTCGTGAACAACTTGTGGAGTGCTCCTTGCTAGGAAGGGGTTAACAGCTGACAGAATGGATTCAGGAACATATGTCTAAGTTAAAGAAAGAAGCTGAAAAAGAAGGCAAGTGACTAAAAAGATTGCTTGTATGGCCTGTGAGCAGGGGGTGTTAATGTTTGGTTAAGCAATGAATTATCTCTTAGGACTCTTGTATGCGGGCAAGGCTGTTACTCGGTCAACCAGGTTTTACATGCGGGCTTGCTTTTTGTGGAGAAATTGAGTCTGTTCTGAGAACAGGAGGAATCTAAGAAGGAGCCCTGAAGAAAGATGTGATGATGCGGTAGTTTATCTTGTAGATCTGTCTACGTTGTACCTGGCTATAACTGTGCTTAAACCATCGTCTTTCAAAGGGAGCCCAAATTCAAGTTCTTACAGAAACAACAGTAAGTTTACAAAAAGAGAATGTGAATGAAAGCAATTGGACCGGGCCAGTGCATATATTTGTACTTTAAAATCACAAATTAATAACGAATGTGCTGATTTGGCAAGCAGAAGACTGGTATGTGTATGTGTCCACATTAGTCTCCAGAGTTTATGAATTTCTTGTTTACCTATTAATATTGTGCTGGGTGGAACTGAGTTGGTGCAACATAGCTGGAAAAGCTGGATAAAGGTGACAGCGTTTATGTAGATGTCCTCCAAGCTCCCAAACAGTTCATGGGGCGGGGGGTGAGGTGGGGAAATACACAGTTCCTTCAGGGAATGAGATATGAATCCCGTATGAAGAATCCTTTGACTTCAATTAAATGATTTCAACTTAGTCTTTTTGTGTGAATAGTACAAGTTCAACTACTATTTATTTAAAGAAAGAGAGAAAAAAAAAAAAAGAAAAAGAAAAAAACCCACGCCAAAACCTGTTAACAGGAGCATCTCAAAGTTCTGCTGCATGTGACTGATATCTGTGAATTCATAAATTATTATACTGAAACAGCTTCTTACCTATGTTTTTTTTTTCTAGGAGGTTATGGTAATAAGACATTCTAGCCATCAAAGTTCATCTTCATAAACTAAGCTAGAACAAAAAACCCACCTTTCTTCCAGCCTCAGTGCCAGTGAGTGATGGCAGATTTCTAGGGCTTATTTTTGTCCTCTGCATCCTTGATTTTTATGAACTTCATGGGTGAGTTACTGTCAGGTTCTAGCTATTTTGTTGTGCTGCCTCAAAGATTCATTGTGTTGTGAATTGCTGCAGCAAACTAGGGTTCCATCACTGTGAGGCTCCCAGTGTTGTGAACCCACCAAATTAAGTTTGTCCCTCTCCCAACAATTGCTTGTGGGAAATGAGGCTGGCACTTTGTTTCATCCAACTTCTAGCCAGCTGCTTTGCTGAATTGTCTTGGGTAGTAGGGTGCTCCCGGTGTGACTTATTAGCTCCTGATCTGAGAGCTCCAAAACCTAATCCATCGTTTTTTCCCTTAGAATCCCTGTCAGACCTTTGGCTTGTGAAGAACAAAGGCTTTACAATGGCCTCCTGCTGTATTTGCTTCAACATCATGAGGTGCTTTTTGTTGACCTGAACCCTTGTTTCTCACAGAGACAAGCAGATGGCCTTCAGGTAAGAAAGTTACATTAATTTGTTCAACAAGTAATCAGAAGTGATTCATTAGGTTCAAACTTACAAATGGAAATGTATTTGCTTATACATAATGTAATTGATGACTATAGCTTGTTGTCAGCAATGTAAATATTCATCATATACCTAAACTAGAGGGGAAACACAGGTGTTTAAAATTCTGATTTTGAAAAAACATATGCAAAAGTTAAAGGTCAAGAATAAATTCCCAAGTTGTTCCTCTTTAAATATCTTAATGCTGAGCTTTGTTAGATCAGAGCTACTGGATTTTCTCTAGTGAAGCACTCCTGATTTTGTGTGTGTGTTCAGCTATACAGTGATGATGCAGGAAAGCAAAACCAGAAGGGTGAAACCCCTCTCATCTTTCCAGAACTCACTGTATATGTTTCAGCCTCTCCTTGGGTTTATTCTTTTCTAAAACATCATTTGTACTTATATTCCTTTTTTGCCTTTTATGTCAAAAACCTCCTGAAGAACATTAGATATACAAATTCTGGTTTAGGGGCAGGGTCAACATAAGTCTTGTTTTCAGTTTGTGGTGTGATGTGTCATTGCTGCTTAACTTGAAATTGATTTTTAGAACGAGACATGAAGGAAATGTTGTAGTAAAACCCTCAGTTTAGTACTGCACCATACAGTTACCACACATCCTTGCAGTTCATGACTGGATGGATAGCAGTGTGCCAAATCAGGTGAAGGATTATAAGAGATTTGCATTCTATGTGATTGTAGATCATGCTGCTCATGTTTGTTACTCCTTAGTTTCCTGGCTTCTTTCTCCAAGCATCTCTGTTATGGGAAAACAGCCAACTTCTACTATGAAGTCAAATTCAGCATTTAGAGCATATTATGTATCCTGAACTGAATATTGAGACTCTAATGCTCCTTGAAACCTCCCTTTCAAAATAAATCCTGTACAGCCATAGGTACAGAGCACAAAATACACTGATACAAGGATGTTTCTGAAATATTCCTGCTATATCACAGGACACAGCCCAAAGTCTAAAATTGAGGGTTGTTTTGCACAAAGACAGTGTTGGAGCCCACAGGTCCAGCAGCCCTTACTCTCAGAAGATGTCCCATGTCGCTAGCATCTTTGAGAATTCCTGCAACATGTACTTAAATGAGTATGCAAGATGAAAATATTACTTGTTCCATTACATCTGCTTCTGCTTACAAAACTAGAAGAAGCATCAGCCACTAAAGGAAATTGGAATGGTATTAGAGAAGCCAGGAAACCTGGCTTTCTACTGCAGTGCTTTGGTTTTAGAAGCAACTTCCCTCCCTGTAATTCTGCAAAATGTCACAGACTGTCTGGGATTGTGGTGATGTGGGAAAGAATTCCGCTGAAAAGATACTTTCAAGTTCTTTAATAAAACCTCAGACGAGGCATAGCCGTGAGGCACTCTCCTGCTCTGAGGTAAGCTTATGAAAGAATTCTCATCTGTGGGTGAGAAGGGAATTTGGTATTCTGTGGCTGATCTTGTTTTCGTAATTTCTGGCAGGAAACCCAGCACATTGGATAGGTACCCTTCATCTTTCATAATATAACAATTGCTCAAAGTCCACTAAACTGAAAACATCAAAGTTAGGTTTACAAACTAAACACATTAGAAGTGCCTGTTCTAGTTCCAGCAAAGCAAGCAAAAAGTGAAATGGCGTACCTGGCTCAGATCCCTTGTTTCTTCCTGGAAATGAAACTTGCTTTTATTGGCTGTTTCTCATGAAATAACTTAAAGAAGTTTCACAGATACTTGCATTTGGAATACTTAATTCCTGTGATTTTTTTTTTTTTGTTGTTGACGTGTCTTTTTTCCCCCCACTTCAACATTGTATGCTACCCTAATTATTTGAGCTTTAACAAGTTAAATCCATACCAATCTAGCAGGCATGCCATACAGCTGACATAAGCTTAGCCTTCAGTTGCATCTTTGTTAGCCTGAGATGGACAAGACCAATTGTTTCTGAGCAGAGCTCTTAGTATTTTGAAGTGCCAGAGTCATCCCACCTGCTCTACCTCTGCAGGCTGATTCAGGCTGACAGACTAGAAGAAGAATTTGCAAGTTTTTGAAAGGCACCAGTCTAATAGTTTGGAACTATTACCCTGACTGGATTGTAGACTACTCACAGCCACTTATTCCATCTAAAGAGAGTGGGTTAAAAGATATATCTAAGCTACTGTGTATTTTAGTTTGTCCTTTTTCCTGGCCACTGTATGTTGTGCGTTTATTTATTTTCTTAGAATGGAGTTGGAATGCTGTAAAATCCTGCCAGAGTTTCTTTTCTTAAAGTTGTCCTCAAACCTTCTGTCCTAGCTCACAAAGTGCACTAGTACTAAATTGATTTTCCTGTCTGGCTTAAATCCTTCTTTTAAAAGAGGTTAGACAACACTTTGGTGTTTGTTGTGACCTGAGGCCTCTCTAGGTAACTGTTTAACCTGAAATGTATCACTAGCTGTGCTGCAGGTGTACAAGTTTAGCTTAACTTTTATATTGTAATTAAATTATGGACCAAACTTTGCTAATAGCAATTTGTCATGTTGTCTGCCCTCATCACTTGTAAATCTTTTGTTCTAGACAGAAGTTGACTACAGAATATTTTTTTTTTCATCTAATCCAAGGGTGTTTTTTTGTATCTCCTTTCCGTACAGAAGTCATAGGTAAATCCATCCTGAATTTTGCACACTACCTTTGTCTTGCAAACAAATAGAAACCTGACTTTGTGGGTACATGCAAGCCACTGCATGTCTCTCCATCAAAGCAAGGGATTAATTAGAAGAAAAGCCTTCACCTTCTTTTCTTTTCTTCCCTTGTCCTTTTATGTATGCTTCACTATATATAGTAAGGCTGCAGAGACAGCCTATTGACTCGATCCCATGTAGCTACTCCCTACAATTGTGGAGCCCCACTATAAAGGGATTACAGAGATCCAGAGGGCTGGGGAAGTGGAGCTGGATGCTCTCCTGGACTTGCAGGTTGACCGCAGACACCTCAGAGTGAATTTCTGAAACTGCAGTGTGGTTTGGAGTTGGTCAGAACAATGCAACTGAATATTTCATGGATACTTTATCTACTCAAATTATGGTTTTGTTGGGAAGGTTTTTATGGTCTGGAGAGTTCACCAATCTCAGGTTTTTAGCCTTTTTCAAAGAGGAGATGGATGTTTCGGCATTAACCCTGTTTTGTGAAAAAAGTGTACTTCACTCTCATCTGAAGTTGCCATGAAAAATAAATTGCTGTCTCCAAATGGACTGTCCTCAATCTGGAGGGCAGTAATAATTTAACTGATGTTGTCCTTTGCTAATCCCATGACAATGCTTGTGGAATTAGTCGAAACCATTCAGAATGAACAAACAAACAGGCATTATCTCATGGTCTAGTATACTGAAATTTCCAGGTTAGACTAAATTGTCTTGTCAAAATAATCTTTCATGGGCAGGGGACATAATTCCAATTCCTGTTTGTGGCTTTTAACAATTTTTCCGAAGTTTAAACTGGTAGAGGTCTTGATTATTTTGTTTCATTTGAGTTCTTTGCTTAGCAAGGATAACTTTTACTTGGGTTTAGATGTAAACATAATAAATCCCGTGTGTACCATGTGAACTGCCCGGAGATTTGTCAACGTTTCTGTAGGGTTTGCTGTTACATTATAGAAAGATTTCTTCATGTTATTTCCCATCCCACTGAAGACTCATTAAACATTAAGTTTTAATTGTGTATTTGAGTACTTCCCAAACCAGAAGACTGCATAAAAAATGCCATACATTGAGGATCAAGCAGGACTTGGGTCTCTACAAAAATTGTGGCCAATAGATTGTAAGGCTGTATATTTTATTTTTTTTTTCTTCTGGATAAACAGTGCAGAATGTTTTACTAAACGTAGACATAAGGATTTGATAGAACCTTCTGTAGCCTAGGCAAGTGTGACTTAAAACAATCAAACTGGATGTGGCTGGAGTACTCACTACTCCTTCTAGGTCTTCAGTGCTGAAGCCTTTCTGCCTCTCAGTGGAAGGAACAGGGCACAGAGAGGGCGAGGTGCTATTTCTGTGCTGTGTCTGTGATCTGCAGCAGACTGTCCTTTGTATTGGAGATCTGCAACTTGGAAACGACAAGCACGCCTGGTCTCTGCTTTTAGTGAACCGTGGGGTGTGGAGGGAATGTCACTGAGTTAATGTTTGCTCCAGCAAAACTGAGGGTTTCTCTTGACTTGCTGTACAAGTGCTCTGGGACACTGCTGTCACACTTTAACCCCTGGATTTTCCCACTATCCACTCTTCTCCCTTCCCCCCCTTTCTTCCCCACCCCTTCCGGTATGTAGATTTTTGTAATTTAATTTTTTTTTCTGAGAAAGTCTGCACATGGTCAGCTGTGCTTTACTGTAACAAGCAGTTTGAGCACAGAGGAGGGAAGCTGGTCAAACTGAAATCCTGAGATTTTTTTAATGCAGTCGATAATACAAGAACAGAGCTCAAGGTATCACAGTAGCTGATTACATTGACCACTGTCTGTCATTCAATCATGATATAAATTGTATGAAAGGGGAAGGTCTTTCTAAAACTGGTCAGTAATACAAGCCCTTCCTGGCTTGGAAAATCTGTTTCAAAGGCAGTATGTTGTACAGAAACCAACTCAGTGGAGACTCGTCTTTGTTACTTCTCAGTCTGTGGATGCTGTGAACAGAGCATCTCAAAAGTTCCTACCGTAGTCAGGCTCACAGAACTTATGCAGATTACATATTAAGGAGTTTTATTTGCAATTTGTGAAGGAGAGTAATACCTAATAAGTTCAGAGCGGCAGCTGGTTGTTTTGCTTATTAAGATCAGCTACACTACAAAGAAAAGGATTATAATTAATCAGGTAGTGTGCACGTTAGGGTAATGCAGATTTCTGCTTTCAGAGGATCTGTGTGGCCTTCTTCTGGTGTTTAAAAGATTTACCACAACACCTAAACCTAAGACTTGTGGCTCTGAGATTTTCAGGCACTTCAAGGTTGCAATAGAGGATGGAGCCAGCAGCGTTTTCTTCCACTTGGTGTCAGCATTGTTCTCTCTCACTTCAAAGCCATTACTTGCTTTGAACATAACCCTTTAATAGGTTCTGAGTACCTATTTTAAAATTAGGTATTACATTTCTATTTTTGTAACGTATCAGAACATCAGCCTGTTCCTTCCTCAGATAATTACTGGTATCGGAGAGGCATGAAGGAAGGGTATGAGTTCACCTCCAAACCACTATGAAATGCAAGCCTTTTTATTTTATACTCATGTCACCTTCCTTACCTCAGCAGGACTGCCAATAAAATCTCTAACCACTTTTGGTTTATTTTTCTTTGGTGTTCATGAGCAATTTGATTTGTTTGTTGATGATCAGAGCTTTTTGAAAAAACAATGTTAGAAGTGAAGACTTTGATAGGAAAGTCATCCCTTGGGAAATTAAAAGTGTTTTTACTGAAAGACTTGTGATATGTAAGCATCAAAATATTTCAGGCTTTTTACTTGTCATTGGCTGTAATAGAAGAGGAACAAAGACATTATTTTAAACCTGTACTGGCTCTTCATTTCATGCAATGTTAGGGATGGGAATTGGAACTGTTTTCATTTTAATCAGAAAAGCAGGCAAAAAATGTGGAGTAACACACAAACCCGAAAGATATTTCCACTGTCAGAAAAAAAAAATCAAAATAAGAAAATGCCATTTTTCATTTAACTGTAGTTAATTGTAGTTAGTTGCAGAGCTGTACAACAGTGAATTTAATAGACTTATTCTGACTGCACAGATTCCCCTCAAGCTGCCTCCCCCCTCAGCAATTCCTAGAGTGCTTTGTTCCTCTTTAATTAGTTTATTGCACATATTCTAGCAGAGATGCAAACATGCTGAAGTACTTAAACAACATGAATTGAGGGAAGAATAGGGCTAGCACTTATTATAGTTGCATGCAGAAAGACTTGGCTGAATCTTGAAAGCTTATTGGGATGTTATAGCGTAATGCAGTTTCACTCCCAGTTTATTTGGGGTTTTGCTATAGAGCAGACTCTGCAGTATTTAATTTCTTTGCTTCAAGTAAAAAGGGAAATAGATGTTCATGAGTCAGCGTTTTTGCTAAATATTTTCCAGAACTATGAAACTAAATACCGGTTACCTTTATATTTTGCTATGAAAAATGGAAGGGGTAAAATATGCCTGTAATAAAAATACAAATGCACTTGAGCCAAAAACTTAATAAACAAGAGGAAATATATCGCAAAGCTGTGTGCTGCACCTGTTCCCTAGGGCTCATGATTAGAAAAGTTTGGTCCAAGTTATCCTTGTAGTTCTCCTGATAGAACTTCTTCTTTTTTCCTCAAAACAAAAACAAAAAAAAGAAAAAAGAAAAAAGAGAGAGATTTGTGGAAAGACAAATGGAAAAAGCCTGTAAGAGTATTACGGAAAAAACAGTATACTTCAGAAAGTTTTAATAAGAAAAAATAAACACAACACCTCCATATGTACTTTTTCTCTTGTGCGTTTCTAGTCAGTTCAAAGACTATTTTTAATTTAAAAAAACATTACTGCAGTTTGTCTTTGCACGCATGGGTTGTCTTGTGTGGCTGGTAATATAGATGGACGCATGAAGTTGAGGTTCTGTCAACAACCTTAATTCTGACCTTTCAATTTTCACTGACCGTCTGCTTTAATTAGATGTTGCCGTATTCCCAGAGGACTGCAGATGAGCATTCAAGGATTCTGGCTAGTAAAGAAATAATGTGTGCCTTGGGCTATTCTGCCAAGTTTGAGGTAGTCAGCTGTGCCTGGAGATGATCACGTTAAAGGATGCTGATAAGGACTGAATTTTTCTGTTAGCTGTTAAGAGGACAGGGAAATACTTGAGGGGCTGCTGCTGTTTGATCTAACATTGCTTCCAGTATGCAACTGGAGGTTTGCCTGGGAGTTGCTGGTGTCACTTGGCTGCATGAGAAAGCAGCTGTAGAAGCTCAGCTTTCGATTACTTCGGGAGACCCCTCATTCTGGCATCCATGCATGGAGAGCTGGGCAGAGAGGGGAGCCAAATCCACAGGTTAAAACTGACCTCCCCTCCATCTTGCCCATGGGGTAGCCGAAAGATGCAGAGGTTTGCCAAGAAGAGGGCTGCCGGGATCTCTGCCTGGCATAGGCAGGAGAGGGCCTGGGTGCTGTGTCAGGGAAAGACTGAGCCCTCTGTAAACCCTGCAGGCATGGGAATGGTAAAGCTACACAAGATAAGTAGAGGAGAGCAAGAGATGACATACATGCTGTAACTCAAAACCATGTAGTACTTCTAAAAAGATGTTTGTCTTTTGCATATTTTCACTAGGGAAGTACAGTAAGCAGTCTACTACTTAATTGCAAGGAATGATGGATGAAGAGAGTATTTCCTTGATTCCTTGATTAAATATCTGATCTGCTGCTTTATTTTTCTTACAACTCTTTCTTTCATATCCTCAATGTTTAGTCTAACCAAATTCCTAGCTATTTGGCTAATCGTTTATATTCCATAATGCTTTCCATGCTTAACTACAATGCTCTTTGGGGTGGGGTACAGGAGGAGAGGAAGATAAGCTGTATTCAAAATTAATATTAAATGGGCTGTGGAACAGTAAAGAGATGTATCTATTTAATTACCCTTTGCAACAATTATGGACAGTTCATGTCAGAATCTTAAGCAACTTGTGAAAACTGTTGTTGGCAGACTAGCAAGCTGCTGTATTCTAGATAATCAGTGAGCTGTGCATACCTTGCTTTTCACCTGCCCTTAGTAATTTGTGTGTTACAAAGAAAATAGTCTTTTCTTCTTGCAAGTTTTAGAATAAAGATGCTTCTAGCAACTTTGTAGTCACAGGCAAACTTACCAGCTAAAACAAGATCTCCTTCTGGATGTGCCTGGAGCAGGAGTTAGTTATTAGCAGCAGCAAACAAGGTTGACTTCTTTTCCATCTTCCTTATCCCCTGCATTCACATGGTAACAAAGTCATTGTGCTTTCTGACCAGAGAGAGCATAAGTAGACGAAATCTAGATCCATATAAATGTCATTCCTTATAAAGTCTACTTGTTTCTAATGTCTATAGCAAATCCAGATCCATGTAATTGTCTGTCTTTAGGAAGTCTGTTTGTTTCTAAAGTCTATAGGAAAACAAGGAGGAGATTAATTCATTTGTATGCTTGAAATTTCACAGATAGGCTGTTCCTGAAAAGTGTGCTTAGGGATCTCTTAAACCATGATTTAAAAACAAAAAAAACAACAACAACAAAACCCAAACAATTTGTCGAAGTTTTGCTCTGATTTCTGTTTTTCAACCCTTTGCTGATACCTGAGATACATATTTCTAAATGTTGTTGCTGCATTTTCCTCTAGTGAAAACTACTTTATTTCTTTAATGGAGAGAAGTTCATATCAAGTCAAAATCAAAGAAAAAGTACAAAAACCGTCATGTGCAGAAGAGGATGGTAGCATATTTTATATTTTTATTAAGCTGTCTCTCTTGAGAAGCTTGGCACTGCCACAGCCACTCTAGGAGAGGCAAAGAAACTCTTCAAAGTGGGATATGGTAACTTCAATTAAAGGACAGGTCAGGTCCTAAGAATACTGAAGGGAATGATGGATCTTTTCAACTTCTTCTTGCTTAATGGATTCTACAATACGTAATGTTCCCTTCTTTGAAAATTTTATATAGCATGGGACTTCTTTTTTTAAATGAAAATTAACTTCAGAGTTGAAAGGCTGCTGCTGTCCCTGTATGGTCTTCAATTGTGGCTTTTCAATTGGTTGAAAGGGAAAAAAAAATTAGCAGTGGAAAATGGAAGAATAAATTAATTCTTTGGTATCAACTTACAAATCACTTCAATGAAGAAGTTGAGAGTGGTGTCCTCATCTCACCCTGTTGCAGCTCTTCCACTCAGAATAAACCATTAATTCTGAAAACTGCTACAAGGTCTTCAGGTTTATCCCTTTCCCTTATTTTCCCTTCTTCCTCTCTCTACCAACCTTTTGTTTCTTGAAGGTGAAAAAGTGTTACATAGTTCTTTGAAAATGTTGCAGTTACAAAGTAGAACAAACACTTGGCATTAGAGAGATTCTTTGTTTTTATTTCTTGTTCCTCATTAAATTAAAGCCAACTGGAGGAAATTTTCACTACTCCGACCCACTTCACCCCTGTTAAGCTATTGGCTCTTTGTCTAATATGACACTAAAGCAAGAAGTCACCTATCTATAAATTGGGTATTGTACTGATGGAGGTCTTGAGAAAAAATATGGGCTTATTTCCTTGTGCTCTGCACATCAACAGGCAACCTCCCACCATAGCAGTAGCAGAGAACATGTTCCATTGCAAATAATGCTATGCCAGTTCTATTACTCTAGGTGGTGCTTAGATATTATTGTAGGCAGGTTGGAATACCTTCAGTGAAGTGGAACAAGCATTTTGAACTGCGTAACAGTGACTTATTGAAATTTTCACAGGGTATCTGCATTTTTTTTTCCTCAAATAGGCAACAAGTGAATAAATTCCAAGCAAAAAAAGCTTACCATGCAAGTAAAACTACATGGGGGTTTGAAGGCATGGTTGGCTCAGCCCAAGAGGTTTGTGTTGTCTGAGGCAGGCATTCCATGGTAATCCTTGGAACATACCATGAATTAATGATCCACTTGGTTAATTCATCAATTAGCAGTGAAGTTGGGGTAGTGCTATTTTTCTTTCATTAGTCTGACACTAACAGATACTGTGCAGGACAACCCAGTGCTGTGCAAATGTGCCCATGCTAGCTCTACATCGCTCAGCAGGCTGGGTAGGGTAAATTAGTTTGGACTAGCTATTTGGTAATGTAACTGCTTTCAGTATCTGTGCTAGTGTTGTCATGTCCGCAGTCCAAAAGGGTACAGAAGATAGGGCAAGAATATGTTTTTTTCCTTGATACGTGTTCCTGAATGTCCTATGCATGTATCTTTTGTTTTTAAATGATGAAGTAAAACAAATCCAGAGCAACTGGCAGCGCTAGAACCAGGAGATATCTTTGATGTGCTCTTTATTTTTGATTTGTATGTAAGGTGGGCAGGAGTTTAAAAGGGTGACTGCAGTCTCAGCTGAACCTCCAAATAAAAGCTTTTAAATGCCAGGAAAAATATTGGGTGAGGTTTCTTCAATATTGTCTTTCTTACTGAAGAGAGTATTAAAAAAAAAAAAAAGAAGGAAAGAAAAAAGGTCTGTAGCACTTTCAAAAATTCTTCTTTATCTTGCCCTCACCATTTTGAAGACTTAATGCCTGATCTGAAGCATAATCTAAAAAATATGTCAAAAGTATTTGTTCATAAGCATACAGTGTGTTGACACCAGCAAACTCTTATTGTGACTGTCATGTTCCCTATCCTGAAGCCTTAATTCTAATCTTCTGGCAGCATTCAAGTTCAGTGGTTTCCATTTTGTTTGAATTAATTAGTGAAGTTTGGATGATTCCCTGATTCTGAAATTGTCAGAATATTTGTAACAGATGTTTTTAAAAGTTTATTTTTGCCCTAGTTAATAACAAGTAGGACATCAGAATGCATTTCTGTATTGTTTAAATCAAAAATACATTGCCCATTTGGAAGCAGAGAAAATCGTAAATGAGAGCTATAGTTACACACTTATCTTGCCTTTAAGTTAATCTCCCGTTACTAGTTTTGAACCTTTCAGGTTGCTATAGAAACTGCCACAGCTTCCAACTGTGCTTCCTCCAAGACTTAATTGCATTCTGAGTTTCATACACTCCCTATTAACCGCAGCACTGGCAGACACAAGCACATTGCAGAATGAGTTGAATTAATGGTTTGATATGATGCATGCATTTTTTAATATTATGTTTCAATATCCCATTTCAAATTTTCCTTTACCAGCTCGTTAAACTCTTCTGTAACATGTAGTGATACCACAGGGATGAATTCTCTCAGTTTGCTGCCACTATATTTGATGTTCTCCAGTCATTGATGCCATCATAGTAGCTGCAAGAGTCATTAGTCTTAGGGACTTTTTTTTTCCCTACAGAAGTCAAATTATTCATGAACTATCTTAGCTCTGCTGAAGTTTTTCTGAGACTTTTCCTTCACCTCTGTGAAGACCGATATTGAAGTGCATACCTGCTATCTCAGTAGATTTGGTAACCTTCTGCTGACTTAGGGTTCTTAACCACATGATTTTTGCTTGATCATTGTGGGCTGAAGATAGGTAGTTTTTCTGCCAGGCCTCTTTTTAGATGGGAGGTATCAATTCATCAAAGTAGAAACTGAGTATGGCTGTATGCAAGATTTGATAAGGCTTTTCTGGGAAGTATTTATTGTATCCTTGATAGAATTTCTCATCAAAACGGGACTGAGGATGTGTCTCACTCAACTAGTACAACCAAATCTCAGAGATTTGCTTTCCCACTTGGTTCTCAGCATGTTGATGCTATCAGTGCAAATACACAGTTCTTGCTGATACCATTCTGCTTTCAGTGGGGATGAACATTGGGAAACAACGGTTAACATTACTGTCCTCTGTCTTCAGTGGATGTAAGTTCAGAACTTCATAACAAAAAAAGCAGTCCCCACTGTTCACTTCTTGTGCAAAAAGAGGAGAGAAAATGTATCACAACAGAAGGAAGAGAGCAAGGAGTGTATGTATTTCCATCTCCTGTTAAGCCCTCTGTCTCAGCTCTGCTTTGCTTGTACTTTGTGGGTAAGGAGGTGGGGAACAGGATAAACAACCTCTGTGCACTGTTGTTCTCAAAGTTGGGATGTTTCCATACTTGAATTAATGCTGGCCCAAAGCTGTATTTCTATTCTCATTAAAAAGCAAAAGAGACACTCCAGAACTGTTGAATGGAAAAAGTCAGACTGATGCTGACAAATAAGACAAAGTGAGAATTCCACCAATATGTCACTTTAAGATGTTCATGCACATGAAGTCATGCTTTTAGTTAGTGAATATCAGAAGACATCTGAAACATACCCATTACAACTTTTAAACTTTTCAGATATCGTTTAAAATCTGACCTTTTGAGCTAATGTTTTTATGTGGTTCACAATTTTTTCCCCTTTTTGTCATTCTCTGTATGTGCTGCCTTGCTTGAATTATGTATTGATGGTCCCCTATGAAAATCTTTTAAATTAAGTCAATTGAGCCAAGGTAGCTTTTCTGGCCTCAGCCTGACTGCTAGTATCTCTCTGGGAATTTGTGTGGAAATTTTGGGGTTTTTTTAGCTCTTCCAACAAAAAAAGATCAATTAAGAAAGGAAGAAATTATGACAATGTCATCAGGATTAATCTGAAGGAGTGTAGACAGTTTTGCAGCACTCATTTTTACCCCCTTTTTTCCCTTCATATTCTTATTCGTTAGCTACCTATTTTGCACTTCTTGCCACAGTGCAGTGTGCTTCCTGTCTCAGACTTTAAATCTCTTCCACAACGTCTCACATTTCCTTTTTTAGCTGCTCTGTAAATTTGCATGTTAAAGAGAGCTGGATTTCCCTGCCAGCTCTGGCTCAAGTTACATTTCCTGGATTGCCCTATGGAATGTCAACATATATTCTAAAAATCTGTGTGTGACAGAGACCTTCCTCAAACATTCTGAAAACACTTACTTTGGGTTGGGATTCATTTGGATTTGAATATAAAATAAGTGTTGTTTGTTGGCTTCTTGTCATTCTTGAGAAGCCAGATAGTTGCTATGTCTCCAAGTTGTCTGTCTGTGTGAGCTATTTTCCAGGCAACGACAACACTTCATTTACAGAAAGCGCTGTCTCCCTAGGCGTTCAGAACAAAGACCTTGCCTATCAACTGGACAGCCCAATGTGTGAGCATGTGGAAGGCTTGACACCGGTTATGAGCAGTTGCTAGCAATCTTAGTAAAGAGAAAAGACTCGTTAAAAGTCTGAGAAATGCCAACAGCAGGTTGTTTTGCTCTACTGTAGAATGTATTGCAAAAGCTTTTTTTTCACAAGCCATAATTTATTATGATTTCTGCAGTTTACAATATTTTTAGACTCTTTCTATAGTTGGTGGTAGGGTGTTCTATGGGTACATGGCACCTTTATTGTATAGGTGGCTGGATGTTTAGGGTATGTCTGGGGCCATGTTAGCTCATGCAGTTCTTGTTAGGGAATGCAGAAAGGCACTTACCATTGTACTTTGCTTGTCATGCCTTGCCAAAACCCATCTTTGGGTACCTATTTTTCATCCTTCCTTCCCTTCCCCATCCTGTGGGAGAAAAGTGACTCACACCAGCTTATGTACACTACCTAGAGGTGGGCAAAAAGCAGGGATGCTTCTACTTTGCAGCCTTTGTGCTGTCTCTCTTGTTTATTGGACCAGATGTAACACAGGATGTTTGTGATGGAAGCCTTGCTGTTTCTGGGAGCAGGGAAGATAAATCATGCAAGCTGCTGGCAGAAGTCAGGCAGAGAGATTTGAGCCAGGTTGCTTAGTGGACAGTGGAAAGAGTAAACCTTGTAATTGACTTTAAGCTTTAGCTTCTTCTGCTTCCCTTGTTTCTCAGTATAAGAAAAGAAAAAGTGGAGTGAAACTTGGCCTTAAAGAGAGTTTTGGATAAGCAGGGGTACTGCTGAAATGGTTCATACGCGTTTCAGGCAAATATCCCCACTGAAATAAGGAGAAGCACTGAGAAGGGGTGCACGGGTAGGGACAGGCTGTTCAGCAGGTCAGTTCTTTCTTTTCTGTGTTACTTTTTTTTGTTTGTTTTTGTTTGATGCACTAAGTTTTCCTGTAGCACACACTGAGCACGATGGAAGGTAACCAACAAAATGTGGGTGGAATGTAAGCTCTATAGGGTTAAACTTTTTAAATTCTTGAAATACAGACCTCGTAATTACTTTTAGTATGATTTCCATCTCATGCCTAAAAAATCAATCCCCAATAAAATTTCTATTTTCTGTCTTAACCCTATTCACCTTAGTGGTCATTTAGCAGAAGGGTTTCATCCATGTGTTAACTGAATTGGTCATTTTGTATGTCCTTGAATGGCATGCAATGGACATGATCATGGACTCTATTAATATCTGTTCTTACGTAAACAGAATCCATTTTATTCGGTTCTTCAGCTGATGAAGCACTGTGGGAACGAGAGTTAGAAGCTTGGGAATTACTCTACAAGGAAGAATCTCACTGTTTCTTGGCAAAAGCTGCTTTATGCTCTGGGCTTGCTTGGTAAGAGCCAACAGTAACAAGGTCTTATTCTGGACAGGAGTTTAAATAAATAGACACTGAATGTTTCTGCCTATCTTTGAAAGCTGAAACACAGAATTCTGAAAGTTTATTTCAAGCAAGGCTTAATTTTTATCTAGTTACAGCCAGATATTAAATTCTGGGGACAGGGTCTAATGAAAGAAAAGAGGAGTTGGAGTCCCAAATGGGGACTTAAAGAAAACTCTCTTTTTCTTTACTTCCAGATACTGACAAAATGAACATATATTTTTTTAGTTCTTTGTAAATGTCCTTAAAATAAAAAGACAAAACCAAGAAGCATAAGGTGACTGAGCTGACTTAGTCAGCAATAATTGGATTTCTAGCGTCAGTTACTATCAAATTTTTATAAAAATAATCTTAGGAGCTGCTGAATTGTCGTATGCAGTCTATATATATATATATAGACTGCCTTTTCTGGGGTTGTTGGAGAAGGCTGTAATGGAGGCAATAGATGTTTTAAATTTACAACATCATAACTTTTACAGAGTGCTTTAAATTTTTTCTTGCAAGCTTATATTGAATGAGTGTATTAACTGGGAACTTGTGGCTGGAAGGTCACTATCTCCAATGCTGCATCATGTGCAGATGGGCCCACACCCTCATGCATCCATCTGTCTGGTACTTCCCTGGTGTACGCTGATGGAGGAAATTGGGGAGCTCTCTTTCCCAGCAGTTTGTCAGCTGGACTGAACACTGATGGCTCTGTGAATGTGATATTAGCACCTTAGTCTCTGTCTGATAAACTGAAACCAGAATATATGCCATTTGATGCTGTTGCTTTGTCTCAGGAGGTGCTACTTCAAAGGTCTCTTCAGTTTCTTAAGAATGCCTCTGGCTCAGAGATAAATGTAAGGAAAAGACAAATGATCCTGTTTATTCTTGTGTTATTGTTGTTTGTTTTCCCTAGACTGAAAGATATAGTTAAGAAGAATTTCAGCGTGTAATCTTGCACGCTAAAAACTGCTGCAGATCTGGCAGGAACTAATGCAAGAGAGGGCAGGACTCTCTGCCTTAAATCATTCCCCGTTGTGCATTATTCTTCTCCTCCCTTCATGAAATCCTACCTTCAGCCCTTTATGTCTTTCCATTTTAATAAAATTAGGAATTATGGATTTCAAATTTAAGAGAAAAATGTGACCCAATGTATCTTTGCAGCGCAGATGAAGCAGGAGCCTGTTTCTCTTGGCCTATGTTTTCTAATTGCCATTTCATGATATGTTGTTATATTATCAGTGGAAATGTTAATTGGAAACCAAAGAATCACTACTAAATGCATTGACCTGCTCAATTAGTCTTGTGGGAAAAAAAAAATCAGGATAGCTACTCAATCTTTTATATTCAGTACACATTGCAACAGTTAATGTGCAAGAAGGTGATCTGCTAAGATATATATACAAATAAAACAGTAAAAGAATTATTAATCTCCAGAAGAATACTGTAGGAAATTAGTACCACAGGTGCAGCACCAGTGACAAAAATGAGCCATTTATTCCTAACTCCAAAAGTAAATTTATAACTTTGTGTGTGAACTGTTTTTCCTGGATCCATAATAAAATGCAACCTATATTTTGTTAAGTACTCAGAATTGCATCTGGCCACCTTAAAGACATTTCTGAGGTCTTGGAAAAGCCTATAGGAATCCGAAAAAGGCCAAAAAGGCACAAAGAAAATATCAATAAATCAATTAAAAAGCAATAAATTTTAAAAATAATTGAGAATATTTAAATTAAGAAATAGTCTCAATTCCCATTTCCTGGGAACTTGCACTGTGCAAGGAAATAGAAGGTAATTATTCTAAGAACACCTGTGGTAAAATCCTTAATTATAATAATTCAGATAGAAGTTAATTAAAAGCACATCTTTAATGTAGCACTATGGTTTTCCCTACATGCCACCATCTGGGACTGCCTCTGATCTGCCCTCTAAGTTAGTTAACTTAAATAGTAACAAATAGCTGTGAATGTAGTTCTGATTTTCTCTTATCTGCTGAATACTGCTATGTGTTCCAAGAGGATATTGTGCAGAAGGGTCTAGTCTTTCATTTCTGCAGGAAAAGAAATACTGTCTCTCACTCTTTATGGCTATTGAAAGAAGTTACAAGAGTAACTGCAAAATTTGAATTTATATGCTTCTTGGGAGCTGACTTCAGCCATGCTCCCTTTTTGCTCCTGTTTTCCACCACCAAGCAGGCCAAGTGTGCTGGGAACTATCAGGGAAGTGTCAATATCCCTGTTGACTGTCAATCTGCTGAGATAACTTGCTCTGTAAGCTGCTGGTCTGGTACTGCACTGACAACAGCTACCATGTGGCCTGAGCTCTGTGGGGTGTGATGTTTGACCATGGAAATAATAATGTAAGGAAATAGGAGGTGGGCAGGGAGATATAAATGCAGCCATGCAGTTGAAGTCTTGTGATGAAGGTGGTGTTTAAAAGGCCCAGCAGGTTAAAACTGCTTTTCTTTAAAGGAGGAACTTTGGTAGCAGTGCCTACCTGCATGGAGAACACTGACAGGCTCCCAGTGGCGTTTTGGTAATTAACTGTGGCATATGAAGGACAATAGAGAGGACTTTTCTTGGATTTTTTTTCTTCCCAGAAGTAATTTAAGAGTTTTTCAAAAGTGGAAAAGTTGGCAGACACTGTGGGGTTGGAGCATGCCCCTACCC
Organism: Tringa tobata; assembly: GCA_033628505.1. NCBI lineage: Eukaryota > Metazoa > Chordata > Aves > Charadriiformes > Scolopacidae > Tringa > Tringa tobata. Next base: position 3,388,348 of record JAHREE010000128.1, read on the forward strand.
CAGACTCTTTTCTATATGGGATGTCCACTCCCAAATACTGTGTGATTACTTTTTTTTTTTTTATTTTTAGAAGTAATTAAATTTGTTTCCAAAGCATTTCTCTGTCTCTTTCCCAAACTAGGCCTCACTAGATTATTGCTAGCAGACTTAATGTTTCATTTAGCAGTGTGCTCTTGTGGCCAGGAAGGCCAACAGAATCCTGGGCTGCATAGGGAAGAGCGTGGCTAGTAGGTCGAGGGAAGTCATTCTCCCCCTCTACTCTGCACTGGTGAGGCCACAACTGGAATATACTGCATCCAGTGCTGGGCTCCCCAGTTCAAGAGGGACAGGGAACTACTGGAGAGAGTCCAGCAAAGAGCAATGAAGATGATTCAAGGATTGGAGCATCTCCCTTATGAAGAAAGACTGAGAGAACTGGGGCTCCTTAGTCTGGAGAAGAGAAGGCTGAGGGAAGACCTTATCAATGCCTATAAGTATCTAAAGGGTGGTTTGAAGGAGGAGGGAGCCAGACTCTTTTCAGTAGTTGCCAGTGAGAGGACGACGGGTAACGGGCATAAGTTGGAACATAGGAGGTTCCACTTAAACATGAGAAAAAACTTCTTCACTGTGAGGGTGGCAGAGCCCTGGAACAGGCTGCCCAGGGAGGTCGTGGAGTCCCCTTCTTTGGAGATTTTCAAGACCCACCTGGATGCAGTCCTGAGTAACATGCTCGAGCTCTGGGCAATCCTGCTTCGGCAGGGGAGTTGGACTAGATGATCTCTATGGTCCCTTCCAACTCAAAAAAAATTCAGTGAAATTCAGTGAAATTTAGTTACAGGCTTCCCAGATTTTTTGGTTTATGGTGTTCAAAAACAAATCAGCCCCCACACTATTGCAGTTGCCCATGTTTCTGGTTCACAAAAAGCAGACTAGTAATGAAATGCATCCTCTTTCTGCTCCTTGCCCCCAAAAAGTCAGTTACATTGTGCTAATGACCAGAATAAGCCAAATCAATTCTGAAACTTACAGGTGACATATTTGCAAGAACTTTTAAAAAGAGACCAAAGGGAAGTGTTAGAACTCCTGTGTCTTCAAAATATTTGTCTATCTTGCATGCAGTGTGCCAAAACAATTGTGCTCTGTGAGGCAATGTGTCAGTTGAAATTTGAGGTAGGTAGTAAACTGACTTCCAGGGCAGCTTGAACAGTAACTGAAAAGGACAAATGCTTCCTCCCTGTTTGGGTTTTATTATAAAGCTATTGTGCAACAGGCAATTGAAAGCTTCTCATTACAAGTCTATAAAGAGCTAGAGGTGCTAGGCTGATACAACCCCCAAAAGGTGCTTTCTGAGCTCTACAATGAAATGGAGTTGCAGTGTTTCATATTGCAGGTCTGAGTTTGGGCAGGGAGGAAGGAATCAGGCCAGAGTGGTAAGGTAACACTTATATAAAATGAAGTTTTAATATACATCAAATAGAACAAGAAAAAAATGGAGTAATTTTTATAGATGCATTAAATCAGGGTAACTCTAAAGCCTTTTTTAGGAGTCCAGTGTGTATTATCCTGCTTGCATGCATCAGTGTAGAGAAATGCTGAATTCACAGTTAGATCACTTTCAAGAGTTACTTGGTAATGCAGTGGATGCTGCCTGGTTTCTACCAACTCTCCGAGCAAGGCTTTTTAGTTGAAAATGACTGTTTCTGTTAAATGAATAAACATTTTTAAATTTTGGCACACGTGTTTTCACAAACCTTCTGCCTAATTAAAAATAACAATATGCCATTAAATTTTTATCAACCGAGATAAACTCAGGCTGCAGCAAATTGTTATTGTATTATAATTCCAGAAAAGCTAGCCTTATCTGTTCTAGCATTAGAATGAAACAGAAAATACAGTAATAGAAAAATACCTCTATGCCTACTAATTTCTAGTATTCTGTACAGAAGATCCATTAATAAATTTTGAGATTAGAGTTGAAGACTTAACTGATTGTGATAGTGAATACTTAAATATCTTCCATTTCAAGAGATATTTGTATTAATGTGTTTCTTTCATAGTTTTATTTTTGTAAAATTCTATTCTTCAAGATTAATTCTATTTCTTAGGGATAAAATCATGGATATCTCTGCTCAAAATCTCCTAGGTTCTCTTAAAAAGGTGAATTCTCAGTAGCAAATGGCACACTAATATTGCATCCTTATTAAAAGGCAAATAGGATATTGCAATTGAGTAGTAAAGTATGTAGGTTACAGTTCTCAGATACACCTTACTTTCGTTCATACTAAAATAATTCAGTTCAAAAAAATATTGTTGGTGAAGCAGATATTGCTACCATGGCTGGTAGCAACATTCTTGAGGTTTATGACCTTAGATTATTAAATGACTATCAAACATAATAATGAAATGGCTTTGAAAGAGAGTATTAAAACTAAACATTTGTAACTGCTACAGGGCATTACAGTATAATTTCGGTAAAAGAAATACGACACCAAAGTTTATAGTGGTTCTTGTATATACTCAGAGAAGATACATATATTTAAAAAATATGTGAATGAATACATATATTATTGAGTTCTGTTTACATTTTGAATGCAAATTCTAGCACCTTGTTCTTGGAAGTGTCATGATAGCTTGAGAGTAGCTGAACTAAATAATGCCAGATATTGACTCAGGTTTCCTGTACCTATAAGAAGCCTGTTATCTTTTCTCCCTGTAGCAGGTGATCTCTCAAAAGTTATGTTTAAATAAATTATCATATAGGTTTGCTCACAGCAGCTCATTCTACTGCTAATTTTGTGATACAGTATTCAGTGGTGTGTGCAACCTTTTTTGAGACTTTGCATTATATCTTCTCTCCCAACAGTGCTCTTATGATTACTTTCTTTTAATAGAAAGCCAGAAAAATATTTGTCATATCAAACTTTAGCAGAACAAATTCAAGGCATTGTGTCCAAAATACCATCACGAAGATGATGGGTTATAAGGGTGTGCATTTTTGAAAAGTACTACCTTACATTTGAATATTCCTGCCACTGGAGAGGATAAGTTTGGGGGTACTTTTGGGAGTTTTTGTGTTAGTAGATTCTGGAGAAATGTGTCCTCAATGGCAACATTCAAAAGAGTGGCATGTTCTCTGCTGGCCTTCTGCTGCATCGTTAGAGGTGTGTGGGTGAAGGACACTTTACATAGGGCCAATGGTGGGAAACCTGCAGAACTGCTGAAGAGAGACCATTTAATCTACAGTAGGCTGCCCTGAACCTCTCCAAAATTAAAACTCCTGACACCTTTTAATATTTCTTTCTTTGTGGTTGAACAGAGGTGGGTAAAGTGATTAGTATGCAACCTTCAGGTCAGAACTCATCCCGTAGTATTTATTTTGTGACTTGCATTTCAAAGGAGCTTGGAAATTTCACTTGAATTAGAAAACTTGTGGTTGCAGAAAGTGTGAAATTTTTATTATCTACTGCCTCGGTGCACTGATTGAAATTCATCTTTTGCATTGCAGTTTTTTACTTAAAATAGCCTAAGGTACTGTCAAACAAATGGTTTCTCTTTAGCATATTTTACCCTCCACTCAAATACTGACTTGGTCAAATGCAATATGCAATAGCTTCGTGAACCATCCCACAGCAGTTTAGCTATTAGTGGAAGAAGTCTAAATATCTAGAACCAAAGCCTAACTTTAAAATGGAAAAAAATATTTCGATGTATTTGTGTGTTTTTGTCAGATACAAAACATTATTTAGTTTGCAGACCTGTTCTCCTTTGCTGTGTCTCCAGACTCCTTGGCTAAAAGGGATGCATTTTTAAATTGTTGAAAGAGTTGTTAATTAGAGCAATTTCTTTTCCTAACTAACTACAAAAGTCCCTGTAGAAACCCTTGTTCTTATGCAGAAATCCATGTGCAATTAAAAAGCAGTTTTGCATGTTTAGGGTATAGTGAAGCAAACAATGAAGCTGTGTTTGCTATATGTTCATAGCTCTGCCACTGTCTTTCTAAAGAGTGTTTATTTTCTTTGCTCATATTGTAAAGTTGGGGAAGAAAACACTTTGTAACCCTTGTTGAAAGGTTCAGGTGGAGACCATGCAGTAACTAAAAAGTGATTGCCTACAGGGAGTCTGAATAGAAATAATGCTGACCTTTTAACCTAGGGGAACTGTAGTCACTGCAGAGAAAGAGGAAGACCTAGGTTCAGTCCCCAGATGTTTAAAAAATATTGGAGCAAGGCCAGAATAAAATAAGGCAGCTGCATCAGGTGGGATGAAATGCACTTACCCACTGGAGTTTGCAGGGGTTAGGATACGCTCCAGGGGAGATGAGGGCATTGAATCTAGCTTTCCCATCCCGAGTGAGTACTGCAGCCACAGAGCTATGGGAACTGACTGGTTTAGGATTGCAGAATAACTCAGAAACCTTAGGGGATCCTAACCATCTGCCCAGCAGTAGGTTCCCCTTCTCCCAGAGTGTCTGAAATGTTCAGATAAGTATATTGGTTGGTAAATCCAGCACAGTGTGGTACTGAAAAGTGAGAACGAGTACCTTTGGGGATCCGGATTAAAAAACCCTGCAAATCCTTTTTTACAGTCAGGGAAATTTATAGTGAAACTGCAAACTATATGCATTGTATTTGGGGAGGAGAGCAAAGAAAGAGAAAAGGCTTGAGGTTCCAGGTTGGCATTCTCCTATACTAAACAGCTGTATCTAAGAGCTGTTGAGCTCATCACCTTCCTTTTCACCTGAGTAGTGTAAATGAGTGGAAATTATGTGGTTCAGTGCTATGCATAAAATTCCTCTTGGCAGGCACTGACTACTCTATGTGTGTGTATGCGTGTGTGTTAAGATTTAGGTCTTGCTTTATTTAAGAAGGCAGTTCAGTGCTTGCCAACCTACTTAGCAAGTGCTTAGGATATTTAAGTTCTTAAAGTTAAGCATATGCGTAAGTTTTTGACTGACCTAAATTTTTGGGACCTAAATCAGAAGTTTTCCATTTTTATGATAATTATTGAAAGATTGCTTGGGACTTCAGTTAATAGAAGGTTATTTGATCACTTTTTGTGCATGACAGGTTCTTCCTGGGTAGCTCTGATTAGGTGTGTAGTGGCTGTTTCATTACTACATGAAAACTACATGACAGATGTAATTACAGTAAAACATTTCTGTCTGTACTACAAAATGGTGAATATTTGTCATGTCCTAATTTTATAGATTAGTATATAGCACTGAAGCAGGAGAAATCACAAGGGAAGAAAGAATAAAAAGTGAAAAGGGTAGCAAAGCCAGAATAGTTTTTCCAGTTTCCAATTACATGGCTAACTGTCTGGGGTCCAGATAATACAAGATCTGATTCAGAACTCTATTATCTCCTAAAATAAATTAAAAGAGTACCACTGAGGTCTTTCAAAGCTGAAACTTGGTTCAGTCTTAAATGGAAAAAGTTCCAGCTGGTTTGGGGAGAGTCTTTTAAATTCCTGCCCACTTGGCTACCTGGTGATTGTTACGGATGCCTCCCATGTTCAACTAAGAGCTCTTATTGTTTTAAATTTATATCTTCTGTTTGTTGCGGTGTTTACCAATTATAGGGTTATCATAGCTCTTAAATTGTCTAAAATTGCAGAGCAGAAGGGAATTTAACATATAGAATGCATGACATGAATGTGCAAAGCTGCAGAGCCAAGTTTTCTAGCTGTTTCTATTATGATTGCGTTAATGAGTTTCCTGCTTCCTCACATGGCTACTAGCTAGGAAAATGATAGGGTGTGATCTTGACTAGGACAAGAAAATTGCAAACACCTGAATGAACAATAAGTGTTTATCCTCCTGAAAATAGACAAGAACAGCACAACCGAACAGTGGACCAAGCAGGTACTGAATCCAAATCCAGCCTTGTACATCTTGTTTATTTTCTCTACACAGGAAAACAACACAGAAGATAGAGACACACTCATGTTATTAAGGTAGGATGAAAGCACCTGTTATTTAACTCCTTCATGGAAACTTTGGTATCTCACTACTAATCCGTCTAATATACTTCTATAATGTAATGATAGCTGGTTTGTTGGAGAAATAACCTAAAAAGTGAAACTTATCAAATCTTAACACTGATATATATCAGCTGTAGACAGATAAATGGAGGCCTGGAAAGCCAGTGTCACCAGTTGACCCTCAAACAAATATATTCTTTATTCTTGAGTGGGTTGTTTGGTTTTTTTTTCTTTGGTATGCCTCTAATTTTTTATTCTACTTATGCATACCTATGTCATGGGTGACATGTTAGTATTTCTTAACCTGCAAGGATGAAGTGCCTACTTTTAGGAATTGTTTCATGTTCTTGCACTGGTGAAGCAGTGCACCAGAAAGCTGAGATGTTATCAGGGTAAATATATCAATAATCGTGTGTGATTAGACCTGGGAAGCTTCATCAAAGCTTCTTTTTGGAGAGGTTTGGGGTGTGCAATGGCTGTGCTTTATGCAAATGGATAAGTTTTCTGGAGAGAGAAAAAATGATGTCTCAACAACACTGAAATTCTTTGCTGTGTTTCTGTCAGAAAAAATAGGTGTTTATGAGAATCGCATTTATGTAAACAAAGAGTATTATGTTATGCCCCAAGACTAGATTTCCTTGCATCATTTCTCCAGCATTTGACTTGTCTGACCACAGGACCATAGCTTAGCCAAAAAAATTCTTAAGGGAATGTTTTTACCTGTAAAGCTTAAAAACACAGTAATGCGTTCCCACCATTTTGAAGTAGAAATACATAGACTAAGCTAATAGCCACCGGAAAATCATGGTACACATTCCAGTCTTTTAGATTTTGTGAGTTTTGTTCTGAGATTCCACTGTAACGCCATAATGGAGGCCAAGTTCATTGTGCTCTGCAGTGAAAAAGACAAGGAAAAGATGTTATGGTTCAGAGCAACTTCAAGTATTTCCCAGATATTTTGTAATGCCAGACACTGCTGAACTATCCCGCTTAATATTCTGCTTGCTTTGCCAGAAATGCAGCAGATTAATAAAACACATTAGTTAGGAAATAGCTTTCTGAGAGAACTAGGAAAGATAATTCAAGGATTTAGACAAAGCTATTGAAGCAGAGACAAGCTGGCGTTTCCCAAAAGCTAATCAAATGCTAGTAGAGCAATATAAGGGAGTATAATACATCACGTGGGGACAAAAGTCAAGGGAGAAGATTTCAAAAGATACCATCTCTTATTTGCCAGCAGATAGTGCCTCCCAATGTTGAGCCTTTATCACCATAGAAATTACGAAGTACTGTTGAAATAATAGTCTGTTCTGTGAGAAGGCAACTTCTAAATCATACTGATTGCTTAGGTCTGGTGGGGGACTTGCATGTAGTCCTAAGTCATTTCTGGATCTGAGATACAGTACCGGGTTCAGTAGATAATGTGAATTCTGGGCATTTTTTCAACATATCTGATCATAATGGAACAACTGGCAATTGTTTTTCTCTGATCACACTGAGTTTAAGTCCTTCCTATCTTACACAATTGGTAATTAATGGTTTGCATGTTCATCCAGTTATAAAACAGTTGAATTTCAATATCTGCAATGAAAAAAGGAAAAAAGATTAAAAAATAAAAAAAAATTGCCTGCGAATGTTTTTATAAATAATGGAGCATATCAACAGGGAGACTGGAAATGCTCAACTTCAGCCCCACTGGAATTAAGGCATTCTTCTCAGGGATTTAACTTCAAATCCCTTTGGACACAGAGTGAAATTAAAGCCAAGTTTTCTATCTTGAGTTTGTGCCATATGTTGGATTTTTTAAAAAAAATTGTATCATGCTGAAATATTTTTTTGTGAATCCATCTGCCATGATTTTGTTTTGCTAACTGAAATTTCTGCAGCAAATTCAAACCTAATTTATGTACTCTCAGGACAGTCAGATTTGCATTTCTTAGAGAACTTAACATTCACTGGTGTTTGTTCTTTTACAACCAAGGTCTGGTGAAGATCAGCAAAAGGCAATTTTTTCAGGAAAATGAATTTGACTAAGCTTGTCTTGGAAGCAGTGCTTTATTATTTGTTTACTAGTAATCAAGCAAGTGGGCCAGTTGCTGATGTGAACTTCCCCAATTGTTTGCTTTCATTTAAACACAACTAGGCAAATGCTGTTGGTAAATACTTACTTTGAGAACCCTCAGGCTATTCAAAGGTACCAGTTATGAAGCTGTAACCTCAGCTGTTTGTTACCACCACTCTGCTGGAGTGAAAATACATAGTAATTTGCTTCTGGCAAAATAAGATGAACTAATAATTTGACCACTTAGTTTGAGTTAGCGTTGCGCGTTCTTATCCGAGCAGAGAATGCAGCACCTGAATGAAGCGACCTGACCTCCAGCCTGCAGGGACACTACTTGTGTTCAGCAATATTGTTGGTTTAGAAAAATTATCCAATGCCACAAGAAGGTTGCTTCTGAAACCAGCTCTTAGATGGGGCAGTCTGCCACCCAAAAAGTGTATACTGCACCAAGACAAATACTTATGAAATAAATATGTAGAAGAGATAGCCATAGCCTCAATCTGCTGTGATGGGAATAGATATTGGAATTAAGAAACCTGCTCGATGTACTGTGAAGCTTAGCTTACTGATTCAGAACCAGAGTGTTGGTATTCAGTTACCAAAAAATCATCTTTCTATTAGGACTGAGCACAATTAAGCGCTACGCAGTTTCTCGGTAAATACATCAGTAAAGAAAGGCGTTATCAAGATTACGTGACTGGAAAGGACAGTAAATCTACTTTAGCTTCCCAAAACTCATGGCTGGCTCTGAACTGAGAGTAAGACTAATTACTGTGCACTTGTCTTCACATCACTGACCTTAAATGTGTTATTTGTTGTTTAGTACACCTCTATGGTGTTGCTAGTTTCTTTTATAGTATAAGCATAGTATAAACAGGATGATGGTTCCCTTTTGCGGTTATGTACTGCCTTTTTCCTATCCTATGGTCTTTTATTATGGAACTAAATCTTGTCCTGATAATTTAACTTTTATCAAATTTCCTTTACCATGGAAAAGTGAGGATGACTCACAGTTTTGATTAACAGGATAGACTTCTGCTACTTTAATTTTGTGTAACAGGGGTTGTCTTTCATTTAGCTGGTTTAGTGTTATGCCCTTTTAAAGTAAATCAGTGTGCTACCACAAGAAACCTATTAAGTGATTTTTTTGTTTTGTTTTGTAGAGGCTTAGCTTGATTGCAAACACAAATCTGTCAGGTTGGGAATCTGATATACAGAAATGTGTTTGATTGATGTCTATCGGTATGCTTAGATGGGAAATTGTAATCCTTTTAAATTAAATTTGTTATTAAGGCCAACTGAAAGTGTCTGTCTTGGGGACAGACTACTAGCATATATAGGATACTAGAAATGCCTCAGGATGTTTTTCTTTTGGGAAGAATTATGGCAGATTCACCCTTCTGGGCTCTGTTTGTTGTTGTTGTTCTTTTCATGTAAAGGGCAACTGTTAAATACAATTAGATTTACCAACTGTGCAGGCTAGATTCAAGGATAACTGCAGCTGTCCTTGAACCCCATGGCACCACACTATAACAGGGCAGTGTTACTAGTGTGAATGTACATGATGCTAAACACTGTTGAATCTAGTAAGCACAAGTAGAACTGTTCTTGTTATGGAAAACTGTCCTTGTTATGTCCTGCCTAACCCCACTATGCACCTCCCAAAGCCAATATAATCCTGTTGTCTCTTTTGAAAAAGTTGTGCAAAGTAACCAGAGAGCTTAGAGTATAAAATATTAGCAATGTAAAACTGTCATACCTTGTCCCACTTATGAAGAAAGCTTTGTTAGGAACTGTCTAGGGATTAATAAAACTAGCAACTTCACAAAGAAAAGTTTGAAATGGATGAAGTGTATTTTAAAGGAAGGGATCACAAGGCTCCTGTTTTATTTCCCTCCTTCACTCTCCTAATATGCTTTTCATAAAATATACAAATGCAATGACAGTTTATAGTGAAGATCAAAGATGGCAAAACTGATGAGCAAAGGCAAGCGTGTAATAAAACTTTCCAGAGTATTTTTTCTCTGATCAGATTTTTTTCCGATCATACTTTAAATTTTAAACTGAATTTTTTGCCTTTGATTCAGAAAAGTTGGCCAAGGTTTGGAAATCTGTGGCTATGCAGTAGCCTTGAGACACAAATGCCTCAATTCCAGCACACTGGAATTACTTTTGGGTGGTTTTTTTTTTTTCTTATGTACAGAATACAGGAAATTAAAATATTTTTTTTGGTATTTTCTTGATAAGAGAGATCAATGATGAAGACATATTAATCAGCAAATGCTCTTGACATTGCTTTAGTCTCCAAAATACTCTTTTTATATCCTCTACGTGAGAATTTTAAAGACATCCACTGTTTTGTATATCTATCCACATACATACTTATGTACACAGGCTTACTTTGGCGCTAGCTAAAGTAATGTAAAATTCTACATGATGCTTTTTTGTTTTCATTTTGAGAGCAGGTGTAGTTTTTCTTCCACTTTTTCTGCATGATATGAACTAAACCAAAATAATCCTGGTTAAGGGACAATGCATCCACACAGCCTTTTGTACTAGCTTGACTAAATCAGTTTAATATTACTTCCCCATTGTGTGCATGTGCACCCTTACTCCAGAGTAATGTGCTGTGCTACCACTGTTTCAGCTCCCTCATACCCATTTAGACAGACCTGTTTTGTTGCTCTTACTGCTACTCCACTGTTTACACTAATCTTTTTTACTTTTTTTTTTTTTCACAGTAATATTGTTAACAATAATTCCTTCTGTTTAAACAATCAGGCTGGTCAAGTGAAAGCAAGTCCAGTCATTTTGGGCATTGCCTGTAGGCCCCTAGGGATAGATCCAGACTAAGCAGATGCAGGCACATCTTCTCTAATAGATCATCATAAATCATAAATAATCATAAAAGATATATAAATGATTATAGCTAATGTGACCCACATTCCAGAGTGAGCTCGGCTCTGCTGTATCCATGCATGTGTGTGTGCACTTTTTAGTCCTATATATTGATACTGAGTATGCAGCAGGGAAGGAGGATGCAGACCTAAATGATGGAACTACTCTTTCTAAGTAGCATTGCGCCAAATGTCAAGCTTTCATTTTTAACTTTCACTGTTGAAAAGAAAAAGGAAGGAAATGCTGAGTATCTGCCAAACAGTCCTCATCTAGTCTCTAGTAAAATTAAACCCAGTAACAACTGACATGTGTGCAAAATCCTTGGGAAGTGTTGTCAGCAATCATTGTAAATTGTAGTTCGCTGAGTTCATTTTCAGCGTTTGGAGTTTGAGGGTAGAACGCTACAGACGTTTTAGGTTACCGTATTTTAATCTGCAAGTATAATTCTCTGAATTTACCTCATTTTCCCTTAAAAGCAGTCATTAAAATTTGCTAACATTTCACCCTTTCTTCAGGGCGCATGACAGACTGAGGAAATAGCATTTTTCCAGAATTTATGCCAAATCAAAGTTTTACCTTAATTGCTGTCAAGTAGCTTATTATTCTCCCAGCTGTAAAGCAGGTGTCTATATCTCAATATAACTAGTGCTACAGTAAACTGAATGAGGCAAGTCCTAATATCCCTGCAAGCTGAAACAACTTTGAGGATCATGAGTCCTATCAGCTGTGTGGGTGGAGCTGGAAATATAGAATTACATGAACTGATTCCCTGTTGATTTCTTATGAAAGCAGAATTTATTTAACTTAAGAGCTTTGGGTAGTCTATGTAAAAAGAGAAGTCAGCCCAGTTTACGCTAGGGACAGTGTTGAGCTGCAAGATTCCAAATTCCTCCCAAGTCTGAGGTTGGGCTTGCTTTACTTCCAACTTATGCAGTCCATCTCTCGTATCAAACAGCAATGTTTCAGTGCTGGCATGCCTGGGCACCTTTCTAAACTGCTCTGGAATAACAGGGCTGCATTTCTGATCCAGCTGGTGATGTGTCTTGACTGGGAACTGAATAGGATCACCTGGGGCAGTAGATGCTTTAAGACTGAAAAGTGTATAAAGCACCAGAGAGAACAATTCTGTATTAAAAACCAGGTTTTTTTTCTTAACTTGAGGTAATTGTAACTGTCTCTTGTTGGAGTGTTACCTATACTAGTGTCACTGCAGATTGTATATCTATTTTGAAAGGTTTTATTATGGCATGTAACTTGCTAAGCTAAAGTTGCATTCGCTCTTAGCTGTTGATAGTTATACTTAAGGAATAAAATTATTTTCCAGAGAAACTATAAACCAGTTATGTCAATGAGAGAAAAAATGCTGGAGAATAGAGTCAAGAAGCATGTTCTCGAGTCACAGCCCTTGTGAGAAGAACAGATTTCAAACATATGTTAAATATACTTTAAATTACAGACTTAGATTCCTCTGTCTGTAACTTCAAATACCTTTAAGCCTGTTTTTCTTCTGAATTTTCTCTCTTCAACTGTTGCCGAATCAAACAAAATCTGCCTGTGGTGTGAGAATTGCTAATTGGGCTTTCTAATTACCATAAAATTTGTCAGTGCTTTATAAAGCATGTTGCTGTTGTGTGCTGTAGTGATAGTGTGATTAAAGCATATGCAAAATATATAAATAGCCAACTCATTTGGATGTACTATTCCTATCTTTGGACCAGCTCTTGGCTTCAGGGATAGGGTCATTCCAGTGTTAATGGGCAGTACAAAGGCATGTGGAGCAGGGGAGAGGGAGGGCTGACTGTCTGGTTCTTTATGCACCATTCCTGCCAGTGTAAGCAGCTATGGTAATGCAGCCTGGTACTGGGCTCTGCTTTTGGAGCAGTTCCTTAGCTTTAGAGGGAGATAATGAGTAAATCTTTCTTCACACAAGAAGGGTATGGAAGTGTCTCTGAGCTGATTTTATTTCCTGTTGAAACAAAGTTAAAAAGCAGAACACTGCAACTAATTGAATTTATCAGCTTCCTACCCTAGCTTCAACATCTTACATTTTTCATGACTCAGACTGCATGGGAAAGGTGGTATGCAAAGATTTTTTCATAAAATGAGCATTGTAAATATGGAATATTTTAGGTTTTGTTTTTAGTTTTATGGTCAAATACGTTTTGCACTTTATATGGCCTGTTATTTTGAGAAATATTGAAGACCTGTACTGTTCATTGACTTTGTTACTGTCCTGCAGTTATATCTTTGACAATGGCTGAGCCTGGAAAATAACAGATTATGAATTTGACTCCCTTCTCGGAAATGGCACTTAAGATCTGTGGTTTTCTTCTAGTGTGACATTAATGCTGTTTGTGACACAGCAGGACTGTCAAGAGAATTTGAAAATTAGAGGATATGAATCATCATATAAACAGTGGTAATGTTATTTCCCACGACTACTGGTCCGTGATGTAACTCTGGATCAGATCATGCTTTATTACCAAGAAAAGAAATTCAGTGGGTTGGGAAAGAAGTTCCCTGATACTCCTTGATGCTTTCTTTGATACCAGAAGCCATTTAGCTGTTTAATTCTTTTTAATTATTTTGGAGTATCATAGATTTGTGGAATAGCAAGTTGGAAAGGACCTCAAGGATCATTTGGTCCAACCTTTTTTGGCAAAAAACATGGTCTAGACAAGATGGCCCAGCACCCTGTCCAGCTGAATCTTAAATGTGTGCAATGTTGGGGAATCCACCACTTCCCTGTGTAGATTATTCCAATGGCTGATTGTTCTCATTGTGAAAAGTTTTCCTCTCGTGTCCAGTCAGAATCTCCTCAGGAGTAACTTAGACCCATTACTCCTTGTTTTTCTATGTGACTACTTGCAAAAAGGGAGTCTCTGTCTTCTTTGTGGACACCTTTAATTGCTAGAACATAGTGATAATGTCGCCCCTAAGCCTTCCTTTCTCAAGGCTGAACAAACCCAGTTCTCTCAGCCTTTCCTCACACGCAGGTTTCCCAGTCCTTTGATCATCTTGGTGGCCCTTCTCTGGACCCTCTCCAGCCTGTCCACATCTTTTTTTTTGCATAGTAGACCAAAAGTGAACACAGTTTTCCAGGTGTGACCTGACAAGTGCTGAGTAGAGTGGGATAATGACCTCTTTATCTCTGCTGGTGATACCCTTGTATATACAACCCAACATCCTGTTGGCTTTCTTTGCTGCAGCAACAAACTGCTCACCCATATTGAGCTGCTTGTCCACCACGACCCACGGGTCCCTTTTCCACAGAGCTGCTCCCCAGACAGGTAGATCTGTGCTGCACTCCTGGATTATGTTTTCCCAGGTGCGAAACCTTGCACTTATCCTTGTTGGACTTCATCAGGCTCTTGTTAGCCTACTCTTCCAGCCTGTCCAGGACTTCCTGCAGGGTGGCTATCCCTTCTGAGATGTCCAATTCCCCACTCAGTTTGGTAATTTAGTAGTTGAGAGTAATGGCACAAAAACCTGAAAGAAACCCCTCTTTGCAAAGGAGACCAGAAATGCTAGTTATTTATTGCAACATACTGCAGAACATTTCCAGAGAGGATAGATATGGCCGGAAAATATGTTCCTATTAATTTCTTTCAGATTGCTGAAGAGGGGGTCATTAGGCCCACTAATTAATTGTCAGGTTTAATGAGATATTCTAAACCTAGAATTTGAAGGCATTTTTAAACCACTAGCAATATACAAAGCCTCTGATTTTGCCTTATATTTCATTAAACAATTATTAATTTATTCTAATATTTCAACTTCCCTGCATCCCTAGCATATTTGAGTTGAAATGCTATCTGTTTGACCTTCTTGTGATCTGAAGATTCAATTGTGGTTAACTTCAATGAAATAACTGAATTAATTTTTTGCTTTTTATGAAGTAATGAAATAATTTTGGCGGCTAACAAAAAAAATTATTTAGCATTGCTTTTCACTGCGCAGTCCTGAAAATGTGTGATAAAATATTTATGGGGTAATTAAAAGGATGAAGTCTATAATATTTTGATATGACCAATGGGGAATGCTGTGGCGGTTTTTTCTAATTAATGGGGCAACCATTTTCTTTTACCACTTAGATGGTTTGAAGGCAACACTTTTATGCTGCAGAGAACTTTTGTTACCAAGTAAATGTCCCAATACCTTCTTTTCACATGCCACAGGCTTTTCCCTGGAAGGAATGTGAGAAAACATTAGTAAAAGTCCAGATTCCTCATGTGAGGAAAAGGGACCTCTTTCAGTATATGTTTTGTGCAATGGATGAGCCATGCTGTAAGACTTTTGTGCAGCTGTGGGCAATAGAAGAGGGCTTGGGCTGTGATATGCATTTAAATCTTTTGCTGTTGAGTAAATGATTAATGTCCCTGGCACAACTATGTGTAACACCCATGCTTGACTCTTGCCTCTCGCCAGGTCCTTGGATGGGCGTGGGCTTCCAGTTTTGGTCTCTTTAGGTTGTCTGTAATTCATCTGGATTTCTCCTTGGTACCCTGGGGTGCTGATTCTCTGCACTCTGGATCAGTATTGCACTTCCAACCTTTCCAGGTGCCCTAGGGAACCACTGATATGTGTTCTTTGTGTAAGAATGTGTGGTGTCTGAAGGAAACAGCTAAAGAAGATTGCAAAACTTTCTTAAGGAATAATTTTTTCTTTCAGGCAGCATTAGTGGTAATACACTTCCTCTACGTCCTATCCCAGTTGTCTGATCACAAAATCATAGAGGGTCTGAATTTGGAAGGGACCTGTAAAGATAATTGAGTCCAACTCCCTGCTCTTTGCAGGACAACCTAAAACTAAATCATATGACTAAAAGCATTGTCCATATGCTCCTTGAACTCTTGGCAGGCAAAAGGACCCTAAGATTTTTCCTTTCATGCTTTTTCTCAAAGACACAGCTTCTTATCTGGACTTTTGCAGTCAGCTTCCTTCAGCATGACTAGCAGGTCTAGCAGTCAGCACTCCTCAGCAAATGATACTTCTTCCTCACCCCACTCCCTTTCTGCTCTCTGATTGGGCCTCTGCTTCTGTGATTATGCTTTAGATTTAAAGAAAATGTAACTACTCCTTCTTCTGTTGGGTTTCAATATTCCTTCTCAAGACAGAAATTGGATTCTGAAAATGTTTGTATTCATTGGTCTTTTCTGAAGCCACATTACTACTGAGAAAGGAAAGCCTGATCCTGGTTTGTATGCAATCTTTTAGAGGAAACCTCCACTGCTGGGGGAAGAAAGAAGAATAAAAGCTTATTTTCTTTAGTTTTTGGTGCAGTACTTGTTACCATTTTGTGGAAGGAATGGGAGCTCTGGATGTTTCAGTTTTCTGCTTTCATGGACTGCACTCCTCTATAAGTGGCACATACACTTTTCTTGTTGAGTAAAGTCAGACAAATCATGCAATCTAGCTGTGGCTAATGAATTACTGGACATGTAGATGGTGTATTCAGGCCCCTGAATCTGAAATGAGTTCAGGCCTTGTGGTTGAGATGCACCAAGCTCATGGCCATGCTCTGGATGTGAGCTGTGTTGGCTAGCACTATGCTGGTTGGCACTAAAAGCCAGTAGCACCCAGGGGCACCACCTTGGGATTTCAAAACCTTTTCCTAATGTCTGGAGCTGGGGTTTGATTTAACACCCAGCAGTGTTTTGGCGCTTGTATTTGGTCTCCTATACTTCCTGCTGATTTCTGCCCTGCACGCCCCTGTGCCTAAGGGCAGGAGTACTGCACAAGCATGGCAACTGTGGCAGTACCGTCTGAGTTTCATTAAGGCTCTTTGCAAACCGAAGTAGAGTTTTGACTTTACACCAATCCATATGTTGGCTATTTTGCTCTCATCCCTTTAAAAATAATTGTTTTATTTATTTCTCAGACCATGTGCAACATGTCAATAGTCATCAAGTGAATGCCGCTTCGATCCTTTTTTCCAGGAGATGTACTGACATAGTAGAGGATTGCAAACTTTGTGTTAACATTGTGATCCAATGCAGTGGGCAGTATAACTCATCCAGCTCTTACACTTGGCTTGGGGAGGTTGGTGCATCCATGTGTGGGTAATATGTCTTGGACAATCTGCAATTTAATAGTCAAGGTTGTTGTTTTTTTCATTGACTGCTTTTTATTTTCTCTGATGCTGATGATTTTTGTATAAAACACTGACACTCATTTGCCACCTAGTTTTCCAAGGTATTTCCCATTTTCACTCAGGGCTTTCCAAAACTTTGGCATTTTAGTGTCATATATGTTTTTTCCAAGTAATGCAGGGATATAGTGGAATCAGAGTATCTCTTAAAACAATGATTATTTGTTTTTCATGTCCTATAGCTATGGCTTCAAAAGGAGTAACCTCTTTTTCAAAAAAAAACAACCCAACAACCCAACCCAGTATTCTTCCTAGTACTTCACACTATAGCCTTCATAAGAGCAATCTCTCTGAATTTCTGTTTTGGTTTTGTTGTAATATGTTGAAATGGATATGTCAGTAGCAGCATTTTTCCTCCTAGGTTTAAAGTTCAGTAGTTTTCCATACAAATAGGATATTCCTGAGTTAATGGAAAAATCATGCCGAGCTACTTCATATTGGCTAGCTTTGCATGTCACCTCTGATGTTTCTGTTGGCTGGCTAAAATGGCTGGTATTTTCTATTTATCATTCTTTTGACTCTTTTTCTGCAAAGCAATAAAGCTAATAGCCTGCAGGTGGAAGTCTTCAAATATTAAAAGGAAAAGATGGCTGATTACATTGAAAGCAGGCAAGCCTCCAATCACACTGCTGAAACGTTGCATTTAAATCAACTGTGATATCTAATTTGTTTGATTTGTGTGATGATTTTGAGAAATATTTTTATAACTGTGAGAATGCTGATATATGGATCATTTACTCTTTTAACATGAGCACAAATGAACAAATGACATTCTGACAGTTCTATGAAGCAAAAATACATGGTGAAATCTTGTTGGGTTTTAGATTTGCCTTGAAAATGTTAGTTGTCTTTCAGAGAAAGCTTTGAGAAGTCTGCTGCTTACATTTCCAACATGGTTGCTCTAGAGACTGTACAAAACTGGTAATGGGAAAGACAATATCCTGACTGAAACTCAGACTGTAGTTTTATTTTTGCTGCCTTATGACTATGGATTCTTCCTTCACCAAAAAAATCTTAGAACAAGTTTTAACTAAGCCCTTACAATTGTCAGCTTTCATCCTCTACCATTTTCAGATTAAAACTGTAATGTAGCCACGCAGATACAGAATCTCATTAAAACTGCATGCTGCAGATGTTTTCTCATGGATAAATATCTTTCCAGTATAATCCTTGATGTGCCAAAATGTTGCATTTTTTTGTGCATGTTGCCCCTCTTAAGAAAATCAAATCAATGACTCCTTCACCATTTACCCTGAAGAGAAGCAATTGATAGAGATTTTCAGGGGAGTACCCAGAATGCCCTTCTACCCCCCAGTTCTGTTTTGAATTCTGTATATTTTATTTTTCTTAATTCTTTGATGCAGAAAGTTTGTTTGCCTTTTTTTTTTCAAAATCAAAAATTTGTATAAAAAGTACTTCCAATTTCTCATCTGTTCAACAACTGTACCCCTTCATAGTCCATAACACCCTGTGGGAATGATTTGCATCTTGGTTTCTTGTTTTTCTTGGGTATTTTATTTTAAGAGATCTGGTCACAAAAGCAAGGACTGCCCTGAAAGGTGGTAACAGGGTTTTAAATAAGCTGTATATAATTAAAATGGTAAATTGAAAATTTTTCTGAAATTCCTTTTTTTTTTTTGAGAATATTTTAAGCCCTCAGCCATCTGAACACCTAGAAGACCATAGAGAACTTTATGGGACTTGTAAAAGCATAATACTGCTATGTCGGGAAAGCAGATGGTGCAAGTACAGTGTGGGTGGACTCCTGGATAATATCCATCTAAAGCACACAGACTCAGGTGTAATGAAATCCTAGAGAAAATACAGTGTATTTTTGCCATGATGCTGATACATATCTTTGTGTTGCCAGGTAGGGGGTAAATTTACACCTTGCTCCTGCCAAGGCTGTGATGTAGTCAAGGAAGGATTACATGAGCCAGAGCTTGGGCAAGCTTATGGACACTCTGAGCATACAAACTCCAGGATGGGAGGAGGCACCCTTGTCCTGCACTTTAATATGTGATGGACAGCTTGTTTAGTCTCCCTTCAGTGGAGCTGAAAGGTGTGAGGCAGGTTAATGAAAATATTATGAAGTGGTCACCAAGAAAATATGTGTTTCTTACAAATGTTACATCAACATCCCACTTTGTTCTCACTCTTTGAAATAACGTTGTCTGTCCATTTCGATCTTTTTTTGAATGTGTTTGCTCAAATTGATGCAAAAAAACCCTTCATTTTCAAATACACTTTAAAAGCAGCAAAGCATTTATTTTATTATATATTTACAGAGTGCATCAGTGGCTTGATTTACATGAGATGTTTGTTCTAAAGGTTTCTGTTCTGTATGTCTACTTGTCTATTGCAGTCTGGTAGCTGAAATTGTTGTACAAAATAGGTAAAAGAACAGTTTTGGATTAGCTAGCTCAAGTTAGCTGAACTAACTTCAGTGTGGCTGTAGAGACCCATGTAAGTTATAAAAATCAAGTTAGGAGCTGATTAAATACTCAGAAAGGGAGCCCATGCTGAGCTCTGGCCTCACTACTGCAAAGTAAGAAGCGCCTGTAGTTGAGGTAACTAGTTTAAAATTAACTTGGCTTTATCTATGCACTGTATTACAGTTGCAGCAGTGACCACAGCAGATGTGGTTGCATGTTCCCGGGAAAATTATGCTAGAAATACTTGAAAATAACAAAATTAGAAGTCTTTATGTTTAGTTTTTGTACTTTTTCTGTGAATACTTCTAGCTATACAATATCCACAGCTATATAAACAAATTTTTATGAGAAGGCTGACATTTTTGCTTAATTTTAGGATAGATTTGAGATTGTATGCAGTGCCTGTGCTGTTTCTTGTCATCTAGACTGCTACTGGAATACCCTTTCTGTCCAGCTTACCTACCTGACCAGCACAGGTAACTAAGCTGACTGTTGCCTGTGGCTCTCCTCTCTCTTCTCTTCAAATAAGGATGTTCAGGAAAAATTTAATTTCTAGTGAGAAGACAGCTTATTTTGTTACTTGATAACTACACGATCCAAAATTCAACTAAAGCTTTCTTTTGACTATGGGAGAGCTTTGGGTTCCTTCTACAGTCTCCTTTTCATATTGTGACATAGAACATAAGGATAGATTTATCCATCTATGTCTATCTAGGACTTCTTGTTTTGTGTATTTTTTTATGTTGCTAAATCTTGCTTGTTAGGCAAAAACTTTTTAGTAGAGAGACTCTTTCACACATCCTGCTGACAAGGAAGGAACAGCTTCAAAGAGGTGAGGTGATTCCATTGCCTTTTTTGCATGATTCGAGAGATGACATTTCTCAACATTGATCAGTTCTGGCATTTGTTATGCTACCATTCCTTATGGTAAATTTCAGTATTTAGACATATTTAGATACCTTCAATGTATTTCCGGCTTTTTCTTCTGTGTGTTAAGGTGGACATAATGTTTCAGCTTTCAGTGAAGCCTTAAGTACTTGTTTAATTGCTCAAGACATGTTTTACTGGAATGTCTTTTCTAACACTGTTAACATTATCATGGTTAGATGAGATTAAAATTCCATTAACAACATCTGCGAGTTCACACCTTAGGCACTGTTTTAACCCCTCAAGAGATCAGTATATCAATTTACACTGTAAGCACAATCTTGACAACCAAAAGCTTCTCTTTTTTCCCATTATATTCAGAGAGTACAGAAAATGGAGCAGAATGAGACCCCTGGGTGGATAATTTTCTCCTTTGAAACACGTGCATAAATGCCAGTAATACTAATGGACCACATAAGTAGGTATTAAGGAGCAAACAGTGCGTATGCTTTAGTACTGGGATCAATGTCTTATTCCATCTGACCTATCAAGGAGGATCAAGGTAGTGGTGGGGGAGGAAGGATGGTTTACTTTTCCTACTGGCTGCATTTTGAACCAACTGGAAAACACAGGAAATAAAACTTCTAGAGACAAGGCTTTGAGTGGTTATATTTTCTGGTTCCCAGGGACAGAGCTCCATTTGGTGTGTGTTTTTGCTGGGAAATGGTCACTAGTATAAGAAACATAAAGAAAAAAAAGGAAAAAAAATCTGAATATGCCTATTTTTAGGCAATCTCCTATCCTGATTGATGTAATATTTTGTCTAGTTTTCTCAAGAACTAAAAATAATCTCACCATGACATGGTTCTCCCCGAGCAAAGAATCTTTCAGAACTGTTCCAAACCCAAGGAATTTATAACTTGCTGAAAGTTTCTAATGTGATATCTAAAACTAAGGCAATAAAACAGGTTCTCATTAAAAAAATAGACATGTAATATCACAGTTGGGCAAGAATGTCTGATATAGTGTCTCCAGACATGCTGCTGTCAATTGTAGGCTGTTAAATCACACTTGATACCAAAAGTTGCCACGTATATCTCCCCAATGTCATTAAATTAATGAGAATCCTCTCAGTATCTGACCACACACTCAGTAAGTGCCCCTCACTAAGACAGGCTGATCAGTGGTGGTGATTTACTGAGACACAGTATCGTCTGAATTTCCGTCAATGCAATTTCAAGACTTTTTTTAGTATTTGCTATCAGTTGTTGTATTTCTGTCTTGCTTAGATAGGAATTATAGATGCAGTCTTAATTTGAGCTATGAATTGCCCAACAGAAGCAATGAAAATTATATCGTAGAATCATAGAATCATTTAGGTTGGAAAAGAATTTTAAGGTCATCGAGTCCAGCTATTAACCTAGCATGGCCAAGTCCACCACTACACCACCGACTTAACCTTGGTGACACCTCCAAGCTTGATGAACCATCGGCTTTGTTATTGTTTGGTTCCACTTGCTGAGCCTCACACCTCTTATGCAAGGGCACGTGGGAAGATGGGGCAGTCATGGAGGAGACACGCCTGCAGCGTTGGTCAGGTACTTGTCGCCATTGCCACCTATCCCTTAAGTCACTGTGTTAAGCCAGGCAGAGAGAAGATAATGAATCCTCCATATCATGCGTCCTGTCTGCCTGTTGGGCCTGTCCCTACAGGCAAGGCAGGGTGTGAATATGGTGTAGGGGAGGACTTTGTAGAGTAGGGTAGATGGTTGGACTCGATGATCCCAAGGATCTCTTCCAACCTAGACGATTCTATGATTCTATGAATTCTAGCTTGCACATAAATATAAAAAAAAAAGGGAGGCGTATGCCACTCCCATCAATACTTTCAGGGATCCATAAACCCATGGTTAGTTACAGGCTGCTTTACAGAATCATTGAGATGTCACGGTTACATTGGCTGGGGTAAGAGCTGCCAGAGCCCCATCACTCTAAACAGCTGGGTTAAGTGCCTGTATGTACTTCTCCTTGCCCGAGTCAAGACCCCTGAAACAGGCAGACTGCAGGATAAAAATCACTCTGTCTTTAAAAGCTTATTTCTCAGTGTATTCATTGTAATGAGTCTTTTCCACAATGGAAAAAGTGTTAGAAGGAGGAAAAAAAGGGTTGCTTTAGAAGAGCAGTCACAAAAAAAAAAGGAAAAAAAAAAGAAAAAAAAAAGAAGAACTAATTTAGAGAAAATGTTCATCTAATGCTCTTTTTTAAAGAATGCCAAGTGCTTTAGTGAGTTTTGGAATATTGTTTGAGGGAGGATAACATAGGCTAACACCTGCAGTTCTCCAGCAGCAAGTAGGACATGAAAGAGGAACTTTACCCAGTTTCCAAAAGTAATATCAAACAACTGGCAGAAATGTACTTGTTCGGCTCAAAAAACCATTATATTCCTAAGATTAATGAATTAAAGAAGAGGAGTAGAAAAAAGGATTGCTGCCTCAGAAATCTGATCTCTGGACAAAATGAAACTGCAGTTTGCACTGACAATTATTTTGTAATAGTTTTTCTATTTTTGTTTTCATTGTGATTCTATATTACTTGCCTGTTCAGTTGGAAACTGATTTTTGTTGGAGATTATACCCTTATTTATGTGACAGGATAGTGTTCTTAAAAACTTTCAGCCCTCAGCTCCTTTGAACAAACTATAAAAAATAGTTTGATAACAAACTATTGAATACGTTAAGCTTTTCACAGAAATATAAAACGCAGTGTAGGTATCATTAGCTATTCCACAAAAACAACATG
Source organism: Tringa tobata (assembly GCA_033628505.1). Taxonomy (NCBI): domain Eukaryota; kingdom Metazoa; phylum Chordata; class Aves; order Charadriiformes; family Scolopacidae; genus Tringa; species Tringa tobata. Next base: position 3,411,521 of record JAHREE010000128.1, read on the forward strand.
AAAAATGTGTTTAATTCCTTTCTTTAAAGATTATTGGATTAAACATTACCATATGAAGGTATTTGTTTACATATTTTTCCATAATATTAAATATGGCGATAACTAAAAAGATTCTGAAAAGGAAAGAAGCATGAGAGGGTAAATTTGTATACCTTTCAAAAAGCAAAAATCAGAAAGTGTTAAAATATTGTAGTATATTTCACTATTTTGTGTGGAATGTAATAAGCAGATTAATAACAAAGCATTAAGATAAAGTAAATTAACAGCTGTAGGTAAAACAAATAAATAAAAAGCCCTCAAAGTTACAGATCTGAATTCTCTCATACATAGAACTTTCAAAATATCGGTTTCTGTATATTTGACTCGGCCAGCTTCAGGTGTACAACCTGGTGCTAAGCAAGGGCACTAGCCACTATCATTGACAATGATGTGTCTTAACTCTGAATCCCAGAAAGAATTCCATTTGGCAATATCATTAGTTCATCTTCCAACTTTGGGTAACAAACTGGACACAAGCTGAGATGGTAAAGAATTTTTCTTCTCAAGTTTTCTGAGGAAAGTCTTTGTTTTTGAAACAGCCAATCTTTCAGAAAGCAGGCCTGTAGTTACTGTTGGCAAGCCCTTTGCACAGAGATCTTACAGTGAGCAAGGTCAGATTCAACTTTTTTTTAGAAAGTCCAGATAAAAGTGTTTGCCAAATCATTGAGATGGAAAAAAAATCCTTGAGATAATATTGTCTAGTAACTTTAGAGAATATTGTGTGTGTGCATTAATTTTTTTTAGTGTTTGCTCCTCTTTGGTGATTTTCTTGATCTGAAAATGAGGCAAATAGAATTACAGGTTCATGACATGCCTCTTTTCTTTTCTCGTTTCCTTGACCTGTTTCTCAGTACTGCCTTGGATTGTTGGGGGTGGGGTTTATATGCCAAGTTCACTACAAATCTCATTCATTCTTGAGCTGAGGCAGATATAAGTTGGTTGACTCACAATTAACAAGCCATAAAATTAATGAGCTATAAAATGCTTCTTTAATATTTGGGATACAAGGAAAAAACCAGTTTATCTGAGGACTTTAAAATATATATGTAATACATATAAGGTAAGGAAAAACCTATACCTGTACATATGTTGTCCTGGCTTGTCCTTAGACAATGCAGTGGTTTCTAGTTTTGGTAAAACTTGTTTCTAAAATAACATCAAGGCATGTTTGGATGATACTGAGAAACACAAGTGCTGGAACTGAACAATAAATAATTCACCTTGGGATAGTTGCCTTTGTCATTTTGTGATCCTTTTCTATTGCTTTTTGAACATTTCTGTGTCTTGCTAGGTGTATTTCTCACATAAATACAGCACTCTGTGCAGGGGACTAATGGAAAAATCGAAAGAGTGGCAGTGATGGCATGGGTGAGTCTTTTCCATGGAGACAGTAGGACCTAACTGCTGTAGGAAGTTATATCTGTAGGTGGTACTTTTGCACAAAGAACACATGGGAAACAAACTGTTTACCAAAAAAAAAGCTTCTCTAATTGGTATAAACATATTGCATGTGTTCACCAACATGTCTGTGTTTACAGAAAAATGAAAAAGATTAAGGCCCAGAATGTGAATATGTAAAGGTCAAGTTCAGAAAATGTCAATTTCCAGAAACTGCAAGGCAGAAGAAATTTCTCAAGTAGTTTAACAAGGCTAGGATTGCTTAGCAGAGAGATTTGTTTTAAAGTGTGTTTATTGTTTTGCCTCTTGGTAGAATTTCAGTGAGTCTGTAATTGTATGGCAGTCACCATTCTCACTTCCACTTAAAGTGTGAAAAATGTACTTTCTTCAAGGTACTTGTAATGGAGAATGATACGCTTTTTGAAATGTTTTCATATTTTAAATACAGTACCGATTCTTCGTCTCTACAAAAGAAAGTGATCTATTTTTAGTACTACTTTTAATCGTCTCTGGTACAAATGTGACCATTAACAAGCTGTTGCATCAGGAGTAAATGCAAGGCTATCACTGGGTATCAGTGGAAAATAAGTAAAGGCTGATTGTATTAGGTCAGCCAGAGACATTAATGACTTCAGGACAATTGCAAAGGTCTCAAGATGTCAGTACTTGTTCTTTTTATAGACAATGACAATAGGAAAAAAACCCAAGAAACACAACACCAAACCATAAAAGACAATACTGCTGCAGTTCAAGTGCTTTTCTTTGTCTGTTTATAAGGAAAGGCATTGTGGTAATACTTGAAAATGTGGAAAAAAAACATCTGCGTAATTCTGGATTTAGATTTAGACATTTGTTATACTCAGGGAGTTCCAATATTAGTTTTTCTTTGTTATTAAGGTTGGCATAAACCTTAGCATCTGAGCTGTGTGACAACAGGATGTCCTTCATCACTTGGTATGTGTCCCTATTGTTTAGAAAATATGAGATTTGTTTGTCACTCATCATGAGTGTTGATGTATCACAGAGGTGACCCTGCTGTTCCCTCTATGTGGTTTATCTCTGCTGATCAGCAGCACCATGTTTTCACAAATGTTATCAAATACAGTTAGAGAGAAAAATGTTGCCTTATGCCTGAAGAGCTTTCCAAGCTGTGATGCACAAAAAAGGCACTGGTGATCTCTTGAGATCTTCTTTCTTTCAGTGTGCATGAAGTCCCTTAAAATGATCCTTTTTTATTGAGAGCATGATGGCCTGCCAGCTGTTGTCAATTGTGAGGTGTGTTTCCTTTGTCTTACTACATTTTTGTTTCTGTTTGCAAGACCTGATTAGTCCCAGATACTAAAAGGAGGGCACAGCACATGCTGCGTTAAGAAAGTTTTGCTGTGCTTCAGAGTGGGCAACGGTGTGCTTTGAACCCTTCCAGAAGCGAGCTGGGCAGTGAGACCACTGATACACCAAGCCCTTGACCTTTCCAGTGGGAATACTGGTGGTGCTGCCATTTAGTCTGCAATATAGGGGCTTGGTGCCAGTGACTTGTGTATTTGTCTGCTCTCAGGATGAGCTAGGGCTCTGGTGTGCATGGTGACAGATTTTCTTTCAACGCTTTCCAAAGCACTACTGTAAAAAGTGACATAGATTGATAATTAGGAACCAAAATCTCAATGATACATCAATAGATATGAACACCTAGCTCACTTATGAACTGCTAAAATTTTATATCAAACTGCCGTGAAGCTCTTTGATCCTCAATGTACTCCTCTCTTGCATAATTTTCTATCCTGAAGTCACTTATATGCTCCAGTGATGCAAAACTCAGTAAGAAATGCATTTTATCACAACTGCAGTGATGTAGCACAGGTCCTGCTGGTGATCATGATAGCTTTTAATGAAAAGGTAGGGAATAACAAAGCAGAGCAGAACACTGAAGTTCTGCTTCTTCAGTGGAGAAACATCAAAAAGAAGGGAGAATATATATAAGAAACATATAAATGTATCTCTGTCTATGTGCATAGATATAAAGGAGCCTTTTTTTTCTTTTTTTTCTTTTTTTTTTTTTCTGATCAACGGGATGCCAAAGATATTGTGATGAAGTTCCAGAATAGCAAAGTAATTTTGGTAATTTTCTTGCAGATTTTTAGGAATTTATACTCTGTTCTTCATTTGCTGTTCTGTTTTTAGCTATTTTATTTCATGTTATTGAAAGACTTGCTTTATATTAATATCTGTTTTAATGTAATCTTTTTTCCTTTTCAAAAGTGTATGTTCTACATTGTATATATTTCCTCAGATGTGAGGTATCTTAAATATTGCTGAAAACCAAGCTGTGCACTGTCAGCAACAAAATACTCCTGAGAGTTCATCAGATTTTGGAACAACAATAGTTTGATTGACCTTGCTCATAAGTTATGCGCTGTATAATCAAAGACTACTTTTAATTAGTGCCTTTATAAAATAAGGAGAGGAACTTAATCAGAGCACTTCATAGTAATAAAGATTTGACTGTAATAAAAGGCAAAAACTACCCCCAAACCATTTTTTGCCTTTTATTACATTTATAGTAATAGTGACTGTCTAGATGTGATACTGATCACAGATTACAGAGACCAGTATTGCAACCAAATTTACATAAAAAAGAATTTTTTTTCAAGAAGTTTTAAAAAGCTTTGAAATTCTTGGGAATCAGTTGACCTAAGTGCTGAATGTGTATAAACTAACAAAACATTTATAATATCTGTGTTAATGAAACACAAATTTCACAATAGATTGTGCATTTATTACTTTGACAAAGCAGCTGCTGCTTGACCTCCATTGTCCATTCTGAAACATGGTGAAACTTTCCTTAATGCAGCATGGGCTGTTCTCCTCTTCCTTCAACATTTGGGGCTAATCAGCTCTTACACAGAGAAGCAAAAATCCAATAATGTAAAGGAAATATACGCTACTGTTCTATTATGGCAGTTCATAATGTTTTATCCAGGTGCTCACTTTAAAGCCAAAGGAATAAAATACAAGTACAATCTTGTCGTCTTCTCTCCGAATTGCTCCCTGTTTACTTCTCTCATTATGCCAAGCTATTTTTCTGTTATATCAGCTGTCTTTTACTTTGAAGTGTACAGTGAAAAAAAAAACCTGAACTCTGGAAATTCTTTCTCCTTCAGTTTACCCATTACGATTCAGTCATACTTTAGGTATAATTTAATGAATAGTTTCAGGGTAAGAACTCATTATTTTCATTAAAAGTTTTCCCATTTTTTTTTCCTAAAATGCATAAGGGTTACAGTATCAGTTTCTCTCTGCCTCCTCCACAAAGACACTGCCTGTATCTTTGGATTTCTTGCTCGCACAGAACTGTGTGTTCCTGAAACGTATCTGCTGTGGATGCCAAAAGAGAAATGGAAAACCTATTTCTGACCTGGAGATGTTGGGCAGTGATGAGGTGGTAAAAATGGATGCCTGGCTTTCGTGCTGTTATTACCATCCTTTAGGTCCTACTAAGGAAACTTTGAAAAGGAAAGCATTATTTAGTTTGTAGTAGCTGTTTTGAATGGTGGCAGGCTTTTGAGAAGAACAGAAGTATCACTGCACCAAAGCAGAACAGAAAAAGCTTTTAATACATCAGATAAAGCTCCCCTTCCCACAGTTTTTTGCACAGATGGTCTTGGGGCAGTGCCAGGAGCCTACAGGTGCAGAAGGCCTTCACTTAGTCCTCATTCCCTTCAAGCATCTCTCATACAGCTCCTTGAACCCTGGATGTACATTGCTTTTTGCTTCTTGCCAGATGATTTATAAAGGTTTTGCCAGCCAACTAGAAAGCCTGTTGCAATCCTTTAAAATATTTTGTCTTACCTGGTAAGATATAGTCAGCTGAAGAAAAAAAAATGCACATGTTATGGCAAGTCCCAGAGCTGTTACTGATTGTTGTTGTTTTGCCCTATAGAAGAAGGTGAAGTAGCCCTGTGATGTTGCTATAGTAGCTGCAGTCCCTCTTCTGTGTCATCCTGAGAGTTATGAGGCCCATGAAGGCTACTCCAAAGACAGGCAGTGATTAATGCTACTATATTCTTAGACTCAGATCTGAAAGAAACCTCGGGAGGTCATCTGATCCATACTTTTGCCCAAAGGTAAACTCCACTTAAAACATTCCTTACAGACATTTGTCTAACCTGATCTCTTTACCAGAGGTGGAGATTGAGTAACATCCCTGGACGATTTACTCCAGCACTTAACTAATTTGTCTCTCTCTTCTTTATCTTCAACTACACAGTGCTTTTTGTCATCTGTCATAGTTCCTTAGCTTTTGTGATGTGCTTATTTGTGAGGCTTGAACTGAAGGTAAAATAGGGTGATTCATACCTCCTAGATTAATTTAAAATATGAAAGTGAAGACCAAAGGAAAAGATACATTTCTTTTGCTTAAAGTTAATCAAATGAGTCCTCCTTGACTGGGGAATAGGTTAAATAGAACCACTTGGCTTCCAACTACATTTCACCTGAAGAAATATGAGCAAATTCTGCTTCTGAAGCACATCACGATGAATAATTTAGGGACTCTGTGACTGTTTATTGTACATAAAAGTATTGCTGGGGATAATATATCATTAGTTTGCACAGAGGTTTTATGTAATTTGGAATGGAATATATACTGTAGTCTAGCAGAAAATAATGTATGCTTGATGAAAATTAGCTGTCCAAGCATTGGTGGCTTTGTCAAAATAACAGATCAAAAATCTAATATGAAATTTGTGTTTTAATAGAATTAATGGAGCCCATCACTAGGACTTGAGAAAGTAGTTTATGCTGCTCTGAAAGTGTAGTGGCCATAAATTAGCTGGATTAATTTCCCCAAGAACATCTAGACAGGCAAACCAAGACTGCACTGCAGCATCTGGTAGCCTGGAGTATGCAGGGCACATTAGAGCCAAGGGGTGTGACAGCGGTTCTGCTCTGGTTATATGGGATGCAACTGTTGTATGCAAAGACCCATATAGCTTTGGGTACCTAAACACAGTGTCAGTTGACCTGTAGGTGATTTGAGGTCATGCAGGACTCAGAGACAGATCATATCACCCTTGTCACATTCAACCTGTGTGGTGTGTAGAGCACAGCTTCCTGTAATGTTAGGTGGCTTCAGAGCATGTTGCTTCTGGTTTTGCCTTTTAAAACAAGTATTCCTTTAAAAATATTTATAACAGTTGAGAAGCAAATAATTTTTATGTGTTTCTCTGTGCTTGTTGCTTATAAGAGTGTTATGCTAAGGTTTTTAGTAGTGACTGGGAAGATGAGTCAAGGTTTTCCATGAGGGAAGATCAAGACACATGTGATTCATCTGTCTGATGTGAAATATTAAGTGAAAATATCTGCACTACCCCAGGCATGAAGAGCATCTCATTTGTTTAATTCACTGGGAATAATTCATTAACCAACACTTCTGATTTGTGTCAGTCAAAACTAAACTTCCATCTTGAGTTATTTCTTACTTTATGGCCCTCCTATTTCATTTGTGGATGTGGTTTTGCTTTATGAACGCTGTTCTGTTTGATGCAATTGAGTGCCATTCGTATTCTCATGTAAAATGATGTTGGTTCTGAAAGTTGTTGCGGGTAGCAAGAATATTAAAATCAGTGCCACTGAAATATCTGACTTCTGGTGCCAATTTTAAATTTCTGATGCCTTTAATGTTAAATATTAGATACTAAAATGGATGCATCTAAATACATACTTACTATTGTGATAGTCCTTTCTTTGCCCATGTGATGAGCTGACTGCAATTGCACTGTTAAACCAGGCTTATTACTTCCTTCTGTGTCACAGTACTCTAAATAAAAGACTTGTATTTGGCTCAGATGACAAACTATAATCTAGGATTTCTCTGCAAAATACTGTATAAATGTCTGTTTAGTAGCCTGCTGAGGGAGGGCATTGGCTGCTTTGTAATATCTCTGTTGAATGGCACTGGGCTTTTCATTTTGTCTCATAAAGCTGCTGTGAAAAAGATTGGCACATCTTTGCCTCATTCTCCAGAAGATTATCCACTTCTTTAATTGGTGTGGTAAGACTAGGGTAGGAGCTCAGGTTGTGACATCTCTCCCCTCAAGTGATGAAAAGGTTTATTGAACATAGTGTCGTGGGTGGAGTAATTAACTTCCCTCATAAGAGACAAGCAGTGAAATATTTATTGATATAAAACAGTGATTTAACAAAGTTTGATAGTGAATGCAACAGTGTTTTACGAGATTCAATGGCAAGGTACACTTGGTTATTTATTGCATCGAGGACAGGCTCAGACAGAATTGTCAGGGAGACCCTCCTGTTGAGTCATGAGGTTCAGAAAGGACCCCCTCCTTCTCAGAGAGGAGTCTAAGTGTGGCTGAATCCAAGCCTAGTCTCAGACTTGGTCAACGGTTTGTATCTAAAGGATTATATATGCACAATTAATTCTTTTATATCACTTAGCTATGATTTCAACATTTAGTATGCTATTAATCACTTACCGAGAATCTGTTGCAGCAAGGAATCTCTAAACCTTGAGGACTAACCTTGGGTGGGTGTCCCTGCTCAAGGGGAGATCCTGGCGTGCAGCCCACTGCCATGCAGGAGAGCTCAAAGGGATCTTGGGCTGTCCACTATTTATAGAGTAAGATAATTGACCTATAGTCATATTTGCAGAGCACCAAAATGTCTAGGTCCCCATTCCAGACAGTGTTTGGCTGTGTTGCCAACCATCCCCCAAAGTCCAGGTGCAACCCATCCCAACTCCGCCACACGTGGTCATATGTGAGGATGGATTCAGAAAGCAGGAACAGCACCTGAGCTCTTGAACTGCTCTTTCCTGTTGGCTGGCATTATGTCTCAAGTGAGATGTGATTGCTGCTAGGATGTTTAAATCAATTTCAGGTCATCTCCAGCCAGAGGTTGACTTGGTTGTGTTTCTGTGCAACAATCTATATTTTAGTCAGAGCTCTACTGTGCCTTGTAAATAAAATAATATACTGACTAAAAAGTGCAGTTTTATGCAGATCACATTAGGTGAAAAGTTTATTACCTAATAATTCCCTAGTAATTTTTCTCTTCTAAGTTCATTGAAATATTTGTAATGTTTACATTCACATTACATTACAAATAATGTAATGTAAACATTGTAATGTTTAAGTTTGGGCAATGGAATTCATGTGGGCAATAGGGAATCACTAAACTAAAAGATGCAGCCAGAGTCCTAATGCTCCCTTGTGTTGAGTTATGGTACAAACTGGAACAGTTTAACAGGAGAGATCAGGAGAGATTAATTCTCTGTAGCCCACAGTTTGGTGCAAACTGTTTGGACATGAACAGCCGAAGTGTGTATTCACACTCCAGGACAGATGGATTGAGCTGTGATTCCCAGCACCGTTTGTGCAGAAATTATGGGAACAGTGGGAGGCTGAGAGACTGAGAAAAGAAATAGAGTCATTTTATGAGACTATTTCATATTTTTTTTCCTTTAAACAAAATCTGCAAATTTTTTTGCAGAAATGTTTTATTTTGGATAAAAATAGGTACTGTGTTGGTACTTTTCAGTTCTTTTTTCATCATTTTGCCACTGATGACTAACTGATGGAGTTCTGAACAAGCGTGGTTTTAGTTTAGTTCTAGAAACCCATACAAGGGTTGCTCTTAGGCACTGTATAAATTAGCTGGGTATATTCTGATGTCATGCATTAGCATTCAACAAAAATCAAAGATTTTTAAAGAAAAAAAAGTCAATCCATTAATAAGTATTACCGAAGTCTTTGAATCCAGCTGCACAAAAGTATTCAAACTAGAGAAAATGACTCCTTTATGCTGCACCATTGAAAACATACTAGCTTTCAAATAAATTGGGACTCCTGTAACATCAAGTCCTAATTTACTTCTGTCCCTCAGTCTCATCTGCCCTATCTGTTTAGCCTCTGAGATTGCAGATATGAATGTCTTCCAAACACTGAACATGCCACAATTTCTGCCTCCATTTTTGAGTGAAAACCTATGTGCACAACATCTGCAAATTAGGGCTGACAACAGGAGAGAATGAATTAAAATGTAAATCTGGCGGTGGCTGTTATAAATCAAAGTATAAATCGTATACTCAGCTGAGGTAGTTTTATATCAAAAAATATTCAAAGGATTCTGTAAATAAATGAAAACTTTTTTTTTTTTGAAGTAACTTTTATCACATCCAGAAAGGAAAATGAGTACTAAAATATTTCTTTTTAATTGTATGGTAATTCCAATTTTAATTCTAATCCCAGTTCTTATCAGTCAGTCTGTAATTATTTCTAATTATGCCAAACTCACAGAGCTTAAGTTATAAACTGTACTCCATAGAATATTCTAAATCCCATAGTATTAGCAAACTGTCAGAAGATCAAAATCAGCACATATGAAAAACAGCTGTTTACCATATAATTTGTACTAGTTTTATCATGATTTAGCGCAAATAAGAACTGCACCCATATTAATGCAACAAACGGATCATTTGCACATGCAGAAATCCAGTTTAATGAATATATAAACAAAGGGGAAATGCAGATTGTGTTTTCCTGTTTGCGTATGTTACTTTCTGTGTATCTATTTCATAAACATGGAATCCTAACTATCTGGGGTGCTAAGGTTAAAGAGCAGTCACTGGGCTTGATTCCATGGCTAGAACTACCAGATGGCTTTCTTATGGTCATGCATATTTCTGAGCATAAATTCGATGAAAAAGATAGAGTAATATCTACAATTTTTTTTGAATGAAATGCAAAATAAAGTAAGCATAGTTACCAACCCAAATCTCTGCCCTGGATTAATTAGATTTGCAAATTTTCAGAGATCCTACAGCCTATTGAATACAGTTGGAAATGATGTCAAGCATGGCCGTGTTTTTACAATGCACATTAAGAATAAGTAACTTACAAGATGGCTCATGTAAACAGTTTGGTTTGCAGGGTCCTTATTACAGCTTTTTCCAAAAAAAAAAAACAAAACAAAAAAGGATTTGTGTGTCTCTGTAAATACAGGAAAGATAAATTACCTTGGCTCTTATCACTGCTTTTTCTTCTAGTCTAGTATTTCTGTTATCATAATTAATTCTTTCTGTGGTTGTGGGAAATTTATCAAGATTCAGTCTTTTCAATTCTCTGTCTTCTCTTTTTCAAGTATATGAGACCAATTCCCCCCTCCTTCATTTTCTTTCAGTGCAACTTCTCACCCCACTTGAAGAACTCAGGTTTTGTCAGTCTTCTTGACAACCATGGACTGAGATAATTTCAGCCTTTTTAGTATTTTAACGGGTTTTATTACTCCTCACCCCCAACAATTCATCAAGTTTTAAATTTTTCAGGTGTAAGAGCAGTGCCATTTCTCCCTTTTTAACCTTGCCCTGAATCTGGTTTTGATCCCACAAGTCAAAAGGCCTTTTTCCATACCTGGTGGGTGGAAGAAGAGGTTTTAGCAGGTTACTGACTTAGTGTCAGTATACCTGAGAGCATTATTGCATCCCTGCCAGGCACTAGCTTTTTTTGTCCTCTTCAGTCCTCTTAGACTGATTTTTAAGGAAGCAATAACATTTTTTCTATCTCTTTGTTTATGGCTCTAGAACTTTTCAGTTTTGATCTTACTTTGAATAGCATTGGAGAAGAATATTCAAGCTCGTATTCAATGTCTAGGGATTTAGCAAAGTCATGTTAAAAACAGTTCAAAGCAAATAATACAAAGCTTCCTGCAAATAGTACTGATATATTTCTAATTTGTGTTTGTGTGAGTGATAGTAGGAAGGTACTTTGTTGTGTAGATGTTGCTGGTGTCTGTATCTGAAATGGATTTACAAGAATGTTTTACGAGATTAATGACAGGTTTTCAGTTTCTCAAAATTGTGTGGTTGTTTTTAATCTTACGATTGGGTGACTTCTTCCTCCTAAGGAATATGCTGACCTAAGCAATAGAAAAAGTTATATTCTGAAAACTGTGCACTGTGGAAACATATATAGAAACACAGATGGCTGGATGATGGTTTGAGTTACGGCAACTATGCGATTCTTAAGATTCTTAGGATGTTTCATGGCTTAGATGGCTGTTCTGCACCAAGAAATGGATTGTGCTGTCTACATCAATGCTATAATGACACTTTAAAATGATGGCAATGATCCCAAGTTGGAAGCAAACTTGCAGCTTGCGTCCTTATGATTTATAGATGAATCAGGCAGTCTGCTTATGTGAGAGACGTTTTGAGGTTATTTCCTTAAAATCTTTAATTGCTGAAAAGACACCTTAAGTAACAAGTTCTAAGACTTGTCCTCTTGAGAGCCTGCGGAGGCCAGCAGCTTTGCAAGTGGGAAATGAAGCAGGTGAAAAGAATACAACAAAAATGTAGGAAATGATAACAATCTCATTTTAGGGTATCTGTACAACAAAGCAGAACTTTCTTTTGCATGAGGCTAATCTAGGTGCTAATGTCCTAGGAGCTCCATGATTAGGAATTTCCCATCTAACATATTAACAAGTTGGGCAGCTTTCCAGGAAAATACATATATGAGTTGGAGATGAAGTTTGCTGCATGCTTTGCTATTATGTGCATATCTCAGGTCTACACTTCCAGAGCAGAAGAGCTTCACCGTTGTTGGTGAAGTCCTGCATAACTCACGGTATGAGAGAGATTAAGAATTAAGCTCAAGGGTAGCTGCTGTGACTTTTCATCTGCAGGTTTTGCAGGCTGTTCCAATACATCCAGGTAAAAATAGCCTGTTCAGATAGCTGACTGAGATCTGCAGGAATTCCTCAATAGCTCTCTGAAATTCTTACCATTTTTTTTTGTATGTGTGTAATGTTTTGCATGTAATTTCACTACCATGGGAGGGAGTATGTTCCAACATTATTCTAGTTGTGCACTTTGTATTGCCATGTAAACAGATTGTTACTAATAATAAATATTTCATTTTGTTAAGACCAGTTTTAAACCATATGGAAAAATGTCACTATTTTTTGAGACTAAATCTGAGACATGTATTTCCGGTTTTACTGTTTCCCAAAGTTTTCCTGTTAAATTGAAAAATTATTTTTTGCACAGATCAGAAGACATTATGAAAAAAATTGATGATTTTTCATTTTGAGTGGCAGCAGTGTTGTGATTCACTCTTTTCATGGGCATCATTCCCTACATTCATAATGGATTTTGAAAATTGGAACAGGCTTTTGCCAACAAAAAAATATTAATGAAATATAGGCTTGCATAATACAGTTTTTGCATAATGTAATTTTTCCCAGAAAATGAAATGACCACCTCCTAAAAATAAACTGAGGAACTGCTTTATAGTCTTATTTTGCTGCAGGCCAAAGGCGAGAGCTTGAATATATCTACATTGGCATATTTATTATTTACACAGCCTCTGCAGCTTTGATGCATAAGATGAAACTCCTGCAGATGTATTATATGGTTTATCACAATGACTGCTGCATTAGCGTAATCAGTTTATCATTCTTTTGATAATGAAAGAGTTTAAGATTTGTTGAAAAGTGTACAGTGCACAAGCAAGGAAGTGAAGAAGCTGAGGACAGTAGTAACTCAGGAGTTCATCAGCACATATAAGTAAACATTTTCTGACAAATTACCTGGAAATTTTCTCCCAGATAGCAAAAAGAGATGCTTGACTGGTCTATGGCAGTTGTTAATCAATCAAATGCTCCCTACAGTATGGATTAAATTTAGTATGTGCTTGGTTACTGCCTGATCCCCCAAGTGACATCACAAACCTTTTGTTTCCTTTCTCATGCTTCTCCCACCTAAGGCTGTAGGAATTTGGATCAAGCCCTTTAGCAACAACTTGGGGAAAGCAACAGGATTTTCTGCAATGAAGGGAAGGGTTATAAATAATAATAAAGCCCATTAATCCTCTTTTTCATTAGTGCCAATGTCAGATAAACCTGCCCAGAGACTCTTGAGAAATGTTACATGGAAGATTTATTGTATGTGTAGTTTTAGATGTAAGTGTAATTTGGAAATGTGGTACCTCTACAGATATACCAAATGATAGAGTAGATGAATTACAGCATCATATTTCAGTATGTCTCTTCAGCTGATTTCACAGCCTATTCAGTTAGTGCTGGCTGCATTGGGTGGATATGAACATCATTTTCTGCAAAAGTGACAGGACACTTTGTGGCAGGAGTTGAAATTAAAAAGCTTTCTTTGGTGATGCACTTGGAGAATAGGTTTCATTTGGCTTTTCTCCTGCCCGCTTGCTGTTTGACTTTGGCATATGACTATTTCTGAAAATGAATTAGTAATAAATTCATTTGCCTACTCTACATCACAGATGCAAACAGTAGTTATGGTTTTATAAACATTTTTAAATAGTGGGGATTAATTTTAATGGTGTATGATTCTGAATGTTTACCCTGTATTGAAGAGTGACATAACAATGAATGACCCCTAAACTTTCCTCTCATTTAAAGATTTAATATCCTTACTGATTTAAAAATCAGAAGATGACTGTTCCTCAAGCTCTCCTTAAAACCAGCATTTGCTTCTGAGAAGAGGACTTGGCTACTTTTTTATTCTGCTTGAAATTGACTGCGCAAAACTGTAATGCGATTGAGCAATGAGTTGTGGAGCACCTGCAGGCAGGGTGCAGGCACCCGATAGCAGGATGACTCAACCCTCCATCCCTCCAGTCTGGCATTCAGTTGTATTTGCCTTATGTTTGACTAAGAAATAATCTGCTAGATTCTAGACAAATGCGCTTTCCTAACACTAACTTTTATTTAAAACTTTAAGGTACATTTATATATCATTGTGATTTGCTTAGATCTACACTGTGATTATGCTTTGGTAATCATTTTTAAATTACAGAATGCAAGGCAATTGAGAAAGAACACGCAGAAATTATATAAAGGCTGAGTTTTTTAAAAGAGAGCTATTAAACAGGTTAGTCACAACCATGAGTCATTCGAATTGAGTCATGCTTACTTTTTGGTAGCTATAGATTATCTGGTTTTCCTGTTTCTCTACGCAGCTATGAGTAATGCTGTATTAAGAACTATTAGTGCTTTGGGGAATGGCTTTTCCTTACTCTGCGTGATGCCCCATCTCAGTATGTTTCTGCATTGGGCAGTTTATAATGTCATTATTTGGCTGGTTCTTTCAAAACACTTGAGTAGCTGGTTGCATAAAACAAGCAATGAGATAAGTGCCAAGTGTTGAGTCGAGGAGAGAGACATGCAAGTCAGGGACCTCACTATCAATCCATGATTTGCACCAAATCTGTGGGGGTTGGTATATTAACCAAATCAGTGGGGGTTGGATATTAATAGTCATCCTGGCTTTGCATTAGCCCTTTTGCCACTTAGAGTGGCTGAGACAGGAGTTTTGGCGTATAGAGTTATACAGAATGGAGATGATATGTGGAGAACTAAAAAAAAGAGGGCCACAGTGGAGTGGGGCACAAATATGTCCTGAGATTGTAACTGGGTTGATGGCTTAATAACTGTTGAAGCTGGGTTTGGATATGTTGAGTTTTTTCCTTCTATATTTGTAGTGAGCACGCATCAACACAGCTGTAGTGTTAGGCATAATCCCAGAGCCTTTACAACCATCATTCTAGACACAAAATTAGCATAATATGTACTGGCCAAATGTTTTCAGTTTGGTGGCTACCTAAAATTAGTCTGAAACTGTGTAGGTGCTTAAATGTGGGTTTGGGAGCCTGGATTTGGGTTAGAAAATGTAGGCTGTAGTTCTTCAAGTGTCAGCAAAGAGGGGGAAGTTACTGCAGCTCTGAATATTCCTGAATATGCCTACATTTAGACTGCAATATTCATTGCTCTTTTTTAATAATTACTGTCAGCATTTTTGTTAATATAAAGGCAAGATGTTGTTTCCTTGTAATATTTACAGGAAAAAAATAGATATTACAGTCATGGTTTCAAGGATTATTTATTATTTGTCACTGGCTCTGCTTATGACATTTTTTCTAAAGACTCTGATTCTCTCCAAAAATGGATAACTCACCTACAAATAAAGCTTTTTTTCATGACTGGTATCTTGCTGACCAGTGCTGCATGACTGCTAGATGAAAAATATTATTAAAATTAGAATGAAAACATCTTTCTTATTTTTACTTCTCTGATGAATAATGTAAAACCAAAAACAATTTCTCTAGTTTATCAAAGAGGTCAGGGGACAGACAATTTGAGTCAGAAAATGTGATGGTGTCATGAAGAGCACTCAATGTGCTTTACAACACAGGATTTAAATGCCTCAAATGGAAAAAGTAATTTTCACTGCTTTTTTGTAACAAAACTATTGCAATAGATAGCAAAGTGGTAAAGCTTTTTCCTGCATAAAAGTCTTTCCCACATGCTTCTGCTTCCTTTCAGCAGATCTATACAGGAAATACTTGAGTCATGAAGAGTTTTCATTGGGCCAAAATTTATGTGAGAAGAGGTCATTTGGTCAGTGTCATTAGTTGTTGTAGAGCTGCACAAGGTCATCCCAGAGAAAATTTTCTTTCAAGTCCTTTTGGAGCCTTAAAAGGTGTTGCTAACCTGGGATGAGAACATATTAAAAGAAAAAAACAACTGAAAAAGAGAACATGGAATGCATTTTATAACCAAACGTCTGACTGCTGTCTGCGTGTGCTATAGCTGTTTACTGAATTAATTCTGCAGACCTCCATGAGACATTCTAAGTCAGAATGAAAAGACAGTTCTTTCGCAAAGTCTTATTAAGTGAGATTTGTCTTGGTTGTTGGAAGAGAATCTCACCTTAGGAGCTGGAAAGAGCTGCAAAATTTGGCCCCATGAAAATCATGGGCTGTTGTAAGGACCTCTGTGTGGTGCCATGGGTGGTAGATTACCTGTGGTCTGGCTATGTCAGAACTCACATCTTGCTATTTGGGACAAGAAACTCCACTACCTAGGAAATGGAGATGTCCCAGGAGCCCTGGTACAGGGCATGTCTGCAAACATGCTTGAGCTCAGTGCTATCTCAGGATATTTCTTGCAGAGCAAGGGAACCATGCCAGCTCACAAGATAAAAGAGCACACGCTTAAACAGTACGCAGTGCGGCAGGAGAATAAAAAAGCCAAGAGTACAGATGGCGTGTAGTTATGTGGATATTTCTTTGGCTTTGTAAAGAAATTAGGTCCTGTGTTCCCTGTCTTTCAGTGCCTGCCACAGGTTTATCCCTTCCCTAAACAAACGTTATGCAAAAGAAAATGCTTTTAAGTAATGAAAAGGTAAATTCAAACGTGTATAAGACAACTCTGTGCCAGTTACTTATATTTTCTGTTTGGTTCTGGTTTTATGCCACAAAGCTGAATATTATGTAACAGAATTGTATTATTAAATTTCTGTAGAGTTCTGTGTCCTCTCCTAGCTGTTTCACTGTGTTGAAAGACAATCTGCTGATAATGTACATTTGGGTGAAAGACAGTTTCCTGTCTTTCCCTCAATCGTAAAGAAAAAAGAAAAATATTTTGCTTACTGGGAAACACAAAACAAAAAGTGTTGAGAGTTAAGCATTTTCTTAAACTTCAGAAGAACAAACTTTTGTCTGTGCTGAGGAACAATGCATTGTCCTTCTGGCAAGTTAAAATAGTAGGTGGTAGGACACTAGCACAGATCACGAGCCTGGATAGAAATAGAAGCCAAATAGAGTAGGACTACTTGCTATGAGAAGAAATTAAACCAGCAAGGTGGAAGCTGAGCAGTTCACCACTGACTGTGGCTGCTATTACTGAGTGGCTCATTCACATCATTTAGTGAAATACAAGTGCAGGGGTATATGGCATAACTGATGAGATTTTTCTGATGTCAGTGGGTCATGATATTGGAAAAGTTAATGGTCTGAATCAGTGGTTTTCAAAGGTCATTGACTATACATTATAGTGAATAGAAAATCAGAAAAACAACTTGAAAAAAAATAAATGGTGGAATTCATTACCATGCGTTTTTCTTAGTGGAAATGAGAACGAGCAACTGGAGCTTCATAAACCCCCACAAAAATAGATGAACTAAAGCCCATAAGTAAAGGGACCTCCCCCAGTTGCCCACCACAACTGTGTTTACATAGTGATTGTTTGCTTATGTTGTTTGTTGTATTTATTCTAGATTTCATTTGTGCCTTCTTATTATATCCTCCAATACCTATTTCATTCCTTTTACCCACCACATTCTTTTCTTTTCTGTCTTTTCTCTCTTTCCAAAAGTGCTTGCCATGTGGATGGCTTTCCCTCCCTATGAGAGGTAAGATAGCTGTGAAAAAATATAATGCTGAATTGCCAGCCAGAAATAAGTTAACTAAATACAGTTCTTGGTAGGCTTTTACTATGGCTCAGAGGGGGCTCCACAGGGGCCTGTGAGAAGTTGATTCTGTCTTGGTTTTATATTTATGTGACACATGCAGCAAGTTCAGAAAAGGACGTGCAAATAAACACACTACATCAGTTTTGACTTAATGACATCAACTTCTCTTCTGACCCTTCTAGCTCCTGAAATTTATAAAGATTCAGCAAAGGACTAACAAGATTCATATGTATAAAGATACTGACTGCAGTGAATGGGATTAGAAAGCTCTCTGTGGGATTCCGTGTCTTGTACAGTTATATCTTGTGTGTGCAATTGGAGATTTCTTGTTTTTTCAGATGTAAGAAGCAATGTTATCTTTAGTTTTTCAGGTATTTCAGATGTGCAGAGTAGTGCAGTGTAAAGCTAAATTCATTCCTAAACATCCATGTGTTACTGCCCGTATTTCCTTTGTTTCCATATGAGAAGTAGTTCTGGTTATTATGTTACACATGTCTTAAGTTACAGTTTATACTTTTGTAACTGCATTTATTCCTGTTCTCTTTCTAAATTTTATTAATCACTCTTGGTGTCACACAAACAGTAGTGGTTATTCAGAATTCTCTGAGTATGATGTAAATTCATAAATAGAAAGTAGTTTGTGTTGAAGCTAAGTGGCATATAGTGGTGTAGTTTTACATTTCATATCTCTGATTAGCTTATACGTTAATGCTTCATAATCTCTCTGTACCAGTTAGATTTTCCTGCAGTGCAACAAAAATAGAAAGCAGGAAGCAAGCTATGAAAAAGAAATATTCAAGGACTTAAAGGGTCTGTTTGGCTTTATACCCCAAAAGTATTCAGGCACATCAGATCAAAGGGATGAGCCCTGCTGGGCTATAAATATTGTGGGCCACGTCCTCGAATGGTGTAAACTAGCACAGGTTTGCATGGACTCCGGGTACAGCTGCCCACCCCCCTGAGAGAACCTGTTGATGTTTTCTGCTCATAGTCAGAGCTAGAAATACACACACACGTGTTTTGTAAACTAGAAAGAAGCTTAGAGGGGATTCAGTGTGAATTTGTTTTTAATGTTACCCAACCTGTCCCTCAGATATCAATAGGACTAATCAGTGGTTGTCCTGATGCACAGTGCATGCTTAGGGAGAAGGCCAGGTGCCCTTTGAAAACACATAATTGCTAACAATAGAGCTCTTAGATAATGCTAATTAAAGAGGTGTTGCCTATATGTCACTGCTCTGACATTCGGCAACAATTGCTGTAAGTTTGTGTTATTATGTGACTTCTACATTGGTGTAGATTTTGTTTTATATCATTCTGGTTTCTGTGCTGCTGGGAAGAGAAAGCTACAGGTGAACGAAGACAGTATGTGGTAGTCTACTAGTTACATGGAGGGTAGTGAACAAGATTTGCAAAGTACCTCAGAAGTGATATACTGCTACAAACAGATGTGAAAAAAGGGAAACAGTTGTGGAAAAGGTTTGTGGTTCTGTGAATAGATGTTTGGAAGAAACATAAACATATGTATGCATGCATGCGTGTGAGTGTATGTGCACGCAGATTACACAACTGGATTCCCAGGTGGTGAGGAAACGGTCTGCAAAGGGAAATCTGAGAAAAAACATGTACTTTCTTGTTTTTTCTTTGCTTTCAGAAGCGAGTAGATTACCCAGAACAACCAGCATTGCTTTAGATGAAAACAGTTATCTCTCCAAGAAACAGCCAAGAATCATATATATTTTGTATATTTCTTTCCTGTGCCTGGGCTTAACAAGAACTAGATTGTGTGGCTCCACTCATCTACTGACCCAACAGAAAAAGACATCAACGTTTTAATGTTTTTTGAATGTATGAACATCTCTTTGCTTGGTTTTCCCTTTTAACATCAACTTTTTGAGAATGTGGTTTAGCTCAAGTTCACCTTCCCATTTTATTTTGGAAAAAGCTGGGAAAGCTATACATTTAAACCTTAATTTGGCATTCTCGCTCATAAATTACAGTCTCTCCTCTGCCTATATGATCACATTCAAATTGTTCAGCAAGATTTCCACTATTAGAAAGAAGAGGAAATTCTTGAATGTTTGAGAGCGAAATCTCTTCCTGGCTGATCTGTCTGTTCTCTGCAGTTGTCTTCAGAGGAAGAAACACAAACTGTGGAGCTTCCTAATTCTGTCTTTCTTTAATTTTGTTAATTTCTTTAATTTGATGTTCACAAGATGCTCATTCCTCTTAATAACTTTACTGTATGTAATACTAATTAATACTGTTAATGTTTTCCATGGTTTTTAACAAGCCTCTGAAATAATCAGACTGGGATTGTAAAGGAGGAACGTGACCCTGCAGCGTTCCTTCACCATTAGATAGCTCAGACAAAAAAGAAGGAACACTCTTTTAAAGAGCCACCACCACCAAAACAAACCCACTGAAACAAACCAAAAGCCCCCATCCCTGCCATTATCTAAACACATTCTTCACATGTGCTCTGCTCCAGGGAAGAAGTATCATTTTTCACTATGTCTTTGCCTTTATTTGCCTCTCTTCTCTTCCTGCTATCACAAGCAAAACGAACATGGTGAGCTTGCAGACACATCAGGCAGACAAATTAATTCAGAGGTAGTTCTTGCAATTCTGATGTTTTCTTAAGTAAGTAGTGGTAAAGATCAAGGCTTCTAAAATAAGAATATTTACTTTTAGGTGTAGTGATGTGTTGAATCATTCTGGACACCTCAGTAGAATTAACAGGGGCGTGTGTGTATTACTCCCCATCTTGTAATGTTCAAAGGAAAAACTGGTTTTGAATTAGTGCTGTGTTGAGTCTAGCCTGACTTTGGTGTAAACTTGCTGGAAATAGTGTTGTCATCTGTGGCAGTTTTAAATTACCTGCAGTGGACAACTGCAGTCAAGCAAGTTTTGGCTCCATCATTAGCACCAGTTTGACTGGTACAGTTGGGTTTATCACATAGCCTAGTGTGTGCTGGATAATGATTCTTGGGCATCTCTACAGAGATTTTCAGCAGAGCTGGTAGGACTTCATAAAGCACTTTGTTCTTTAATAACAAAATTGGAGGCACAGTTCTTTATTTCCAGCTTAGCACACTTAGTCAAGTCAGCAGATCTATATAAAGTAGGCTTATGCTAATTAACCAGAGCACCAGTAGCGGTGTAGCCTTCCAGCAGGAAGTTTAATGTGGGCTCCTTGCCCCAGTCATTACCCGTGTTCCTGGGAGGTTCCCCCGTTGGCAGGATTAGTGCTTGAAATGTAACCCAAGCAATGGGACTGAAGTCATTCACAAATCAGAATTTCCAGTCTGCAGAAAATTGTGCATTTCCATGATATTTTTCCCTTTAAAAAAGCAGGGATCTGACTGATCTATTACTGTACCTTTTGAGCTATAGGGCCCAGTGTTAACTTTGGTGTGCTATGGGAGTGTGTATGGGATTCATGGGCCCACTGCTTAGAAGGCTTGAGTAAGGAAGTATGTGCAGTTTGATTTCTCACTGAAATATCTTCAGAAAATATAACCCTGAAGGTCTGTGCAGTGGTACAAAGCTTTATCTAACCCAACATATATATGTCTTATGGAATTGCCCTAGACTGGATTATGACAACCGTGTCTGCAGTTATGCTCATCTTGAGTCTTTTCTTGTCTGTGCATTTTAAGACATACAGCAAGATCAGCTGAATGCTTTTTCCCCCCAGGTCCATTCACTCGGATGATGTGCTAATTAGGTCACTGAGAAAAATCAAAAATATAGAAACTGGATTGAGTGCTCACCAGCTGGCTCCTACATGTAATTGCTATATTTTGGGTTAATTTGTCTTAAGCTGTTTTCTGATGTCTCTGAGAATGTTACCCATAAAAAGGCAGACTGCACATCAAGAAAGCAAGTCAGTGAACACATGAATATTTTGAGCTGCAGAACGTAGCATTCAGTATTTATCACTACAGGAAAGAGGCATGTGACTTCTCTCTCACATGGCAGCTCCTTGGTTCATGCCTTACTGATTGGAAAATGGCAAAAGTATCCTGCAGAATCACTTTTGAAGAAAGGGTAAGGCACTGGAACAATCCACAATGCTAATATTTTGTTGCAGAATGATCCCTGGAACAACACCTGCTCTTATCCCATAAGAAAGTCCTGTGTGTTGGAAGAGAATTGACTTGCTGAAGGTAGAAATTTGTTACTGCAGAGTCCCTTGGTTTGTTTTCTGCTTAAATAAAAGTGTTCTGTCATAAGTGTGACCTTAGAAGTAGCAGCGTGACCTGACAAGCAAGCATATTTAATCTGCTCCTTGCTGGAGTTGAATGTGTTTTGGCCATGAATGCGTATGCTGTGTGTACATACAGGTAGGATTGAGCGTGGCTCCTTGTTGGTACAATTTGAGAGGGAGATGAAGAACTGTTGGAGCACTTCGAGGTATTGCTACTAAGCAGGAACACATGTACTCCACAGCAAACAAATTTGCTCAATATTTTTATGAGTCTCTGAGCTCAGCTGGTTCTGGCAGGGATGACTTGACTTCATCCAGAGAGGCAGTAGGGGGGAGATCGTTCAGTCATTCCAACTTTCCATTTATTTGGGTAGTGGAACATAAGTAACTTCTTCCCAGTGCTGGAGGGAGTTGCCTTGGGCTCTTTGTCACGTACAGTGTGTTGTACTGCATCTCTCATGTCCTTCTGTAGCAGCTAGTGCAGCTCCCTTGTATAGCCTAACCATAGTGCAAAATGTAATTGCCTCTGATGCAGCAATTTCAGCACAAGCAATTTGGACTCTGTGGAATAACAAATAATAATAAAGAAAATAGTCTTGCAATAAATGCTAATGACACCCTATAGGATTGCGCTGAATTTGTCATTAGATAGTAGATATTAAATGCAGAAATACTAACTTTCCCAGAACCTTAGAGAGCTTAGAGTTCTTTGTAAATATGTAACTCTCCCTCTAAACATACAGTTTATTTCCCAATGCAAAATCTTTATTATTCTGTAGTTAAGGCTGAAAGGCCTTATCATTTACGTGAATCAGAAATGCCCTTAAGAGAACAAAGTCATTTACTGAGTGAATTTTGGAAACTGAGGCAACGATTCTATTTGCAGGTGAAACCAAGCTGCCACAAAGTCTGTAGGGGGCTGTGTGTGTCTGTCACCATTTAGACTGCTGTAGCTTGGCTTTGTTTTTGAATTCTTCCTTTCTTTTTTTTTTATTCCTCTTTTCTTTAGTTATTCCTCTTTTTTTTTCTTTTTCTGGCCTTTTGATGTTGATTGTTGGGCTCTCTTCTGTTCTCCTGAAGCCAGAATTACTTCTGCCCACTCTTGTCTCACTACCTCTCTCTTCTTGTGCAATCTTCTGAAACTAGACCATACTGTCTTTGTAAAGCATTCACTGCCTAATACATGTTTGTAATGTTAACTAATTAACTAATGCTGTTCTGAGCTTATGAACGTATCATTTATATCAAGCATGTGTCTCTATTATGTGCAAAATTGAGCTGGAGGCTGCATGATTCCTGTTTCAGTCTTCCTTCTGACCTAGCAGTAATTCTCTTGATGATACAAACCAAATAAAGAATGTGGAATTTCTTTGTCAATCTATTTGACAGCCATAAATAGGCAATATAATAGTCATTCTTCAGAAGTGAGCAGCAACATGTTTCTGAATCCTGGTATCTCCAAAATGTATGTTTACTTTGAGGTTTTCCAACATTTTTATTGTCAGCTGAGCGCTGGCATGTGATATTTATGTTAGCTTGGTCAACATTTGGCAAAAGAGGGTAAGAACAAAGCTGGGTATAAAATGGAAAGCTTTTTAACAGAGAAGGCGCCTTTCCATAGGTATGATATTGCAAAAATATGAATCACTGAAACTGTCCAGCATATATAATGAAAACTGATTTAAAAGCCTTTATTTTCAGCAAGATATATTTTAATTACTTAAAAAATACAAAGTCCTTAAAAGTATAAGTGCTCAGTGGTGAAGTCCAGAACTAACTTCATGCACTGAGAATTTCAGTATGTTGAAGAGTGATGTTTTATAGCATTAGAGTCCTAGCTGACTTTAATGTCATTATTGAAAATAAGGAGATAACATCCATATTACTTTTTTGCTACACCCAGAACTTAGAGGGAAGGAGAGGTGCAGGTTCAACCATCTTTGGCTCTCCTCTGTGAGGCGGAGTAAGGCCAGGATTTCTTTGCCAGCTCTACTCTCATGCAGAGCATGCGAATAGGAAGGAGGTGAAAGGAAGCAGGGTCAGCTAACAGGCCCAAGCCAACATTGTTGGTGAAATGAGCTTTTGCCCCTAAAGAGAAATTACTTCCTTCTGTGAGGAAAAGAAGAGAAGTTATTGTGAGTCTACTGTAGTTCCTCCCTCAAGTCCCCCCAGGAGCAGGATGGCTTCGTCTGTGTGATTGGGAGATTAGCTCTGAAATAGGATCCTTGGCTTAGTTCTCCTTTCTTTTCATGTATTTATTAAAATTATTCTGTTTTACATGAAATCTATTATTTGTCAAATGGTTTCTCAACCTTGCAAGAAGAGGCTTTCCAATAACACTGGTCAAGTACCATCTTTAAAACTGGTGGAAGTTTGTGAGTGACCTGAAATAAGTGTGAAGGGCTTGCCTAGGAGAGATTTAGCAACAGCTATGTAGCACTGGACTTCAGAAAAACAATGAAAAAGTGATTACATTTTAAAGTTGGTCTCACTTGAAAGCATCCCTGTTTTACAAAACGATCTTCAATCATATTCTAATTGTATTCTATAATCATGTAATTAGTAATAGCAACAAGGCCCTACAGTATGTTTGCACAGGGCATGAATTAACAGAGAACTTAGGTTTTGCACATAGAAACAGAGAAGTTATGTTTACAGGAGTGTTCTGTGTTTCCTGCGTTTCTTGTGTGGGTATATGTAGGGGAGTGCGGATAAATATCCAGATGCGTATCAATGTGATTTTGTGACAAAAAGTTGTAATTCTTCTATTACACACTTGAAATGCTAGCTGTAAACCTAGCCTAACCATTAAAAATTAAGAGCCAAGCACTCAAGCATTCTGAAACATGCTTATTAAAAATAATATCAGATTTTTTAATGGCTCTCTACTTTTTGAGCATCTAAATCAAGTTTTTGATTGCCACAACAGCTAGGAGCATATCTTTTGTTAGGTGATCTCCTGCAAATAGAAAAACAATAAAGAAATTTATATTTGTATGGCCAGGCCCAAGAAACTAGAAGCAGGAGAAGAAAAAAATTAAACCTTTAGGTCGAAGGCAAGATTTAAATGCTAACCATTAAATTTAGCTTTTCTGATTACCCTTCTCTCATAAAACGTGCTACTTTGTAGCGCAGGAGTCCCCATAGCCTGGCTGTGATATTCTGACCCCAGGTAATTTGTGCAATTATATAAATTGGTATTGATATACAAATATGGGAAAGAAGAGAGCAAAATAGTGTGTACAAGCAAGTCAGAAGGCTGGGAAGAGGTGAAGGTGAGATACATTTTTGGTGCTGCTGGTGAGAGAAGGGAAACTGTCAGGGCTGTGGCTCTTGGCTGCTGCTGCCTGGGAAATGTGTGTCAAAACCACGCAGTGGCACGAGCTGCTGCAGGGATGACGCTGCCCCTCTTGGTATCCCTGCTCCTCCTGGTGCTGTCATCCACCAGGTGCCATTATCACAAACAGGAGTACTCATAAGATGCTGTTGTCTGTGTTGCCTTCTCCTCCCCTCAAACAAAAAACCAACTGGTATGTAGCAGTGAGTTGTTTGGTTTGGTTTTTTTTTTTTTTTTTTTTCCTGCTGCTGTAAGATTTCAAAATAATCCAACAGTGTATTTACTGGATTTGAGAGGTGGTGTTGGAGGGGGAATTCCACCGTTGCCTCAAACCCAACAGTTTACAGGATCCTGAGTTGACCCCTACTGAATGTATTACTTCAGGTTTGAAACATTTTGTTGCAGGAGCAAAGCAGCCTGTTCCTTTCATAGGAATGGTTTAATCTATCGCTTGCTGTTAGCTTAATAACCTTTTGCTACTTGAACTGTCCTTTCTGCCAGATTATTTTTTCACAGCTTCCCCTGGGGTTTGGCGATGAGTGGACTGTGTAAGAGACCACTAAACAACAAGAAAAAATCTCCAGAGATCTTAGCTGAGCAACCCTATTTAAGTAATAAAACCGACTGTGTTTAGTGAGGCAATTACATAGAGCAAACGTTTAAAGGACAGAATGCCAAATACTTGTTTTAACCCTAAGCCTTTCTTAGCAGGACTGTTACGATTATAAAAGAATATGATCCCTTTCTGAGCCTCACAGACTACCTGCATCCCTGCATTAATTCACAGCGCTGCTGGATGGGCTTTGTGAGCGTTGTAGGGCTAATCCCTACAGTTCCTTGATTATGAGCATGTGCAGAGCAGCCGAAGGTACAGCCGAGCGTGTGGAGCCGACACACAGAGACTTGCCTTGCAATGCCATGTTTGTGCATGTGTTCTTACAACTGAGAAGGATACAGGGAGCCTGCCTGCCTGGCTGACTTATCTGATGTTTTCTTGTTTCTGTTTCAGCATTCAAGATAATTCCTTCAACACGACAGCTTTAGCAGAGTAAGTGAACACTTTAAAGATGTCCTTATTTTTAAATAAGAATGATGAGTTTAGTTACTGTAGAAAATAACTGTAAGTGGTATGTGAGAAGTCCCAGGCTGTCTGTCATATATTTTGATTGAGTCTTCTGTAATCTAAATATATTATGGACTGTATGGGAAAGATTGCATGAAGCAGCTGCCTTTACATGCTCTGTGATCATTTAGCAGTGAAATACCTTTCTGGGAGAATATAGTTGATGCACATCACACATGTTTAAATGCATGATTTTCAGTGCAGGATAAATATCCTGTGAAAATATTGCTTATTTCTGATACTGATGGTCTTGAAAAACACAAGCGTGTCAGTTTTTTAAGAACACATGGTCTGTACTTTCTGCAAGCATTATTAGAAAAAAAAATCTTTGAAAATATTTTGAAAAAAATAGCTATCCATGATTTAGGCCAAGTATCAAATACCTCATTTCTTTGTGATTGATCCCATAAACTCATTAGAAGGCCTTTCACATATATAATGACCATAAGGATATATATGTTGATTTTTTGTTGTTGCTGTTTTACAGAGACAACAGAACAGCACAAGGGAAAACATTAGAAAGTTAGAAAGGCAAAGGCTCTAGGAACCATTACGTATTAAATGGTCTTTGTTTTCTTTCAGTCTAAAACAATTCAATTTTTGTGTTCTCTACATTATTTTTTTCATGCTTTTGATTGTTTCAAAAGCTCTTAGGGAAGATTCTTAAGCAGTAATGTGCCAAGCAATTTCTCAGGAAGGAAATGATTTGTAGCTTTGTTTGTGTATTAGGTGAGCTTTACACTTGCGAAAATGCCCATAATTTAAAAAGCCCTAGCTGGATAGTGAGCCGTTTGCCCAAGTGTTGTGGGGACAGGATACATTCTGAAAGCAGGCCAGGTTGTAATCTTCTGAGCCATCCCTAAGTACTGTCAAAACCACTACAGAAAAAGTAACATTTCATAAAGATCCAAATAATACATTGCTTCACTTTATTTGCTTATATTTCTTTGCTTTATTTAATGTTTTAATTTAGTCATTCTTTTAGTGTGATTGTGGCAGTATGCAAATATTTAATGGAAGCTGATAAATCATGAGGTCATTTTTTATTTTTTTCCTGCATCCCTATTAGTTAAATGATAAATTCTGGTCTGTAAAATTCTGGGGTTCTTGCCCTTCACAGAAGAATAACCAGATTACAGATAGTGCATTTTTCTCCTTCCCTTTTCTCTGTCCCTAAGTACATGCATTGCTTCCATAAAGATTCCCCTGGAGCGGCCCCTGTCTCTGCTTCACCTTTGAGGTTTCTGGGACTTGGAGGTGATGGCCTTTCTCTGTGATGCTTCATGTGACCACTAAGACAAGGGCCAGGATGGCATAAAATCTGACTTCATAGTGCCAACACTGCCCCTGGAGAAAAGGAGAGGGGAGCACACAGTGCTGTGCTGAGCTGAGAGACAGCAGCAGGGCAGAGCTAGAGCTGGCCAGGCAGTGCCTGAAGGGTGAATCTCCCTCATGTAAGCTGTTGTTTGTTCTGTTTCAGGGGTTTTAATTTTTAAGATAATCTTCCAAACACAGAAGTAGAAATATGCTTTTAGAAAACAAAGCAAGTGAACAATGACATCTGAAAAGCATTGTCCAAATGCACAAACTTGGTTTCCAGGATTGATTTCCCTAAATCCTGTTCAGATCCTCCTCCCAAAGCCTGTTTTTGAGAACTGCTGGGGATACATTATTCTTACTGATTTCAGCACTAGTTTTTTGTGCTGGCCATATCTGAAAATAGGTTACTTTTATTTAGCAGAATAAAGAGAGAGCTTGCCATGCAACTTTAGACACCCCCATTTGACAATTCCTGTCTTTACTTGTGACAAAGGCAAAATCAGGGCTTTCTGAATGATATAAAATATGTGGTACAATACTTTCAGGAACATTTCTCCAGACAAGACAAGTGCCTGAGGTTGCTAAGTTTCAAGCAATCCATGTGTGCAGCCTGGTTTAGAAGTTGTCCATGTGAACATCTTAAAGGTCAAGTTAGCAAAGGGGAGCAGTTTTCAAGTTGTGCTGAAATGGCTCCTATGGAAAGGCAAAAATGGAAGAAAATTAAAAAAGCTAATCCCATTAAACCAGAGATCCTTGGAAGAAACATACAGAAGCTCTAGAATAAAGAGTCAGAGCAGCAGTCCATCTAGACTGGGATCCCTTCTCTGACCTGACTCTGCCCAGTGTCATAAGATCAGTAATGGATGTACATGCTTTTAAGAGACATATCCTTCAGTCAGTAGTTTAGATTGGGCACTGAAAGGAAAGGATTCACATCACTGGTTTTGTCAAAAGATGTTCTTCCTGCCCAGTGTAAGATTCAACCCATATGGATTTATGACTTAAAGCTGTTCTGGTATATTGTCTGATGTTTTAGGACTCAGTGAGATGCTGCTCTGGTTTTTGGGTTGATGGGAACTCTCCCTACTACATGGCCACAAGCTTTCACAAAACTTCTCAGACTCTCGAATATCCCTCTATCTGTTAAATATAGCTAAAGTTGGACAACAAGATTTACGAGTCACTAGTGAGAGGAGTGTTTGCATGTCTGTGCTGATATGTGCAGACAAGTGACACGAACACATAAGCTGCATTTCTTAAAGAAGCCAAGACAAAAATACTGTGTCTTTTAATGATGGATATTTGCTTTATATCATGGATTCATCTTTTTAAAAGTCCTGCTATGGTCTTAGCCTCAAGCACTGTCTTGTGTGAGTGAGCTTTCTTGGTTAATATTTATTATTACAAAGAGAAAAATATCTGTTTACAATTTCAGAGTGTGTTGCTTCTGAACTTCCTCACAAT
This sequence comes from Tringa tobata, assembly GCA_033628505.1. Classification (NCBI taxonomy): domain Eukaryota; kingdom Metazoa; phylum Chordata; class Aves; order Charadriiformes; family Scolopacidae; genus Tringa; species Tringa tobata. The sequence goes on from JAHREE010000128.1 coordinate 3,440,715, forward strand.
CTTTTTACTACATGATGGACACAGTCTTCTCTTCTTCATTATTGCTTACCTTTCCTATCTACTCTTTTCTGGTCAAATACATTTCGTCATGCTCCCTTATGTTGTTTATAAGTTCTGTCTTGTTTTATACCTTTTATCAGTTGCTGGATGCTGAGTTATGTTCCTTACTTCTCAAGATCACCTTATTACAGCCAGCTCAGGGAAAGCAACACCCAGTGCACTTCCCAAAGTTAAGAGGTGTGCACACAAGTATGCACACATAGATTTGGCTGATGGACCTGTGCTTAGTCATCCATCATCCCTCTGAAGCATGTTCCCAGTCATTAAAATGGTCATTCACCACTGAAGGCTGCCAAATGTGGCCACTGGTGAGAGGAGAAGGTCAGTGAAGCTGGGTAGCACAGCTGCTTCCTCCCACCTACTCTTCTTGTGGCACATGCAGGAGAGACGGTTTGTCCCTTTGGAAGGTCCCTGGACTTTACTGACTGTGGCTTGTTCCATGGTGCATAGGATGCCTGGTGGCATCTTAACCTACTCTCATGTCTGTGCTGGGACTTCTGTCAATCCAGCTCTGACCTTGGCACAGTCTCCTCACAGTGTATTTCTTTACTGCGTTTTTCTCCCTCTGAACTGTTCCATTGTGTTTTCCATCCGGGTTTCTGGTTCCTTTTGTACTGGGCTTCCTTCCTCATACTACCAGTACGTGCTACCCTCTCACTTTGCTGGTGTCAGAGACCCATAAGGTAATTAGTGAAAGACCAGAGAGGAAGGTGGGACTGGCACCACGAGGCAAAGGCAACTAGATTTCTACAGTCAATTTATCCATTTTCTACATCGCCCCATGTCTTCCACCTGTCATCCCACTTTGTCTTGTAGGGAGAACTGCACCCACTGCAGGAATATTGTGTGACTAGGAGGGATCTGCAACTGTAGTTATATATTCCAGTTGCAAGCAGCAAGTGCTTTCATCCATATGCTGATGTATTCAGGAAGTGTAAACACTTGAATGTCCCTTTAAATATTTTCTGCTGCAGTCTGGCTTTTGACAAAGATACTAACAGAAGACTGGTGGTAAAGAGGAATATATTAAAAACCCTGCCATCAAATTGCAACACAGAGCTATGAATTTATCATTTAATGTGCTCTGTCCTAAGCGCAGCAGCTCTTCTGAAAATTTAACGAGTCAGCGGAAGTACAGGCTGCTTCCCTCATAATGAAGAGATTACTCTGCCAGCAAACTTCAAGTGATCCAGGCCTGCTTAGTGTCTGTGCCCTGTGAGTATGAACAGGGGGTGAGGAGACAGCCCCGACTTTTCCCCAGAAATAATACCTAGAAAGGCTGTATGCGTATGTTAAGAGTGTATACCTATATATGTATGTTTATTTGAAGAAATAAAATAGTGCTCATAGGCTTTGGAGTTATATCATTTGGCGAAGTTCAGCCATGCTGCACAAAACAGTGTTCAACGCTGAGCGGTTGGCATATTTATCCAGACATCTCTTTTGATTAGGCAGTCTTATGACAATTCTGTTGTTTGCAACTTAAGGGGATATAATTGATTAAGATTCTTCAAGCATCTTAAAAAATTCTGCTAATTCACTTTTTAAGACTAGTGATCACTTTATAATTTATTTCGGGATTCTTTTTCCTGCTGCATAATGCATGACAATATTTTTGTGGGTTTAGGACAAAAATGCCGTTAGCTAATTGTTTCTAATTATTTTTAATTATTTTTCTTTTTTTTTTTCTTAATGTGAACTATACTGTAAGCAATTAAAATACAGAATTTCCTGTAATTTTCATGTTAACATCTGAATTCTTTGTCATCATTATTTCTGTCTGGCTGAAAAAGACACACCAAATTGTATACTCTTAACAACTCAAATCTTCTTCTTCCTCTGAGATTTAGAATATCATGGAGCATCTATGGCATTAAATGATCCCAGCTAAGGTGTGAGAAGGAGAAATGTGTTTATACTTTGAGCTGCACTGTCATGTTAGTAAAAGCTAAATTTCTGCAGCTGGCAGAAAATCAGCAATTATTTTGTATCCATTTTCAAGGTGTGACGGGGATTCAGACTCTGTACATGAAGATCAAGCAGCCAGTTCCAGCCCCAGGTATTCTTCTGCAAATTTTGTCTGAAACCCGTTGGCAACAAATAAAGCTGCCAGAGCGCTTTTGTTAAACCATTAGAATTAAACCTTTATTCTCAAGGGAATGCAGAATTTCTGGGGTATTACCTGCTAAGGCTATTAGAATTTCTGGGAAATGCATATTTGTCTTGTATACTTTTGGGTAAAAAGTATAAAAAAATATTTTAAAAAGTATAATTTTTTTTTATTAATGTTGTTGTTACATGAGTAAATGTATTATGGTCTGTGTTCTTCACATCATGTTACTTTAATTCAGATGGAGCTCTGATGCTACTACATTTAATTTTACTGTACAGCCGCTGGTATAAAGTAGTAGTATGAGGAGTTTTGCAACTGTGCAAGGATATGCTCTCATTGATGTGTATCTCTATGAAAAAAAATATTCTTCAAATTGTTGTTTAACTGAAGTATTCTTGAGGCATGTGTCTCTCGCAGCTATGTGAATATATGTTGATTGCTAGAGGATGCAACTTAACCTTCAAGAAAGATTTTTAAATCAGATGATACCTTAAAATTAGCAACACTTCTGCACATTGTTGAAATGCCTGTAAGATATAAAGCATCCTACCCTGTAACTATAACAACTGCCTCGGAGCACACTTGCAGAAGGCTTGGGCAGCGATGGTGTTTAACTCCATAGGCACCCTGTGAGCATCCATCTGGATGCTGATGGGCCACAGATGGAAAGTGAGTTTGGCAGTTTGGAATCCTTAGGAGAAACCGTTGAATTAGCAAGTTATGCTTTCTAAAAAAATCCCAGGGGTGTTTAATTCAGTAGTCCTTAACTCCCTCAGTTGTGAAAATTTCACACCAGGAGAGAGGTCATCTCTCAGCTAACCATTAGGATCTTACCAGCTGAAGCTAGCATTTGGAATTCCACCTGCAAACTAAGCAACAGCCAGGGATTTTAGAGCAGTAATGCTGATCTGCTCATCCTGCCCACTGAGTAGGAGGCCTCGCATTCTGCATTGCGGTGGCTTTCTTAATGGTGCTATGGAGACACTCCCAGTGGAAAGCAATAGACTAGTACAAGGCTGGATTGACTGGGTGTGGATGAGACTACCAAGGTCTTCTTAGGACAGGTTGCACTCTGTAGGCTAGGTGGAGATTGAAAATACCTGTCCCAGATTCAGTGGTTACCTGAGCATCCATGAGCAATAGCGTCTGCTTAAACCACCAGATGTGCTGTTATACAGGAGGACCTTTTATCCAAACTGGGAGCACATGATACCTGTCCTTTTCACCCAAACAAATCTCTGGCTGTTCAAGCCCTACTTTGTATCCTTACCTCCCCCACTTTGTCCAAAAGCCTTCAAAAACAGAGACTGTCAGAAGAAAAGTGTGACTATCGGAAGGAATTCTTGTAAGCGACAACATTTTTGTGAGATTATAACCTAGTGTGAATCACTGGACAGGGAAAGGTCTTCTGCATGAAAAAGACAGTTTCAGATTTTATTTAGGGAATATGAACTATGGGGCTGAAGCTAAAGAGTGCCTTTAAAATGAGTCTCCTTTAAATGGCTCCACACTTGAATGTGTAATAATACAAACAGTAGTTTAGTTTGTGATTAAACTAGATTAAGATTAGCCTCTCAGATTCATATTACTAACATATACAGTGTTACACATGTAGACTACTCAACTTGGTAAAATTAAAAAGCCATGAATAGCTAAGAACTTGTTGCTGTTCTTCATTCATAATGTTTTGACAGGTGTCTGAAATCCTGCCTGATGCATTTCAATTTTATTTTCTTACAGAGATGATGATAACAAAGAAAATTATCCGGACAACGCTGCTGTCTTAGAGGAAAAGCAGCTGCCTTTGCAAGATACTCAGCAGCACAAGCAGCAGGCTCTCATTGACTACGCCCTAAAGCCGGAAATGGGCAACTTAAAGCTAAGAAAACCTAAGCCCATTTCAAAGCTAGAAAATGGAAAAAGCCATGAGGAAAGTCAGGTAAAGAACTAAACTTACCAAGGGTGGGTTTATGGCAGTGTCTGAGCAAACATACCTTTTGAAATGCAAAGTGGGACTCCCTGGTAATCCATGACATGAATGAGACCCCACAATAATTTACCCTGATTTTCAGAGACCTGGAGCCCTCCTGCAACAACAGACAATTTCTTTCAACCAGGGGTGTGTTGCAACTGCTATCAGAAGTGAGTGGAGAGCATAGCTGAAGATATGCAAATATTTCTCTTTAGATTTCCTGTGATTCCTTGCACCAAATATAAAAATCTTGTTAGCAGCAGCAATTGATTAGAGTTTTTCTGGTTTTGTTTGTTTAACTGAAGATCTCTTGCACTGGTATTTTGGCTGCCAATGGAGAGATTTCATACTTTCCCGTTATCTTACTTTCTGCTTTTTCTCATCTTTAAATAATAAATCTATTCCAGTGCAGATTCTAGTACCAGTGCTCTTGCCCACAGGCTTCCTGGGTTTAGCTGAGGGAAGCAGAACTGTAACTTTTCTAAAGGCTATAAAAGAAAGCTAGAAATGAAGAAGCCTCTGTTGCTGTCTGTGGAGGTACATTGTTAGGCAGACTCCAGAGTTACCACTTCCCATCAGCTGCTGGAAACGCCTCTAGTTTCCCCCCGTGCTTCCCAAGTCATGTCTCGTGTGCAGTGTAAGGGATAGAGCTCCAGGTTTAACCCCTCAGCTAGAAATATTCTCATAACCAAGATAGGTGATATTAACGTTGGTAGATTGTTGGCCTGTAGTAGACACAAAGCCTGAGAGATGTCTTTATTTACATCTCTTCTTTGATGTATGGTATATTTGGCTATTTTCTGTCGCTCTCCTCTCATTTGTGGATAGCAATTTGCAGAATGCATTCTCAAGTGCTTTGAATCCATCATAGACCAGGAATGATTTTGGTTCATTTTTTCAAGTTTAGAATTGGAATTCATCATATTGGATGACAAGTCTTACCTTCGAAGTGAGGAATATCCTTTTGAATCCCAGAAGAAAAAGTAAAAGCAAGTGGCATCCCAATGGTATTATCACAGTCTCTTTTAGAATATCAATGTCAACTCTTGACCTAATCTTCTTGCATATTTTTGCTGGAGTTCATCCCTGAGATGAAGTAATAACTGCAGATTTTTTTGTAACTGTATTGCTTTCCTAGGAAATGTTATTTAGGCTGCAGGGAGATGAGGTGTGCATGTTTATCTGCAGATAAGAAAAATGATAGGAAATTTTGCCCTCTGAAGAGCAAGTGGAGGCATATCAGGAAGAGGAGTTGTGAAGTCATAAACAGGGCAAGATCCATCTCATAAGTCATCTGTTGCTCTTTCAGCTACTTCCAAGTCTCCTATCTGCTTATTCCCTGAGTATGTCATGCCTGTCTCTCTCACCCAATGGAAGCTAACACAGCACACATTTGCTGCTCTGTGGTATTTTACATGACCTGAAGTGGTTAACTGACGTTGATATTCCCTCGTGGGAAACTTCTCGAGTATATAATTAGACTGCCATTAAATACCAGTGTAACTTAGGTATGCAGCCTCTGGAAGGAAAAACAGTGTCAGGCAGATAATTGTCACATGACTCGAGGACTTGAATTAGGAAACACAAAAGTGGTGCTGGGACCCTACACTGCCCATTGCTCCCATCTCTGGCGTACTGGAAGAGGTAAGATCTGTAGACACTATTCTATTTCACCTTTGATTTGATGGGAGTACTTGAGGCATGAGAGCTAGTGTAGAGCTTTGAGTGTAATATAAAGCATAAACACGAAGTTAACATCCCTTCATAAAGGAAATCCGCTCATTCATAGAGGGAATTGTATCCTAGTACCATGAAAGACTTTTCAGTAGATATCCTATATCTACACTGACTTCAGTGGCACTGGCTTTAGAGGAAAGAGTTTGCCTCTTGGGAGGGTTTGCAGAGGAGAGCTGTTTCGGAGAAAGCATCTACCAAGCCCTTCATTTTGCATAGCCTTCATTCTCATTAGTTAGGATGTGCACGCTCCTTGACCCCAAGTGCTTGCCTTGCTGAATCTTCAGCTACCTCAAGGGCTTTTGTTCTTAAGGAAACAAGCATCTGGCTCCTGGCTTTGCTAAAGTTGCCTATAAAAAACAAGGCTCTGCTTGCAGAAGAGGTTTATTTCTGCCTATGGGTTCTCATTGGGATCCTTGGTGTGTTATGACCTCCCAAAGCATATTGCAGCTGTCAGTGTTAGCAGCTCTAGTTGTGAACTGGTAGCAACTGCTTTTTTCCATTTTGAAGCTGAAAGCAAAGTGCAGTTGTGTTGTTTCTAGTAGCTGTTGTTTATATGTGGGTGGCAGGTTGTTATTACCTGGAAAAGTGGGCCAGACTAATGCTTTGAAACTGTGCAACTGCCTATAACTTCCTTTTGTGAAACATCTTGCCACCAAGCCACTTGATGAGATAAATGATGTACTCGTAAGCAGCTGATGTCAAGCTGACAAACAGCAATAACTGAGTACATGCATTTATGAAAGAAAAGCATGATGCACTGCACATAGTGATTAAACTCGTCATCCTCGCTATCCTGAGTTTATTGATAGAGTGCTTTTTCAACAGTCTCCTCACTTCCCCAACCTGACTTCTCTGTGGCATCAGAGATAGTGACAATATTGCAGTGACAGTACCTCTTTTAAAGGTGTTGCTCTGATAAGCCAAGGAAATGTTTGCTACTTGCCCCTACGTGTTATAAGCCCATGAGTTGCCTTTTCAGAAAGCTGTCCCTTTAAAATCAGAATAGGTTATTGGGAGATAAATAAGTTTGCTGCATGCGTTGGAAGGATTAAAGTCTGGATGGGAAGCAATTTTGTGTGCCTTTCTACAAGTGAGAATCCAGGGGATTTCCATTGTAGAAGGGTCAGTAAGAGGGAACAGACTATTGCATTCAAGTAGAGGAAAGATGGCCAACTTGGGGATTTTGAGCATCACAAGGCTGAAGTGTGATTCCTGTGCCTGTGATATTTTTGACACAATTGTAGTACTGTGGCCATGTACCCGAGGTCTTAATGAAGAAAAAGTTATTAAATTTACAGTGATGATTACCAGTACCATGTCTAATAAAATTGCAGTATCAAATGACTTCACTTGGTCATTTATCAGCTGATAAAATGTCATGAGAGTAAAGCTGCTTCTTGAATACTGCATGCAGTTACTTTTTGAGGGGCAGGAGCTGGGTATGGGGGCAGTTGTAACCTTTCCAAAGTTTGGGAAGAGAGGCAGGCTGTTGTATTGTGATTACACTGCTGTACTCCAGCTACTTGGTTTCATCTTTCCTATGGTTTCATGAGCTTCTTTAACAATTCTGCAATATTAATCTATAGAAAATCAAATTAATTAGTATTTATTTTACTTCAAGAGGTGAGGAGGCATATGCTCAGAACATACTCTGGGGAGTCAGTGTGAGAACAGATGGTCAGGGAAGGAAGGCCTTCTTCCCTTGCTTAATCCTTTCTCCTGTCACTCACTTTTGATGCACAGTCATGAATATAGATTATCAAATGTGTTATCCTCAAATTCATTATTGATACTGAGCCATATTTATAAAATGACACTAAGCATGCTAGTGTCTCTACCATGCTAATAGAGAGACAGTAAAAGTTCAGTTTTAAAGCCATATTATTGAGGTAAATGACTATAAAAATGAAATGGTGGCTTAGCAATCAATGTGTAGAGATGGGAATGCTGAAAACTGCTGTGTGAAGTTTGGTATTTTCTGTATAAATTAAATGGGCATATTGCATGGATTTCAAAGAACTTCCAGTAATTTGGCATTAAAATTGTCATTTTAAATGCGCTGGAATAAAAAAAAAACAAAACAAAACAGAACAAATATTAACACATTAGCTACACGAATGCATGAACATGTCAGGCAGTCTGCAAGTTCCACTTCAATTTTTAGGTATGCTCTGCTTATGTTTAAACCATACCTCCCATCGTGGATTAAGTCTGTTCAATTCACTGTCCATTAAATATACCTGCTTATTTTCTTGTGCAGACTTGCGTTTTCAGTAGGGGTAGGAAGCACTTCTGCTCAACACTTTAGTCTTGACTATTTTCTATATTGACACAGCACCATGTAGTATGCCAGGGCTGTGGTCCCAAATGCTGGTAGGCTATTTGCATGGAGCTTGCGTTTGAAGAGAGATGGAAGTGTTTGTGTGTTGGATAAAGCACATGAAGGGTGCAGGGCACTTTCTAGGGTTCCAGAGCAGATTAAGGTGGTGCTTAAACACAGCAAACATTTTTTTATGCCTCTACTGTAATTCAGATGTTCTGACAGAGATGGGTTATGACATGTTGTGATTTTTTTAAGGAAAATGGATTTTAAACTAATTTTAGCTTGTGAAACAGAAGTTGATTTATCTCAACATATGTATCCATGATGGTAATTTTTGGCTGCTTCCAAGCCCATGTATTATTTTGTGTACAGAGCAAATATCATGGTAGTGATTATGCAGCACTGAGTCTTCTCAGCAATGCCTGGAGATTTCCCTCTTCACAGACTGCTTACCAGATGGAGCCTTGCTGTAGAAGCTTCACTCTCTGTAGTGAAGAAGAAACAGAAATACGATAGAAGACAGCACTATACTGTTGGATGCCTTTGACACATCAGGAATGGTTTTCATTGCTCTTAAGAAATAGAGGTTCCATCAAGGGTGATGTTTGAGGATTTGAGTGGGTTTTGGTTGGTCTTTCTTTGATTTTTTTTCTTTTTTCTTTGTTGTTACTGTTGTTCATAATAGGATGTTAAAGAGTAACATCAAGAGATTCCAAGCATATAGGAGGAAATTGCTTATTCTACCTGGAGACCATCAAACCACTGAAGATTTCTGAGCAAATAAAATAAGCTGAACTAGTTCAATCCACTTCTACCTTAAACTTTAATGAAGTTCAAAGTTCAAATTTGTGTTGACTTGCTTAGGCCCCGGGAACATATGATCATTTTTATATAAGAATATATTGAAGAGGACTGGACCCAGTACTCCCCAGGGATCAGCACTGGATCCAGTCCTCTTCAATATATTCATCAATGACCTGGATGAGGGGACAGGGTGTACCCTCAGCAAGTTTGCTGATGACACAAAACTGGGAGGGGTGGCTGACACACCATAAGGCTATGTGGCCATACAGCAAGACCTGGACAGGCTGAAGAGTTGGGCAGAGAGGAACCTAATGAAATTCAACAGGGCAAATGTTGGGTGCTGCACCTGGGGAGGAATAACCCCATGCACCAGTACAGGTTGGGGGCTGACCTGCTGGAGAGCAGCTCTGTGGGAAAAGACCTGGGAGTCCTGGTGGCCAACAGGATGACCATGAGCCAACAATGTGCCCTTGTGGCCAAGAAGGCCAACGGCATCCTGGGGTGCATCAAGAAGAGCATGGCCATCAGATCTAGGAAGTTTATCCTCCCCCTCTACTCTGCCCTGGTGAGGCCGCATCTGGAGTACTGTGTCCAGCTGTGGGATTCCCAGTTCAAGCGGGACAGGGAACTGCTGGAGAGGGTACAGCAAAGGGCTACAAAGATGATTGGGAGCCTAGGACATCTCTTCGGAGGAATGTCTGAGGGACTTGGTCTTTTTAGTCTGGAGAAGAGAAGATGGAGGGGGGATCTGATCAACACCTATAAATACTTAAAGGGTGGGTGTCAAGAGGAAGGGGCCAGTCTTTTTTCAGTGGTGCCCAGTGACAGGACAAGAGGTAATGGGCACAAATTTGAACACAGAAAGTTCCATCTAAACATGAGGAGGAACTTCTTTACTTTGAGGGTAAGGAAATAAATATGTGCTGACCATGTCTTGTTGCAGACCTACAACTGGTTTTCAAAAGCTTGGAGCAAAATGTATACCTTTGTAATTCCTACTCCCTTCCTTAAGTTGTTGGACTAAATTGCCTATTTATTTTCTGTGTGGCAGGTTGGCTGACGTCACTTTTTTTTTTTCTTCACTACCTTTCACTCCTCCTGCAGTAATACTCTGTTCATAAAGCTATGCATATGCTAGAGAAGGGAAAGAGCAAACAGAAAAAGGAATCTGGTTAAACATTACAAATCTTATTTAAGTGAACTACATTTGCTTTTTCAGCCAAAATTTTTCTGATGATGCCCAGGTAATAAAATATTACTGAAACGTGAGTAAATAATTTCAAATGAAATGTGAGTGTATAGAGAAGCAAAAAAATACTGAACTTTGTGTGTAGCATCTCTCAGCTCAGAAGATGATATCTGTTACCTAACTAATAAACAGAAAATGCGTCACAGCCTGCTTTGATTTCAGAAAATTATTTACAGTGAAAGAAGATACTACTTTGTTTAGAATCTTTTCTAGTTGTTTACAGATTATTACCAAAAAATAATGAAGAATCACAATGAGCATCCGGTCTCATGGAGCTCCTTTTTTCTTGAAGCAAAATATTCAGCTAAGCCTGATTGGTACTGACAGGGCATGCAACATTTTTATTTTTTTTTTTGCTTTCTGCAGGAGCTGGAAAGTGCATTGCCAGGCCTCTCAGAGTGGCAGGGGAAGGCTGGATCCTCAGCTAATGACTATGCACAGAATGTGGCTTTCAGATGCCAGGAAGCAGTCGTGAGATTTCAACCAAGGTAAGCCTTGGGATAAGACACTGCATTTCACTTCTGATTAACTGCAGGAAAGGCTAATTCATTTGCTGCCTTTTGTATAAAATATTCAGACCCCTGGCTCCCGCTGCAGTTGTATTCTCTATTTATATGCCTAGAACTGTTTGGAGAAAGTGAAAGGGATGAAGATAAGAATGCAAATTTCATCATTCTTTAAACTCCTTACATTTCAAGTAGGAAGAACATTCTCAGTTCAGAAACTTAAATTCCTCTGTGCCAAGTTTCAAAAATATCTTGGCTCTTCTTTTCTTTTTCTCCCAGTGCTGACTTGCCTCACTCTTTCTCAGAGCTGTATTCTCACTGAGAAATGGGAATGGGAAGCTGCACACCTGAGTTTATCATGGGTATCCATTTATGTATAGTTTAGACCCTGGGTGCTGTGGTAACTATGCTTGTTCCAGTGCTGTGAAAGTTAAGGGGTTTTCAGGTCAGGTATTAGCTGAGTCTTGATGACAATTGCCTCAGCTGATCACAAAGTAACTCAGCGCTGGTAGCTCTACTGGAAGTCACAGTTGCCCTCTCTGATCTTTCATGCAAAAGGTTAGAAACAGGGTTTCAGCCTGCCCAACTGCCCCACTCTACCAGTGAGGGTGTGTCCTAAGAATAAGAACTAGCTCTTACTGACAGGCTTGGACTGTGTAAATAAGATCATGCTTTTCACAGTGATCAGTTTTTGGGGCACCACTTGACAAATTTCCCATGCTGAGGTGCTGATTTGGTCCCTCTTTGCTGTGCACATAGTTTCAAGCAGGTGAGTCATGTCTCTGCCCTTTGTTCTCTGCCTCAAGGTGCATGGCAGCCTTGGTGCTGTGTGGCCGAAGCTCTGACTCTCTTTGAAGGGACCAGAGCAGCAGCTGTACATGCCAGGGGTGCTCAGTGGGTCTGGACACAGCTGGTGGACGTACAGAGCTCATTGCCTCCAAGGTCTGTTTCAAGTCAGGACTAGGTTAGCAGTGACAGTTGCCATCCAATGGCAGTTTGGTGCTTTATGTGAAATGAACTGGTTGCCTTCACCACAGCCGTTAGTAGGCAATGTTGTAAATAATATTAATTTGTGCTCTCAAAGGAAGCTTTAGTGGAATGACCAAGCATTTAATTAGCTTTCACAAAAAACTGCTTTCACCTTCCAATGCCTGTATCTGCAATTGAGACACTGCAAAGTCCTGCCTCTCAGAGTGTGTTTCTAACTAGCCCAAGCCTAGGAAGCTTGCCTGCTCTTTTTCTGGCATTCTTTACACTAGGAAAAAATCCGATGGATTTCTTGTAAAGAGGAGCACAGTGAGTTTTGTGGTTGGAGAGATAGACCGACGTAGTGGCTCTGCTGGTAGGAGGTCTGTGTATGTGTAGATAATGAAATAACATTGGTTAGTTTTGATTGATGAAAGGAACATGATGGAAGAAACATGGACGTTAAAGATAAGAACCAGAGTGGAATGTGCATGAATAAAACAGGAATCACAGCAAAGTTCCCCTTTCCATTTCAACAGTTTGGCTTTTTAGCTTGCCTGGTACTAAGCCATTGTTCACTATGCTATTTATTCCTGTTTAAGACCAGGGTAGCTCCTTAGGAAGCCTGCTGTCCACAAGTTATAAATCTGTTTAATTACGGTACCTGGATTTACTAAGTGCTGTGAAAGCGCAGTGATCAAATCTCAACTCTGGCCGTGCTTTAGTTTGATTATCTTACAGCAAAATGGATATGACTTTACACTCAAGTAAGTAACTTCAAATGTGGTATAAACAAGCACTAATGCCTGGTCCCTGGCCTCACACACACATTTTATTTACTTTAACTGTCATTGGAAAAAGCATTCCCACCACCCAGCTGGGGCAGGGGACTTTGAATTACATATGCTGAAGTTACCACTTTCAGTTTGAGGGTCATTATGTCTGGTGATTCCTCTTAAGGTTCTTGCCCCATCCCTCTGCAATCACTCAACTTTGATAGGGTCAGAGTAATAACGTGCCCATGTCTCAGCTCATGCAGATGGCTGGCTGCTACATCAGGATCACAGAACTGGCCTGTGCAACAGGCTGTGGAGCATAGCTGCCAGGGTATGACGTCTTGCCTTGTTTTCTGCCTTCTCTGCTATGAGACGTGGCAAAGGTTAAGCATTCAGCCTTGGCAGCAGGCAACAATCATAGCTAGATTTTGACAAAACACATCTGCTAGCCCCACAAAACTTGAGTTTCACTGTCTTCCACCCTGGTTTTGCTAGGTTACTGGCAAAATTAGCAATGCTTTGGAACACTACATCTGCCTAGGATCCCTAACTCATAGACCAAAAGCTTTCTGGTCTTCTGGAGGAGATGGCCACACTGCTGCAGGGGTGCCACTGGGAAGGTTCCTCTGTCTATCAGATATGTGTGGGGAGGATAGGAGAAGAAAGATTTATTTCTGTCTCATACGAAGAAGTAAGGTTGATTATTTCTAGTGCGGCTTGTTGGTACTTCGGCTTAAATTTCATTTCTGCAGACTGCTATAGCTCTGTCATTAGTCTCATTGGAGTTTAAAGGTCTAGATGCCTCTGAGCTGCATAGTTTTCTTAAAAAAATAGGTTCTAGTTAGTGTGAGGCAGCTAAAAACAGTATCGATTTAATTTGTCTAAATATGAATTATAAACTACTGAGATATGAAAAACTTTTCAGTACAGTCTCTATGAAGCAGAGCAATCTAAATTCGGGTTAATCTAACAAGGCATGTTCATAAAAAAATATGTGACAAAGAAGAACAGAACAGGCAATATAAGAAAAATAACCTACAGAAATAAGATGCATAAGTATGTGGTTGATTGTTTTTTGGGGGAGTACTTTAATTTTATGATAATCACTGAAACAGTAAAGGAAAAGCTTTAGTGGGATTTGAGGGAAATGGAAGAATAGACTTGTTGAAGAGGTTTACAGTCAGAAGAATAAGAAAATACTGTCTTGCTCTTGGCTAAGCTCTACCTGACCTGCAAATCAAGGATTTTAATTTCAAGAGGTGTTCATCATGAATTATTTATGAACATCAGCCTCATTTTAGAATATGAAATGCCATCTACAATGAAGGAAACCTTTACATTTTATCACAAGAACACCAATTTCTAATACTATTGCTAGTGATTACATTGAAACCTGCTCTAGCCACTGTGTGTAGTTGGGTTTGGATAAAAGTCTAATATAATATGCACCTTTGGGAGATAAAAGTTATATGCAGGCCTCGGGAACAAATGTTACAATAAAGAGAATTGCCTTTTTAAACCGAGAATAGGAAAGCCAGTATGGAACAATATATATGATTACAAAAAGCTGCTCTTACCAATTGCCCTCTCAAAGGCAATCAGCAAAACTGATGTGGATTGCAGAGCTGTGTATGCTGGTACCTGAACAGAGGATGGTGTTTTCTTCAGATGCCTGTTATACAGAAAAGAAGGTGAAATGTGGGATTCCTTGGCGGTGGGAATATCGGTGTTTCCCAGAAGGTTGCATTCCAAATAAGTGTGGGAACTATACTTTGGGGTTAAGTTTTCTGCCAAAAAAAAATTCCTGAAAGTTCCCCCTCTTCTCCGTTCCCCAAATAAAATAGGAATGGAATGATTTCATTTAGTAGGACTCAGCTGGTCCCTGTGTTGGGCCCTAATTTCTGCAGAGGGTGGCAGTTGCTATCAGGCTTACGGATGTTCTGCAGGAAAACTGGAAATGCTGGGAACCCTGGGCTGGCCTGGATCTTGGGCTCAACCAGAGTCTCCAGGGTTTCTGTGCTCCCCTGAGGGAGACCAAGTTCTAGTGAGGCTTTCAGCATTCATGTTTTCAAGCTTCTGAGAGTGCAGTTCAGGTGGGGACTGGTAGTTTCCGTGCTTTCTGCTGAACAGCTACAAATCAGGGATGTGTGAGAGGGAGCAGGGAAGCTGCAGAAGTGCTGATGTCCCCATGCCATATGGTGTGGGCCTGCATGGATGAGTCAAAGCTTGTGAGGCTGCCTTCCCACAAAGGTGGCCAGGTAAGCAAGGAGAAAACTTGGCCAGATTCCCTCCGAGTCCTCCCTCAGATCTGGCAAAAGTTCGTTGTGACCAATATGTGTCTGCAAATAGCTCTCTGTCAGCAAATCAGGGTTTACTGATGAAACATTGCTTTTCTGGGAAATGATGGACCAGTTCCTAAGAACAGCTTCTTCAGGAATTTTGATGTTAAGATATTGGTGTTTATGGTTCCAGTGATACTTCTTGTATCAAGGCATGGAAAGTCCCCGAGCAAGCTCTTGGGTTGCAATACACTTAAAGAAAGAGAAAGGAAAAAAAAAAAAAAAACCAACAAAAAACCCATGCAGGGTGAAGAGAGGAGAGAGGGGCAAAAACCCCCATAGCATCTTAATGTAGCCCAAGTAAGGACTGTGCCTGGTGAGTACAAGAGGCGCTCACGATTAGAAAAACAAGCGCAGTTGTCCACACCCAGCCTTTATGCAACTGCTGTGATTGATGAGCCAGGCACTGCTACCCTGGCTCTCTGTCTGGCTGCTCAGTCCAGCACTCAGGGACTGCCCAAGCAGTAGCCTAGGATGTATCCAAACAGCTTTGGGCCCTTAATAATGTTGTGTCTTTCACTGCAAGCGTGTCCTTTATGTTCATCCAGAAGCCTGTTGTAGTTCTGTATTGCTTTGTAGGGAGTCGTGGGCATGCTTTTGAAACTTTCACCTACAGCCCTGTTCGGTGGTCACTAGGTTTGAATTTCATTATGCTGTTTACCGTTTGTGGGAGTCTCAGAAAGGACATTTTTGTTTTCCTGGCACTGAGGTGTGTTGGTTGAGGTGTGGGGGGTCTGCCTTTCTGTGAACTCGTGTGATGTAACCTCTGGATAGGCTGAATCAGTCTTCTGATGCGGTACCAAAAATGCCCTTTCTGAGCTGTTAACCTGGTAGGCCACCCTCACAGTAGAAAGGGAAAAAACAATTGCGAGACTGGAGACAGGGAAGGAGAATTGGGCCAAGATAGACTGAAAGTGAGTCTGGAAAAGGTGTTTCATCCCACAGCATCCTGGTTTGCTTACCAGGATTTATCCTGGCATCACTAATACATAAACTGGCCCAAGACACATCATGTGTGGCATGGCGGTGCATAAACATGTAAGTCTCCTGAGGATGGGGTTAGTGTAATCCAGGAATGTTGCAAATTACAGAATGTAATACTCCTTTCTGGGTTTAGTCTGGAAAAAGAGAAGTGAATTTGCTTAGGTTATCTTAATTTTTCTATTTTTTAAATTTATGTGGTCTTATTTGAATTTTATGCCACTTTAGAACTGTTATCATGCATAATTCAATAATTCACATGTTCTGGTCTGTTTTTTAAACAGCTCACTGCTCATGCAAATTGCTCTTCCCCTTGAAGTCTGGTAGGAGCTCTGTTATGATAATTAGCATTTAATTTTTTTTTATTATATTTTTTTTAATGTCCACGAACTTCAAATTTACATGTTAATGGGTTGCATCTTTGTCATCTATGCCATGTAGAAGAGGATAATTCTGCCAAAGCCTGAGTTGCCAGTCTATAGGGAGGGTAGAGAGATCACGTCTTTCATATTTTATAAAGAATGATATAACATATATTTCAGTAGTAGCCACAGAGAGAATTCCATTTTCATTATTTTACATGATGTACATTATACAAAATAAGAGTTGCCTGCTATTATTCAAAGTTTCAGCTAAGGCTTAAAATGATTTTAATGTACTCATCACAGACGGAAAATTAGGGATTGCTCCTGCTGCTTTTGAAGTTAATGGATATTCTGTGATTGACTTTTAATGAGAGTAGGATCCAACTCGCTGTTATTAAATTGTAAGCCCTTTGTTGCCTAGTGACAATCAGATAACCTGTATTTGCCTAGCAGAGCAGTTAATCTTGGTGAAAACAAAAAAGCACACCCCAAAACTCTCTATATAGAGTAAGATCAGCTCAGCATACATATATGACTGCTAATGTAAATGGTCTTCACACAAAAATGGTCTTCACACATACACTCACATTTATGATTTCAGTATCCCAGGATCCAAGGAATGCAAAGCTAAGAGCATCTTACTCTAGTATTTTTAGTGAAAAAGGAACCATAAAATGCAATACTTCTGCATCCCTAAAACAGCAAAAAAGAGCATCACCCTGAATGACAGAGAGGTGCTGTAAACATTTTACTCTCCAGAGTGCAAGACTTCCAAGTGATACAGCTGTGAATTATGTAGAACTTTGTATTGCACCTGTAAGAACTGATGGTTCTTACCTAAACCTAAACTTTTATTTAGGTTTTTGTGTTGGTTTTTTGGTTTCTTGTTTTGGTTGGGTTTTTTTAAGGAGGGTTCACATTTGCTGTGTGTTACTTATCCTGAAAGGAATCATCCAAATGAAATACCAGAAATGTATGAATCTGACATGTGTCCTTTTCTTCCTTTCCTTTATGTCTAGCTCTAGATCAATGCAACAGATCACTCTAAATATTTTTTCTTCATTAGTGAATTAATTCTTCATTTGTTTGTAGCCTTTCAGATCCTTCCTTTCATTCCTAGTTATTAATCCAAACTATAAATATTTAACTCTTTCATATTAAAGTAGTTCTTTTGCTCTCCCTATGCTTTTTTCTGTTTTCTTTAACTCTCTTCTGCTGCCTTATACTGTCCTCTGTGCTGACTAAAAACTAGAGATCTGTTGTTAGACATAAAGAATATATATGTGGAGATCTACATACAGATGTAGATAGGTGCTTGTATAACAGTCAGCTGAGGCATCTTGCTGCTTACCTATCTCCAGAAATCACTCCATTCTGATCATGTACCTATGTATCTTGAAGGAAGTGCAGGCTGGCTGGCACTCATTCTAGTGCTAGATGTACCACCACATAAATGACTCTTTTTTGTTCCTTTGCAAATTACTCACCTTGGATCCTGTTTGGAGGCAAGTGATTGTTCACCCCAGTGCAGCTATTTAATGTGTCTGTTTTTGTAAGGAAAGTATCATATCCATCATTTTGGTCTTTAAATGCCTCATAAATCTATGAAGAACTAGATCAAAGGCCTAAGGATCTGTCTGTACTGTTTTTGAGGTCTCCAGAGACTTTTAAATCTATTTGGTTTTGCTTGGATTACTCTGAGCTGATAGGTTGAAGAATATGAATTCTCTTGTCCAAAGAAATGTGGGTTTTGTGTTAGTTTTGATCATGTCTGTGAGTGAGTCTCACAGGGGCCAGCAAACATTGCCAGCTTTTCAGCACTGAGAAATCTCATTCTCTAAGGCGGCAATAGTTTTCTTGCTTCAGCTGAGTTGCGAGTCAACTTGTGATAGACTTATGTCAGAGTTTGAAACTGAGTGTGGAAAGCCTCTGTTTGCCTTGGGGAAGGTCAGAGCTGTAGTATGAGGCTATTCAGGTTGCTCATCCAATCTATGGGAGGTTCTTGTTAGGCTTCGGTTTCAGTCCTTGGTAAAGTGAATTAGTAAGCTGGTAGGTGGGTGTGTGGAGCCCTAAGCCATGACCACATCTGCCTGGATGGAGCACAGTTGTCTCATTAGCTACAGCCAGAGGGAAGATATTTTCCCCTTGCTAGACCAGGACCTTCCTTTCCTATTTCTGTGTGGAAAAGCAGTGATACACTGAGGTAAAACCAAAGGTATGGACACCTCTGATGGCTGTAAAGTGACACTCTTTAAAAAATGTGGAAATCTCTCTTACTCAAAGGATTTCTAGCTGCTCGTGAGAGTCCCTTGAGTCTTTCTGAAATTCACAAAACAGAACTGAAGCAGAAAGTTGAAGACTAGGATCCTGGAATGCCATCAAGTTTAAATATGGAAAGATTTATTCTTTATGGCTCTGATACAGGAAAACTCTTGTTCCTGACTTAAAGCATGTGGGAAAAATTGTGCTTAGATTTAAACATATGTTTGAGCTTTTTCTTGGCTTTAACCCTATTAGCTTGTTTCTGTGACTTTTTCTGTGTGACAGAGTGAGCCTGGATTGTAATGTCATAGTTTCCAGGACCTCATTCACAGTTTTGATATATTATTTCGGATTCCAGTAAAATCATTGTTATTTTGAATGAGATATAAAATACAGATGTAACTTTCATAGAAATGTTATTTTTTTTAATAAAACAACTTTATCCTATAACTTGTAATTTATGTACAGACATGATGAAAAGTTTGAAATATTTGCAGCACGGGTAAGAAATCTACTGAGTGAAAATTCTTGTTTTGTTTTGTAGAATAGATCAGAACACATGCATTTCACCAAACGAAGCAGCTGAGCAATTTAACAGCTTAAATGAGGTAAGCTTAACCAAAAGTTGAAATACGATGTTACAAATTTTGAATTAGACATTTGGTTTTTGTTAATTCTAAGGTCTTGAAATAATGTAGTCACTTGAGGATCTTAGGTTAGCTTTTTAATGAATCATTCTAGTCGCATTTTTGGAGAAAAGCTTAAAAATGTGATATGAGACTGCTATAATATTTTGAAAGACAAAAGCAAGAGATTTCAAAAATATTTTAAGTCAACTTTATGCTGCTTTCTGTTTGTGCGCAGAAAAGAATTAAACATTCACTATCGACTGAGTTAAATGCCATCTTTTAAGAACATTTGATTTTTTCCTCATATTACAGCTCAAATGTGTTCAGCTATCAATGATGTTTTGTTTAAAAATAAGGAGTTCTCGAGGTTGCTACATCCTGCATAAATAAACTATGAGCAGTGCAATGTAGTTTAAAAGGTACTTTTGTTGTAAGATGGGAGGAGGGGAGGGTTAGAGTGAAGAGGAAGCAAAAAAAGCCAAATAACACCTGTGCCACTTGAAACAAGAACTGTTTTCATAGGGGTTGTGGCAGGAGGATGGTGTGAGAGTAGAGCACAAAGAAGCTGCTTGTGTAATATGTCAAACAATGGCTGAGCCTGGGCTAGATTCCCACAATCAGCAGTATACTGGGGGCCAAAACCAAGCTTTGCAATTATTCGAAGTGGGAAACCTTATAAGGCATCTCCCACAAACAAGGGTATCTTCACACTAGCACAGAGTATGCTTACATACTGCAAGAGCAGTGAACAATACTGGACTTAAACAACAAGCAGACAATATTTTTAAGTGTAGACCAAGACAACAGAACAGCAGAAGCAGGGGGAGAAAAAAACTGGGAGGAAGGGAAGCCCAATCCTGTCAAACCATGTTAAAAACAGCTTTGTTTCCATAATGAGCCAGAGAACATCTATGTCTATTAATAGATGCCTGACTTTCATTAGGGGAAAACCGCAATATGTCCTTTTAAAGGAATTCAGACTTAATCTTCTCCTTTACAATGAATTATTTCCTGTGCATTTGTGTCATTGTTGTGCAGCTCACTGTTGAAAATCCCAATGCTAACTAGTAAAGCACGTTCCACGACTGATATAAGGGAATATATTCAGTCTCCGTCTAGCCAATTAAGGCCCTGGGAGAAATCATTGAATTGTTGTTTCTTTTGAGAAGCAAAGAATCACCAAAGCTTCCACTGGAAAATTTCCATTTAAATTTCTTTCAAAGATTTTCTTAAAGGGTAAGATAAAATATTATAATAAATGAAACCACTGTAAGATATTAAAACAGATAATTAGATCAGAAATTAAAATAAATTGCTAATAATTTATGGGGAATGAGTAAGGGTTACATTCTGGTGCCTTTTGCAAACTCTCAGATTGTACTGTATCTCAGGTCCACTGCAAACCCAAATGGACATGTGTCATAAGAAAAAAATTCCCTTCTTGGATTAGGGAAAGTGGTGTCTCTCCTCACTGCTCACCCACGCCATCATGCAGACCCAGGGCATATCTTGTTCTATCTTATTGTTGCTTGTGTGTTCCCCGCAAAGGAAATTCTGAATTGAAAATGTCATATGCCTCAAGACACAAATATTGCCATAACAGATACTGCAGAGATTTATTTAGGTTCACATAAAATATGGCTATCTTATTTTAACCTGAACTCTCAGATTAAAAAGCAGGGGAGATGCTTTTATACATCACTGTTCTAATGTGACATATAAAAGCATTAATTTCCTTAGAGTGAAGAAATTGAACAGGTTGATATTTGCTCAGTTTCTTTTCTATATGAGTCTCTTCAAAGGCCATTAAATAGTCAAAGCTTGGATTATTCTCCTCCTCTGCTGCAGCTGGTTTCATAAATTCAGTAAATCCATTGATAAACTGGCTATAATAGAATAGCTGCTTTTCTGTCCTGGAGGGACAGGAGCAGGCCCACAGGCAGGGTGCAGGCATCCTTAACGTTCAGAAACCCTGTGTGTGGGGCAGGGTGGTTCCTGTTTATGCAGAAAGCACCAGGTTTGGGCTTTGCCTCTCCTCCCTTCTCCCTGCCAGCTTCCCGGCTGAGACCAGGCAGGGTCCATGGTTGGGGCAGACCTATTCCCTTACCCTTTTTCCTCAGTTCTTAAATTTACCAGACCTTAGGACACCCACAAGGATGAAACAAAGGATACTGATAATAGTAATGCTTTTTCAGGGAAAGAAATTCTTTCTAAGAGCAGTGGCTCTCTCTGTGGAAATGCGTTGAGCCGGGATTGATTAGCAGGTTTGGCAGTGCTGTGGCACTGGGTGCAATAAGGGAGAGTGTGGGGCAGAGAGACCCCCCCTTGGCACATTTTGTCCCATTGGTCTATGGCCCCCTGGACGTGCTGCCAGCTAGACACATGGTGCTGATCCTGCAGGGCCCCACGCTGCAGCCTCCAAGGAGTAACTTATGACACCTACTGGGAAAAAGTTTATAAGGTATTTTAGGGGACCCCTACTCATTGCCACAGCATTTTGGTGATAAATGGGGAGTGTTTGTTCATTCAGTGTCCCGTTCTCCAGAGGGATTTAGCAGTGTGAGTGTAGGTGTGCAGTATTTGTCTCCAGATGTAACAGGTTATCTATCATCTCAATAATTCCTTGCTCTATGGCCTCAGCTCTTGATTTTCAATGATTGTTGGATGAAATGAGAGATGGTCAGTGAGGTACAGTCTACAGGCTTACTCGTTTGTAAAGACGGTTTCTTTGCTACAGGCTGAGCTTCCTCTGCAAATGGCAATCCTTTTGTACTGTGTTTGCTCAAGAGGGCAAGAGTTTGATACTTTAATGACTACGTTTTGATGAACACTAGCAAAAATTACAAATAGGAGAGAAATACCACACTGTCTCTCTGTTTTCCTCAGACTTCCTGTAAACATCTTTATTTTTCCATTATCTTCAACCTGGAATAATGAAGGATGTTTTTTCTTCTTCTAGTGGAATTGGCATAGCTCAAGTTCTTTGAATCATCAGTTACTTTAAGAGTACATAAGAAGAGATAAGAAAACTTTATCCAAGACAATTATAATTGCTTCTTTTTTTAAACTTGCAAAATACTATTCTTAAGATGCAACAATATGGCTACTTTTCCGAAGAAGCTTAAGGATCCATTTTAAATATCAATATGTCGTTTCATTTTCAGTAGCATGGATCAGGAATTACTGCATCAGAAGCACTGGCATCGGGCACCAGAGTAAAGCTGGAATGAGCATCAAATCTGAAGTGTTTAAACTGAGATCATTAGCTGATATAATATGCCATAGCTTAAATTACTTCAGTGATACTGGTTTCCCATACAAGAGCTTACTAAAATTTGTGATGGTACCCACTATGATCTAAAACTTTCATCTCTATGTATTTTAGCTGTTTGCATTTGCTTCTAACATGCTTTGCAACTTCTTTTAAATGGCCAAGAGCAGAGATTGGCCCAGTTGGGCCCCAGGGGGAGGTCTGGACCATGAGAGGTTTTTAAGTAGCATGTGCACAGGCTGGTTCTACTCCAGAGTAGATGTATTGCTGACTGTGTGCAGCGCAGAAGAGCACACATCCCCACCACTATGGCAGGATGCCTGCAGTCGCGTCATGGCTGTACAGCTACTGGAAAGTATTGGAGAATTAGGGGGAAGTTGGAAGTGGTCAATAAGATTTCAAATTAACTTGGGAGGTTTGAGAAGATGAAGACAGGGCTCAGGCTTTATTTTTCTCTCTTCTTGCCTTCCTTTTGCTGGCAGTTGGTATCATGTTGGGCTATCCAAGGATAGAAGACACACTGCAGTTGCTGGTATATATGGCTGTGTTCCCTCCCGGAGCACCTTGCTGCTCTGCTTGGGCTGCAGCTGCAGAAACAGGGGGCCTTGCTGCTCCTGCCACAGCATGTGAGGTCCAAGGCTGGCAGCATCCAGCCCGGCTGCTCTGGCATTGCTAGTAGTTCAAGCAACTCTCTGAGAGGGGCAGGACATGACACGCTGCAGGGCCAACAGCAAGGTCATCCCTACCGTTTACTAGCATGTTCCTGTTGCCCATGAGTTGGCGACCCTGGGCAGCTTTGTGCTTGCCCTTTGCTTACTGCTATGTCTCCTTATATGTGTTCCCATAAATATGTGGTGGCTTTTCATGTAGAGTGCCCTGTGGCAGTGCCACAGTACTCAGCTGTGTTTTAAGTGTCAGATGAGGTTGAGGGCATGCTGCAGATCGTCATCTCCCTGGTAACATCTAAATGATCATAGCTACTTACTCTTTTTCTCTCTACACCAAATCCCTGTCAAGGGCACGTTCGTGAAATCATGTAAGGTATTTCTATTATTATTATTATTATTTTTATATGAAATTTTACTATTTGGCAGTGACTGGAAATTTGCCATCCACCCACCTTCCACATATGGGTGAAAAATATCATTTAGAGCAAGTGAATACAAACCGCCTGGTGAATTACAGCATAAGCATTGCCGAAATACAATGTTGAACAATGTAGTCTGTCTGAATGCTTTTATACTGAACTTGCCATAAATATTAATGTATCATAAGAAATAGTGATGAAAAGTGAATCTATTTTCTTGATATGGAAATATTTTTGTCAAATGCTTGAAGTAACAGTCTGTGAAGGTTAGGTGTATTTGTCAGTTCTTCGCCTATGTTCATCTTGTTGGTACGTTCTTCTGGTATGTTTGCTGATGTTTTTCTTTACTTGCCATCAGCAGTTCTCATGATAAGGCCCGGGCTGAGGTCAGAGTCTTCGCTGATCTGTTACTGGTATAGTCATCTTTTACCAGATGACTTTAATGACTGAAAAGCTGCCTGTCTGTTGTGATAATTCCACAGCCACTTCATTTGGGCCTAGCTGTGGTGAGAGGCAGTGGAAAATGAGGCCTGTCATGTCATGAAAACTCTTCCCAAAAGAGTGCCATGGGTACGATGGAAGTCGGCACCCTTCCCTTGCCAAGGAAAACTCACTGCTACTTGAAAGCTGTTGAAGGTGAGATGGTTTCCATCATTCTGTCTTGAATTCAAGAAAGACCCATAGAGGATTAAAGGCAACTTTGAAAATACATCATAAAAGATGCTCAAATTGATAGTAAGAAGTCTACTAAATACACCAAAAGCAAGAAGCCAAGTAGGGTATTGCTGTGACTGCTGGCTGGCTGACATGTAAAATGGCCACTAAGGTGTAAACACAGAGGCTGAGTGAATCAGTTATATCGGTTTTTGCTGATAAAGCCCATGACAAGTGACAAAGAAAAGATGCCAGTCATTCAAGAGTCCCTGGAGAAACTGAGGTGTGAAGATGAGGGACTGTTGGTCAAGACAGGTAAATTATCTTTAGAAATGGCATCTGGGAGAGAGGATGGGAGGTTGTTAATGGCAACCTGTACCTGGGAATAGTAGAACTATCTTCTGCCTCAGATCATAGAAACCAGCTCTTTATCATGCCGTAGTTTCAAAGAATAGTATTACATTTAGGCATTTCATTATGAATCAGTGCTTGATCTTGCAATCACTTCTTTCCTGATATTTTAGGATGAGATGTCAAAATGTATTTGGAGAAGAGATGTGAGGAACTTAATATAAAAGTATAACACAAGCCACTTCTTTGCTCACGTCTCTAATACAAAGCTGTTTCTGATAGGAATGGCCAGAGCTCCTGTTCACTCTGGGACTAGAAGGAAGGTGTTCCTGGATTTCCTTTTTGGCCTAAGCTGAGGCCAAAGTCCAAGTGTTTGCTTGTTACCTCATCTGTTTTGTGGAACGGGATATGGATTTTGAGGCACTCCTGACAGCACATACTAGTTACAGTGATCTTGTGCTTTTTCGGAACTTCCCTATTTTGAGCTGTCTCCTAGAAAGAGCTACTTTCTGCTCCCTTTTCACTGCCTGAATTCTATAAAAGGAATGAAAGGATTAAGGCTGAAATCTTCTCTGCTGTTCTCAGCCAAATTAGTTTCCCTTTTTTTTTTTTTTTTTTACCTAAAAACACTGGAATCTTTAACTTTATAAAAGGGCTGTATTGCAGCAAAAATAATGCAAAGACATATTAAAATACTCTGTTACATAATGGGAATTATTCCAATAAATAGATTCGTTATGTCATTAAATGAGTCAATAAATTGGTTTCAGGTTTTTAACAGAGTGGGGAAACTTTCAGGGTACAAACTTTCTATTGCAACTCAGATGTTTTTTCAGAAATTGCTCTTCACAAATATGTACCATTTGAGTGACTTAACATTTTATATATATTTCTGTGGGCCAGCTGTGTGATTATTAAGACAGCCTTGTGTGATTTTCTTTGGTGTTGCAAGCTGTATTTCCCTTGAGAGAGGGGAACTGAATGCGTAGGGTATCAGTAGTGACTCATTTTGCCCAGTCAGATGGTGATTAGGGCTTTCACAGCATTTACATCACAGCAAGATGCTTGTGTCAGATTGTACAGTTGAATATTGTATGCAGCATTAAAGATTAAAATGAGAAATGGACCAAGCATGACACAGTAGCTGGAAGTGATATTATAGATAACCACCCTTGTCCTCATTGATTTGTCTGCAGCAAGTGACAATGATCTGTTAATTTTATCTTTGCTGTGGACAGGAAATTATCTGGTTGCTCTGTAGAAGCAGCAGCAGCCTACGTAAAAGCTATGTCTACATAAAAAAAGTACCTCTAAAAAAGCCAATTAAAAAACATCTCTTCCAAGAATCCCACGAGGGAGCGTGTTCTCAGTAACTCTTTGTTCACTGCTGTGTACTGCACAATAGGCTGGAGAGGGAGATTTGTTTTTTTATGAATGGTAAATGGGGAGGGACATAATGTCATCAGATCGTGATGTCAGCCCAATGAATGAAGTACTTGCTTAGTGTATTGCTTCAAGACCAAGAAAAGGGGCACCATCTCAGTTTGGCTTCCTAGAATAAATCGTCTTTTGCTGACGAAGTAATCTTTCCCACGTGTCATGAATAATCTATGTAAATTGGGGCTTAAATAACCAGAAGTCAAGAAACTCGTGGAATAGTGCACATTTGTTCTCTTGCACATCCTTTCAGAGCTGCCAGTGGAACACCCCTTTGCAGGCGCTGCTAATGGGCTCCGGGAGTTGAAGAGCTATCGCTGTGCTCTGTTGTTCGCTATCTAGCCCAATGTTCTGCTTTTGTCTGCAGAATTCTTTGTTGAAGCTGCAAGCCCTTGAAACCGATCTGTGCTCTGCGTTTCTGCCAACCCAGGAAGAAACTCCTCAGCTGCCGGCACCCAAGGATCCAGCCCCTTCATCAGTCCAAACCAGTGTGCAAGCTGATGGGGCCAGTTGTGGAGGTAAGCCATCATGTCGTGATGTGTTCTCATTTGCAATTATAAAAAAGCCTTGTGACTTGCAGTTTAATACCAGATTTTGAGTCCTCTGGGGAACACTGTAGGGCTAATGCAAAGCACCATTTCCCGATGCAAATGCTGTGTAATGTAAAAAGGGGTGTGATACCTGTTAAAACAACTGGAATTAATGGCTGTAACATTTTGTTTTTCTGAGAGGAAGTCTTGCTTTTCAGACAGGTTTTATGAATCCTGATTTTTTTATTTTTTAGTTTTAATCTGTTAGCTTTTTATACAAGTAAATTTACATTCTTTACTTCCTATGTCTGTATTGTGTGAGATCACCTGCCATATCATGTAATTCTATTTTTGTCATTCTTTTTGTCAGAGCAATATCACTTCATTTCTCCTATTATTGATTTTAATTTAATGCATCAGCAGAGAGATAGCGAAGGTGAGTTTTGCAGCATGTGGATTTTAATCATTCATGAACCTGTATAATTACCCA
The DNA here is from genome assembly GCA_033628505.1 of Tringa tobata. Classification (NCBI taxonomy): domain Eukaryota; kingdom Metazoa; phylum Chordata; class Aves; order Charadriiformes; family Scolopacidae; genus Tringa; species Tringa tobata. The sequence continues at coordinate 3,467,617 of JAHREE010000128.1, forward strand.
TCTGGGCAAGCTGTGGTGTGTTATCTCTCCCTCTCTCCTCAATATGGAAACCAGTCCTTGCAAATAAATAGCCCTAAGGCTCGGCACTATTTTTGTCAATTCATAGCTTGTAGTCACAGGGCTGGCAGAGTCGTGATGCTCAGTACAAGAGGAATCACTCTTTGTGAAAAATAGGTCAAAGGCAATATGACTAATACATCTCACAGACAAGTGACACGAATACACAAATACTTAAATCATTCACCATATATGGTCCAAATTAAAGCAGATAGGTCAGTAACATCTTTGCAATTGTCAGAATAAAGGGTGGGTTCGGAAGAATTAATTTCAGAAGCTGTTTGCTCAGAATTTTCAGCAAGAAATCACAGTAAGTTATTTACCTAAAAAAATCACAAATGATAGTGTTCTACTTAAGAAAATCTAAAGTTTGAGGTTTGCATTGAACAATTAAGGAAAATGGTATGTAGAATCCAAATTACTACAATGATGAAGGTATATAAAGAATACTAAATATCCTGGGTTTTAGCTTAAAATGGATGCTATAGCCTAGCTAGGCAAATACGTTAGTAGCTCTTGGATACAGGTATGGCACTTGTGCTGGTGCTAGTCCCCTGGTGTGGATTTGAGGCAGAGACAGATCTTACACCTGTGCTGCACAGGCAGAGACATTTTGCAGCCCATCCAAAATCTGCACTGATTCTTTTCCTTTATGGCAGGGTGGGGTTTTCCTCCTTTTCAAGTAGTTTACGGAATTATTTTATTTTGGTAGTTTCATAATCCATTGTTAGGTTGGTTCATAATTGTTTCTTCTGCTTATTTTTTCTGTTTTGATTGGATTTTGTTTTAATTCATACTGTTAGTGACCCCTACTTCTAATACCATCTCTAGTTACGATTTGCCTGTCTTCAGCTACACAGGCAAATATTGCATGATGTAGCATTTCTCTCAGGCAGTTCAGAGCATGCTCTGTCACTCTAGCCATTCTAACTTCTGCTTTAATTAAAACTTACCTATTTAATGGATTTTAATGTATGCTCATTTCTGTGAACAACTGCTTTGTGGTTTGTGGGTTTTTTTAATAACTTGTCATTTTGCATAGATAGAGCTAGGCCTAATTTTAGCTCTTAAACTACTACTGAAATCTTCTGGTACATTCAGTTTAGGTACAATTGTCACATAGGACTGTTGGCTACTTCAGGTCAAGCTTGGAGTGCAGAGATTTGTACCAGGAACAGAGTTTTTAGAAGATGTGACATATATATACTGTGTCTCTAGTTATTAGCCTTTGCTCAGTGAATCAGGCAATAAAAATTTTAACATTAACAGTGAACAAATGTATTATTTTAAAAATAAGCATGATTGTGTAGTCTATTTAATTTCCTAAAAAATATAAACTTTTCTAAAACATTTCCAAATTTTTAATTTATTTCACATCCCGGTCAACAAAAATTATAAAAAATACATTATGTGTATGGTGAGTGAAGCTAGAACAGCCTAGTAAAATGAAAGGGTATTTCAGGATGCAATTTTTAAGGGGTGAATATTAGTTATTATCTCTGAGCAAAATCAGAAATTTCCAGTTTACTTTTATATATGAAAAAACTTGAATTAGAGCTGGCAAAATGAGACCATAAAGAATTGTAAGGAGGTATTATGCTAGTTTTTTAAGGGAAAAAAAAATAGACGTAGAGTGTGAGTTATTTTTATAGGTTTTAGATATGAGTATACATCAAATATGTGACTTGAGCAGTGGGCAGCTGAACTTAACTACAAAAGGTTCTAAATGTCTTTTAAATTAAAAATTGTGATACTGGTATTCACAGACATAACATGTTGAGGGACAAACATATTACCTCTGCGTATTCTTTTTTATTTTTTTTGTATACAACCCATTTCAGTGTATTATTATTTTAGTTAAAGAATATCACATGCAGGAATGCAGACTTGTACCATGTGACTTGTTATACGATCAAAGTCCACAATGTGGAGCATACTGCATATTACAAGGTACTAGATTTTGGCTTTAAGTCCTGTGGTAAGCTCTTGTCAGTGCGAAGCTGGACTGAGAAGATGAGATGGAGGAGATGCAGGCCATGGGGTAACTTACTGGTTTGGCTAGAGGTGGCGTTAGTTCCTAGTTTTGCCAAAAATAGAGGCTAAAATTAGATCAGACGTGAACACAGGTAGATGTTTGGTCAATTCAGGGGCTGCTCTCAGGATAATGCTTAGTGTCTTGTTTAGGATCTACGAAGAACTAGAATCAAGATGATGGCCCTAATTTGTAATTAAAAATGGGGTTGGTTTCAACTTGTCATCATCCTGAGATGTTCTGCTCCTATACTATTTGAGCCATGTAAATGAGTCGGTTGGAATGATTTGCTGACCACCTCTGGACAGCAGGTTGTAATTTAATGCATCACTGGTAGGATTTGGGCTAAACCCTTTCTTGGGGCACTCACAAAGTTGCACCACTTTGAGAGCTTTAGTGGAACAATGCTGTCAGGAAGCCCTGGTGGCAAGGAAATGGAAGAGCCCTGGCCTCTGGGAAATTTCCCAAATTCACCTGGCATGCAGGTTGCCTCCCTTTCATTTGCTAGCTGAATAAAACACCCTCCACAAACTCTGCCACTCTGTTTGTCTGGTTTTACATTGGAGCTGCTCCAGTCACTACTTGTCCTTTACATTTATCTTCCAGGAGTGTTTAGTCTAAGTGTTTAGTACTTTCTTTCCATTTCTGAGGCTGGGTAGGGCCTAGTAAAGTTGCCTGGTTGTAATGTGAAAAGGAGCAATTGTCTGTGACCATACACTTTATCAGCAGTACAGACTGCCTCCTGCAAGAGGCAGGTACTTCTAGGTCCAGAGAATATCAGAGTTCAAATACTAGAAACTTTTCTCCTGCATCTATCATACACAGACTGGCTAATTGTTTTTTATAACATTTTCCTTACACGGTGAGGAGACTGCTACTTAATATGACTATAAAATTTTATTCCTTTTAATAACAGAGCACAAGAACTAGTGAAATTATTCTTAGTCAACCTGCATCACAGGGATTATGTTTCTTGAAGTTCAAAGATGGTGAAAGAAAAGTTTCTTTCCATAGATATTACTGATATTCAGAAGTTAAAACCAACCCAAAACCCAACAAAACTAATTTTTTTTTTTAAAGTCTTATAGGGTAAGGAAAGATTACTTTCCAGAAAGAGACAACACTTTTGCTTGCATCACAATATTTGTTCCAGCCTTTGTCACTGTATGTTGTCTGCGTATGTAATTTCCTGTGGCAGGTATGATGCTCTACCCTTGCTTCTTCCCGATGCCTTTCTGGATCTCTCTGTTGGAGGATTTGAATCTCATATATGATTTAGAACTTTTGGGTGCTGCTCTGATATCTTGGAGTGTTGAATTTGACCTAAAGTATTAAGTACTTAAAGGAAAGATGCTAGGTTAGAATTAATAATCAACTACATTGTTTCATTGTGAAAATGTTTAACATAAGTGATGGTGTTGTTAGAATAGATGAACTTATAGATACAAAAGTGGTGTAACTTTTGCATGACAGACTAAACTGTCATTATACAATATACAATTGGATTTTTTGTTGTCTGTAAAGCAAAAGCAGTTGGTTAGTGCCTGATAAAATGATATTTTAGGCCATTGGAATTATTATTTTTGAAATCAATAGTTGCTTTCTGTGAAGGGTGCCATTCAGAGCTGGTTTCTCCCCACTGTCCCAGTGCAGCAATTGGGATTTGTACCTTCAGTATCTGTTGGGCAGAGGCCAATCAAAATGTGTTACAAAGGTTCCATTAAAATCCTGAAAGAAATACCCACTCACCATGGGAATATTATGCCCCTTGTGCAAAGGAGAAAATGGAAAGAAAGTGAAGTTGAAAGCACTTTTCTAAACCTGCCTGCTCTTCTGTGAGTAGATCCACGTACAGTTGTTTTTCTGTGCTAGGGAAAGTTTTAGACTTTCATTGAATAAAAAGATTCTGTGAAATGTATTAGAAGGCATGCTATATTGTAAATACAATACTGTTTAGAAATAACATCCATACTGCCTGGAAATATAAAATAATTTATATGAATTCAAAGGCTTTATATATACATGGTTTTAGAAGGGAAAAGAAAACATGTAGCTGGTGTAAAATATTATGTACTATGGAAACTGATGTAGGGGAACCTGGAACAGAGCACATTCTTTGCTTAATACATATTAACTGATTTTGGGGGGAGAGCTTTTATGAGAGTGTGGAGTTTCTCCCTAAAAGTATAATCTGCTTTAAAGCACAACCATCTGATAGCAAAAATGTTGATGAGGCTAGATCATCCTCACCCATTTCACCTGCTGAGGGTGAGGATGAAATGGTTCTCCCTGTTGATGTACCCAGGTACGGCAAAGGGAAGATGAACTCTTGGTATTCCCTGGAGGCAGGCTCTGTAATGTGCCCACTACCTTCCATGTTACCCGTAAACAAAATCAGCGTCATCACCAATTTTCAGTCCAGAACAAATCATTCTGACTCCTAGCTTCACCATCTCTCTAAAACAAATGTTACCTTTTGGGGGACCTGAGGCCAGGTTTCCATGATCATTCAGACAATATTACAGAGTACCATAAGCATGAGTCCTCCAAGTAGCAGTCACTGCACACTGCCTCGAAGAACTACTTTGAAAGCTATTGGTTGTGGTTGCTACTTTCACATCTTGTGTTCTGTAGACCCATGTGTATGTTACGTCAAACCTCAGTGAAATTCTGCAGGATGCTGCAAGCAACACTGGAGGCTCTTAGCATCAGGACATATTATATTTTTGATCTGCCTTTCTCTTCACCGAAGGACTAAGCGCTAAATCACAAAATTAAACTTGTTCATTCATTTTCTTCTTCTGGAACGTGGCTTTCAAAAGCAAACAGTTCTATGAAGATGTAGATAATGCTACTATTCTGGGAAACTCTCCATCTTTATATTATAGTTCATAGTTTACAAACACACCCACCTTCTCCTGTGGTACTCAAAAATGCTTTATATAAAGCCAATAACTATTCCTTTATATTTTCTCATCCTCAGTATTATGCTCATCCTGCATGTGATAATTTGCTGACCTATTTGCTGTTTACTTTGAATAGTTGTGCTTTCAATACTTGTTTAAGTATAGATTTGTATTTATCTAGGTAGCTAAATATCTTGTGAGTGGCCTTCAGTCCTTATCGGTTTCTGCTTTTTTTTCTAGAGCCTGTGCCAGCCCACAGGGACTGGCAGAATGACATGGACAGCAGCCCACAAGAACATCACCCCCTAGGGACCAGTCGACTGCTGTATCACATTACGGATGGAGACAATCCTCTCTTGTCACCACGCTGCTCTATCTTTAGCCAAAGCCAGAGATTTAATCTAGACACAGAGTCTGCCCCTTCTCCACCAAGTGCTCAGCCTTTCATGATGTAAGGAAATATTTTAATTCTATATTTTAAATATTTTTGTACAACCCATGATCTTTGACTCCTAATGTGTTTTTTTTCAGTTACTGTTATGTCATAAACAAGAAATTTTCACCTTGTCCCATATTTTGACATGGTTAATTTTCAATACCAGAAATAGGATCTAGCATTTTTTCAGTAATAACACAGTACAAGATTGTTTGAAGTCTTTGTTAATTGTAGTTAGCAATGACAGTTTTAAATGTTAGTTAATAATTAGTCTGATAAGTGAACATAAGACAGAGCTATCAAGATATAGTACTAAAAATTTCAGCTGTAACAGAACTATAGCTTGAGTCATTCACTGCATATGAGAGTGTCATAGAACTCCTGAACAGGCCATAGTTGTGATCTCCTGAAAGCAAGCTGTGAGTTTCAGACAGAAACCATTCTTAAAAGCTTATATACATAGCTGTCAGCTGCATACGAGTAATAGTCAGACCTATTGATTTGCAATAATAAAAAACCAAAAAATTAAACTTTCTTCAAAATGATAATGTTTATTCACAGTAACAAACTCCTCCCTGAGCTTATTTTTATAGATCATGTTGTTACAGTCTCCTGTTACAGTTGGAAGATTTTTTAAGTAAGATGCGGTTGTTAAATGTAAATACTTGATCAGGTTGTGATTTACTAGATTAAACTTTTAAAAAATATTCAGAAATCCCATAATTAATTAAAAAAAAAAAAAGAGAAAGTGAAAGACAGATGGTGAAGCCATTAATATACCCTAGATGTACCTTCAAGCAAAAGTAATTATTTTATGCTTACTTTGTAAAACTAAATTGTCTCTACAGTGTGAAAGAACCTAGCTGCAAATTTTGAACTGCTGGGGGAGTGTTAAGCGTGCCTGGAACAAGGCACAGTCCATTATAGCCAGTTCTTTGATCCAGCTGCTTTTGACTTTTGCAGGCCAAGAAGTTCTTCTAGATGTAACTGTGAAGAGTGCAAAGAACCACAAACAATAGCACAACTTACCAAGCACCTTCAGAGTCTCAAGAGAAAAATTAGGAAGTATGAAGAAAAGTTTGAGCAAGAAAAGAAATACCTGGTAAGATAATAATTGAGAAGATAAAGGGAAATACTACAAGAGGAAGGCATGAATCCCAGTGCATTTAAATTTAAGCAAAAAAATAGGAAAAAAGGGTATTTTTGGTAAAATGAAATAGGAAAATTATCAGTGAGGGAATATATTTTTATCATCTTTCAGTGTACACAGTGTTTCTGATACTCTAATTTGCATTTTCTTCGGGTAACCTTTGTTGCAAAATATCCATTTTCTAGATGTGTGAGATGTGAATCACTGAAACATTGCTGACAGGCTTGTGAACCAAAATGATTCAAAAGATTAAAAGCTACTTACTTACTTTGTAGAAGGCATTTGCTTGGAAACTGTTGCTCTGCTGTACAGATTCCTTCATTCAGGCAGACCCCTGTAAACCTCCAAGCATAGGGCTCAATAGAAGTTGGTGGCAGAACTTAGAGAAACAAAAAATGTGGTGTGTTGCTGGTGGGTTTAAGGTCAATGGTGTGCTCTGGGCACATTGAATTAGTTTGTATAAAGTGAATCATGCAGTATAAACATATCAAAACATCTGTGATGCTTAGGATCTGTACAATATGAAGCAGGGAATTTTGTAGTATTTTATGACTACATTAAAATAAAAATTCAGCAAATTATATACTACCTTGTAATCTTGGCAATGACTGCAAACTTAAATATGCCCTATGTTCATCATATACTCATAGGAGTAAAATTTCTTATTTTAAGTCATCATACTGTAACCCCAAAATAAATTATTTCAGAGGGTTAATTTTGCAAAACCATTTTGCAGTTTTAAATATCTGAGTTTTGAAGATCCAGCGTAAATTAATTTTAATTTGGAGGCAATTTCTAAATGCAAAGAAAGAACTGATATACAAAGCTTTTGTTGTCTGTTGCTTTTGAAATCACTCTGTTGCTCAGAATTTTTTCATTTGATTAGTTAAGCATTTCAGTTGAAATGTTTAAAGTGCTGTTTCCCAAGAGAATCCCTGTCTTAGAGCAGCAAGGGCTTATCCCTGCAAGGGACAGAGTGCTTCTGTTACCATCCTGGAAATCACTTAGGAACTTCACTACCATTACGTATTTGATCAGTCCTTTTGAAGTCAGTGAGATTACTTATCCAATTAGTCAATTTTTTTTTTTTTAGTATCAGCACCAAAATACTCAGATCCATGTAGCACTGTGCCACAGTGGGGAGAGAAGGCATGATAAATTAGTACCATGATTAAGCCAAATGCTCTGCTTGACACTATGACATAGTGCAGCTGGAGCTACAAACATTTTTTAGCACACTGTGTGTGGATAGGTTTTTATCTGTGTGATTGTACAACCATCAATTTCTTCTTTTCATTTTTGTTCTTCCTTTGTTCTTTACATTCAGCCTTCACATGGTGACAAGACTTCCAATCCTGAAGTTCTGAAATGGATGAATGATTTGGCCAAAGGTCGTAAGCAGCTCAAAGGTACATAATAGCATGTCATTTCACTTTATTGCTGAAGCTTTTGGAAGTATGAGTGTTCCTGGAATATTTTAGTTTTCTAACCTCAGTGCTCTGCTTATTTTTCACTAGTGCACAGCAATAGGTCTCCCAATGACAACAAAGGTATTAGGTGACATGACTTGCCTTCGTTCCTGAAAGCAGGGACTAGAATAAGCCAGTTCATCCCTCATAACAAGGCTAATGGGAAATGGGAAAAAGATACCATAACTATAAACATTCACGCGAAAGGGAATATTATTCTGAATATTTTTATGAGAATCTGAAATACAGACCTACAAAGTTAAAAGTGTCCTTGTAATAGTACAAATGTAGGTGCAAAATGTTTCTTCAGGACTGAGGTTACACAACTCTAAAGCTTTTATTTTTTTGATCGTAAAAATGGATCTTTCCTTGATATTAGATTTGGTCTTAGGGTCAAGTTTTGCCCTTGACTTGTCTGCATACCACTCCATTAATGTCTGTGGATGTATCACATGCTTGCCCTCAGGGACAATGTAGCCTGGACTGATCGATTTTTTTTTTAAAAAGGCTATTTATAATTTATCTGAATCTTTTTTTCACCATTATAAATGGATTTTCACTACTAATTAAATTGTCGTATTATGTTTCCTCTGTGTTTTGGATATAGTTAAGAATGTAGATATAGAAGATGTGATTGTGGTAAATAAAGAATTAGAAACTCATCTTTCAGTAAACTTCTTCTGGAAAGTTCTCCCTTAAATAGTATGCTGTGTAATTACTAGATTCCCCCCCCTCCTTGAACATTGTGTTACAAATCCAGGAAGGGAAAATGAGAGGAAATTACCAAACTACATCGGTAACTTTCTGAAAATTCTCTCTCTGACTCAGCTGTAGCTTCAGCCAGCCAGGAGGCCTAGCTTTCATAGGTCAGCCTCCCCTGCACACCCAAAATTCCTTGGTCCTGTGAACACACTTGATTTTATTATCCTGAATAGCAATTATGCTTTTAAGTGAAGCAAGATTCATGAGGTTCATGAGACAGGTGCAACTGAAATGGAACAACATTTGAGTGCTTCTAGGTCCTTCTTCAAGTTCAGAAGGCTTGTCCATCCTTCATATCTCTACGACTGTAATAAAAATTACTGTTTTCTCCTACAAACCTGGCCTGTATCCTCAGACTGTCATAGCTAAAAAAATTTTGCTACTGTTTCTGCTCGGATTTCCATAAATTTAACACATTTGGAGCTATCAGTCTCCTGCCTGGCCCAAGGTCTTTCACCAGCCAGGCATGCGCTAGGAACAACGCCTGGTTTTACAGGAGCTAACTCAGACCTTAATTCAATTTCCTTGTTGCTCTGTGCAGGTCCCTAGAGCTCCAGGGTCTTTGGCTTGGTGTCAAGCTAATGTATTATATACTTTACTGCATCCAGGCAGCTTCCTGACTGGGAAGCTAGGACACACTGCAACCTAAATGTCTTCTGCTGGGTTGCTCAGGTGCTTTTCTGCCAAGGGAAGTCATTTAAGCAAAGTGGCTGATTCTCCTTGTGAGGACCAGCTCAGCAGCCCGGCTGGGATGGTGAAGCAGCCTCTGGAAGGGAGGGTTATTGTTTAAATTGCACTAGAGGAGGGTGGGGTTGGTTATGCAGACCTGGAGTACGTGTCTCCAGCAGGCTGGCTGCTGGCATGGTGGGCTCTGTAGCACAGCTTAGCCCCCCCAGCCCTTCTCTCTGCCTCACCTGTGCAGCAGCACAGGAGGGCAGGCAAGCACAGCTGGGGTGAGAGTGGGGCAGGTGGCTGCGGAGGCACTGCTTCTTGTCCAGGAAGGTGTCTGTGAAGGACTGCATCCTTACGCATCAGTCCCCACAGCAGGCTTGGACATGTTCTTACTTATCCAGACACCAGATCAATTGAGAGTGCACAAGGTTAGTGAGAAGCAGGGGGAAAGAGAGAGCTCTGCTTCCATATCCCTGTCCCCCCAGACCTCCCACAAATACTCTCAAGTGTCGTTTGTCCTTTAAAGCCCTATTCCTAACCTCCGTCCCACTGAAATTCTGCACTGATTCCTTCCCAGACCTCACTCTTTAACCCAGTGCCTCTTCAGTCCTCATCTTTTATGTCAAAGATGGGCTTAGAGGAAAAAGAGAAGTACATTATGTGCTATAAGTTTCATTGGCCTAGAGACATCTCATCCCTTGACCATTGGATTTCCCTTTAACCAGGTAAAAGCTGTTACATGTTGAAATGAAGCAGGATTACTTACCTACACAACTGTGGTATGATAATTGTATGCAAGGAGTAGGGATGTATTTTTTTTTTCTTGTAGCGTCAGAGGAAACTTCTTTACAAATATTTCTAATCTATTTACTTACCAAGTGATTTGCCTTTCAGAGCTGAAACTCAGAATGTCAGAAGAGCAAAACTGTACCTCTAGAGCACCCCAAAGAAACGATCATTGCGAAAACACTGGGACCTCTAAAGAGGCTGCGACACAGGAGGCCACAAGCACGGAACCAGCTCCCTCGGTAGAAGAAACTGTGGATAGTGTATTGAGACGATTAAAGGAGAAAAGACAACACTTCAACCTTCCTGAAGCTATTAAGGTATTTAGCAAGTATGGCTGTTTCTTTCAGAACTTTATCATCCAAGGCAGACAGTAATGAGTGTGTAGCTGTCTCAGGGTGTGCTGGTGGGTGTGCATCCTGTGTCTTCTGGCACTGCAGTGCATTTTCTCTCTAAGAAGATGGGAGCTGTAGTGCAGTTTTCCCAAGTGAATCTTCTGTCAAGAATTGCACAGAAAAAGAGATGCAGAAGGTTTTTTCAAACAGTGATAGGTGTTTTTTGCTCAGAGATGCCAGTATAAAACTGTTTGCCAGGCACTGCTGAAACCTGCCTGCTTGAGGTTGTACGTGCAGTGTATTGAAGATGGTGAAAGCAAAGGGAATCCTTTCTTGAGTCCACAGAAACTGTGTGACTAAAAACGTTCCTGATGTTATTTTGACAATAAAGGTTCCCTCTCACCTGAGAAATGCTGAAAGCTCTGCCGGGTGCTAAGATCACAGGGATAGCACAACTCTCCAGACCGCTTTGCCCTTCTGATCTTGAATGCTCGTGGTGATACTCCTTCTGCTCTTACATATTCTCAATTACTCTTCTAAATGTAGGAGCAATATTCCATGAAACATGCTTGCATGGCTGGGCAATTTTCTTTTATTTTTAAACTAGTACATGTTTTAAATTCTGCTATACCTTCACACTACTGGTGTGATATAGGGTCTCTCTGAAGCTGTTCTTCAATACATATTCTCCCTAAAAATTCTTTTTGGGGGCTATTTTTTCTGTTAAATGATGTTGCTATCCCCGATGCTATATAGCCAAGCAAGACGATAAATTCTGTCCTCAAATGTACCTAAAATCTAAATGTTGACAGTAACATTTAGACTCTGACTGATGAACAAAAAAGGGGACAGGGTAAGGGGGACAAAGAGAAATAAAGAATTAAATGCTGAACTATGCGAGAAGTAAGAAATTATTCTGGGTGGATCTCAGTAACAGAAAGTACCCCGCAGAGATAATTTTTAATTTTTCTGTTTTGTTTTGCTTCTATTCATGGTTCTTAAACAACTAGTTACTGTGTAAAAACTAGAATTGCGCATAACAATGCTGTGCTTCTGAGATCTTGAGCTCTGCATACATGACTGACTTTTTAATTGTTTCTTTTTATAAACTACTTGCTTTAAAACTTAAAATGGAAAAAGTGTTTCATAACCAGAACTCCTTTGTAAGAAAACAAAAGACAACAACAAAACCATGCTGTTCTCTATATAATCCTAAAATCCCAGCAGTGCAGACTGTGTGATAATGTTTTCAGTTGTTAATTTTTTTTTTTTATTATGCAAGGAGTGAGATCAGATGACACTGAAAGAGATGTCAATGAGGAAATCCTGTCCAGAAAAACTCTCTTGTAGATGAATTGGGTGTAGGTCTCTATCCTACCCACTTTTTGATTAGTTGGACTTCTGATTTTCCATGAGAGAGTCTCTTAAATCTGTGCAATGGCAGTGCTGGCTTGAAATGTTCTCATGGGGAATTCTGTAACGTAAATTCAAGGTTTTCACAAGTTAATATTTTCAAATATTTTTTTAAAGATTTATTTTATTCTTGTATTCTCGTAGAGAAAACTTGTGTTGAGAACTTTCCATCTGTTAGCAAAGATTTATTATAAAAGTTACATGAAACTGCTAGGGAACAGAGGCTTGAAAAGGAATAATATGAAGTCAAATTAATCTATTTCAAAATGATATATTTTACCCATTCCTTATATATAATATTAAAAATGATTGTTCACTTGTTTTTTGAATAAGAGTCATCATAATCAAAATGATGAGGGAGAATGAGGTTTATAGCTTTGATGATGTGAAATGAACCAAGGATGTCTGCTGGTTACAGCGAAGAGCAAAGGCTTCATTTCAGCTACATGCAACATTGGTGCTACTGTAGATATTTTTTATGTGCAACATTTTAGTTTTATATATAAAATTTAGATCCTGTACCAGAATCTGAGCTAGATGAATAGTAAACTAAATAGCAGCTAAATGTTTGGTTTTTTAAGATTTAGTTATTTGGGGCAAGGATAGACTTTCCATAAAAGCCTGCCTAGTTCTCCCCTGCAGTCCAACTCTGGAAAGCCTCTAAGGCCCTGCTGAAATGCAAACGAGAGAGTGAGCATCTTTAAGAGAGGTGCAGAGAAAAATCCTGAGCCACCTGTACGTCCAAAGAGAACAAACCACAAGATCTGAATATGAAAGAGCAGATTGGGGGTTTTCGGCACAAAACACCCTTCATGCAAAAAAGCCCATCAGTAAAGTTACTGAATGAGAAGATTTAAGAGAAAACTGGGATTATCCTGTGAATGATTCAGTAACCCAAAAAGGGATGGCCACCTGTTACTATTTTTTAAGTACAAGGCTTCAAAAAAAAAAAAAAAGATTAGGACTATGAATGTAGGAGTTCAGCAGCCATAAGGCAAATAGACATAATTTGAATCATATTACTGAAACCCCCACCAAATCCCAAAATCCCAAATCCCAGCTCCTGATTTTTAAGCCAAGCCAAATGTGTAATGGCTGGGGATGGAGTTGCTGTCCCTGTCGCTGTGAGGAGGAGCAGCAGCAGCCCTGCAGTGCTCAGCTCTTGTTCACCCGCGGGCTACAGTCAGACTTGGCCTGACCCTCAGCTGAAGTAAACTGGCATCGCTCTAGGGACGGCTCGGGTCACTTGCTGCCTTCCTTTAAGATTTTTATCCTTTTTGGGTTAATTGCTGCTTTGTAATGAGCCACCCCCAAGTGGCAGATGTGGTAGACCCTGGAAGCCGTCCCCAAGTGACAGATGTGGTAGACCCTGGGAACTCGCACTCATTGCCCGCGTGGAGACAAAGCTCTGCCACCTCAGCCGTGCCCAGTCCCCGCTGTCACACCGCCCGGCCTCGGGGCTTTGTATTTTCTGTCTGGAGAAACAACAGCCAGCTTAAAAGGCGTAAGCATTCAGGGACCTGACTAGCGGGGAAGACAACTTTATACAGTATTTGGTGTGCCTTTGTCCCAAGTTATGAAAACCACACTACTACTTTAGCTGGACATGGAATCTCCTTTTCCTTTCTTTATAGGCAACAAATAGCTTTTGCCTAATGTTTAGTTTGAAGATTTGCAGTCTGGTCCTCAAGGCTTTTCTCACGCTGGTTACCTTTATCTATCTGTTCTTTCATTAACGACCTGCTTCAGTTTATCTTTTCCTTGGCTATAAAGCAGTGTTTTTATGCAATTAGCACTGAATTTCATGTTGCTGTACCCAGTTTACAGTCCTAAGATGTCTCAGGCAATTCTGTAGTTTGTGATTCCACCTGCCCTCTCTGATTTGAAATTATCAGCCATTATGAACTTAGCTCAATACAAACCCGTATTGAGATTGCTAACAAAATGAGCTAATGAAATAGGTCCACACACTAAACCCTCTTGAGATTGTTTCTCATGTGTAAAATCAATATTAATGATCACTCCCCATTTCCTCTTAACCATTCAGCTGCTCCAGGCTTAAGATTTTTTGAAAGAATTAACCTTGTATTAATTGCAGAACTAGCAATAAGTAAACCAATTAGCTACTTTATAATACTCCTACATTCTAGTTAGCAGCTTGTCTCTTAATGTGAATGACAGATAATTTTGGAGTGATTAACTCATGCAGACCTTCAAGGCAAAATGTGATCAGTGGTACTGCACTATTTTTGTATTTGGGCAACAAACAACTTCTCTTGCTGAAGTAAACAGCAAGGAACCCCTTGGATATTAGAAGCGTATTACTTCTTCAGGGCTTGATACATTTTTAAAAAGTAGAGACTAATTACTAAAAATACTTCTCCAAATTGTCAATAAAAAACCCTAGTCATCGACCTTCTGCAGAAAGGCGTTTCTGCTTCCCCCCTCAGCTCCATTGTTCTTCACGTTACTTCATCGTGGCGGGTGAGGTCTCCTCCCAACCTCCCAACACTCGGCCCCAGTTCATACAGAGCTGTTGTGATCTGGCAGAGACTGTGGAAAATGACACTGGCTTCACGAGCTCCTTGCTGTTCTGACCCAGACGAAAATATGCAAGTGTCAGGAAAGGGAGAGGAGGAGAGAAATACCAGTTAAATAGTGTGCTCCCTGCAGCAGGCACCTATACATATCCTGGCATATCACCAACACCGACAAATCGCAGTGTTGAGAAATCAACGTTCATCTTCCATCCTTGTTGATCTCATCTTTCATATTGTGATTTTTGAAGAGAAATAAACTGCTACTGTTAGGTGTTCAGCCCAGCAGCACAAGAACCGCTGGTGAGGAAGAAAGCCCACCTCCGTTCCCACTGTTAGTAAAGGGCTGCTTTTTCTGCAGCTTCCCCATCGCGGTCCTGCAGACGCGCACTGTCCAACCATCATTTCCTGCTGGCTGGTCAGATTATTCTTCTGTTTCATTTTAGAGATAGCACCTTTTTCTAGTATGCTCAGCATTTATGGGGTGTTAACCGTGGTATCACAATGATTGGATATTCAGGGATGTCATTGTGAATCTGTCATTCCACTCCATAAATGGGTTGTATTTGCATCACTGGAGCTTTCTATTCTTCATCCCTTCGCAGCCAAGTCAAATCTATTTTTCTTGATGAATAATTAAAAAATTGAAGAATGTCCTCCCTGCTGTTTTGCAAGTTTCTGAGTATTGTGGTTTCTAAAATTGTGGTTGTTCTCATTTGTTACAACTAAATAATATTTAATATATAATAGAGAATGCTATCTATGATTTATGCACTGATCTAGCAAACAGACGTTAATAACATACAGATCTCATTAACTAATTTCTCCCTAGGATGGATGTGAAAAATATTTTTTCAGTTTTTCAGTCTACAACAACTATTCATATATGTTTACCTAAACATTAGAAAATGTTCTAGGGAAGTGCTGCACTGATATCTTTGGGACCTCAATGCCAACACCTTCTACTCAGATGTTGCAGTCGTCTTTTGTGAGCCCACCTTTCTAAAACCCAACCCATGAGACATACCCCATGTCCATGCAATTGGGCTGTGACAGTCAAGCAAAAACTTTTGCTTGCTTAGACTCTGTCAACTGGTATTCCTAGAAAAAAATTTTCAGATGCAGGCTCTGATGGAGCAACACACAAAGATTCTTGCCTTACTGACTAAGACCATAGTTTGTACCCTTGCAAACTTTCCAGATAAGGATGCAGTGTTCTGTCAGTAGCTTAAAACTGCTTCCTGACTTTAAGCTTGTTAAAATTGCTTTCGTAGAATAGTGATTTGGAAAGAAATCGTGGCAATCAAGTAGTAGAACTTTATAAAATGGTTAAGGAAAATATGCTTCCAGTCTTACAGTACATTTTCATTCGTGCATCTTTCTCCTGAAGAAAGAGCCTAAGTTCAGGCCATTAAGGCTCCACTTTGGCCAGACAAAGCAAATACACTGTATTTTCCAAGGCTAGAGGGCTAACCTAACACCTACTCTACCAATGAGTAGAATTACCTCCTAGCTCTCGTTAGCTTGGGCCCAGGTCTTGAGAGAGTGACATGTACTTGGATTCATTTAAAACTTCAGTCATGTACATTTGGACTCTGTTCTTGCTAAGTCAATGCCAAGTCCCCATTGACCTCAGTGTGGACAGAAAATTCATTATTAATGTTTATCTGGGGAAAATAGATTATTAAACAGTTCCCTTGTCATGAAATCCTGACTGATAATCTTATAAATAACTTTTTTAAATAGGATATGACAAAAAAGCAAATGGCTTTGGAAAAAATCAGTCTTCAGAAATGTCTACTATATGTTGAAAGTATTCATGGACGACCTGTAAGTATACCATGGAAAGATAGGTAAATTAAAAATTATTTAACTTCTCTAACAAATCTTTTTGGATTCCTATATTAAATATATTTAGATTAATTTTACATGATTAACATAATTTTAGTTATTTCAAACTAATCTTCAGGCATAAATGTTATTGCCTGATACTGATAAATTTGGTTTATATTTTTAAAAGTAAAAAAACAAAGGCAATTTGTAGTGGCCCTGCTTCTCTTCATGATTGGAATTTGCAGGTTTTGATGATAAAGGTGGAGGAGTGTACATCTGCAGCAGACCTGGCTCAAGCATTCTGTAGCTGTGCTGCGATGGATGGAAGGTTAGAACGCTTAGCAGCCAAGAAAGGTTTACAGGGCACCATCTGAGACATGAAACACAAAAATGACATGGCCCGTCACCTGTGCTTTCCTTTATTTCACAGCAGCACTTAGAACTATTAATTAAAATCCTTTCAAGGGACTTCATTGCTGAATGTAGGTACAAAACAAAAAATTATCACTTTTGCTGAGATGATGATTTGAAAGTTTTTCTAATCACAACTGAGGAATTCCTCTCTGATGCCTCTCTCTGCATTCTTATCACTGTCTGTTTCTAGCTGGTAATTGCTGTGGTGGAGGAAAAGGCAAGTGGCACCAGCATGTGTCCAAAATTATGCCAACTCTTAAAATTATGATGATCTGAATCTGATCCCTCTGGACCTTGGATAAAATAGTTTTTGTCCATCTTCTTTGGGCTTGAAATGAAAGCTATGGGGTGAAGAGAACATATAGGAATGGTATGAAGAAATTATATTTCCTAAGGAGAACAAAAAAGAAACAGAGTTCTTAGTGCTGTATGGAGATAAAAGCGCCTTGAAGATTCAAATATAGAAAAGACAGTAACAGGGCATGCTTTGTACCACGGGGTTCAGCGAGAGGGTGTTTCTTCTCAAGGTTGAAGCAGCTCTATAACCAGCTAAGAAAGAGGATGCTAATGCATAAGGAAAGGGTTGATCAGGGATACTAAACAGCCGTGAGGGAATCCTAGGTCTGCCAAACAGCTCTGACTAAAGGTGACAGAAAGCTCAGGGACAGTCAAGAATTTAAAGCAGGGAAATGGAAGTTAGGCAAGATTTTGGCAAGACTTTGACATTATTTTTTGTTGTTGTTGAGAACGATCAAGCAATCTGGAGACGCTCCACACAGTTCCAGTTTTATACTTACACAATCATTTATCTTAGAGAAGCAAATTTCAATCTTTGTATCTATATCAACGTGTTTTCCTGAGGAAAAGGGGTGAGGGGTCTGCAGGAAACCTGGGCACCAAGAACAGCAGGACAGTGAAGCCAGCAAGGCCCAAGCTCAGTGGCAAGCACCCACCCAGCCAGTTCAGAGCTGGAGGGGGCCAGGAAAGAGAGTTCTGCTGAGGAAGCTCCCGCAGGTGGTAAAAGCCAGGGGCTGATGACTTGGAGAAGGCAAACTGGCGACTGCCCAGTCAGAGGCACCCTGGTGACGTTAGCTAATAAAGCAGGGTGCCACTCTGCTAACAAGGAGTTGTCTCAGTGCAGAATAGTGTCAGCCAGTTTGTGTCCCTTCAGACCTGTCACGTGTGCTCAGCTGAGCGTGTGGAGCTGGGCTTCAGTGCAGCAGCACAGTCACAGTGCCAAAAGACAGTGAAATTGTACCCAGCGGGTGCTGACAGGCATGTAAGGTGAGGGTAGAGCCTGGTGGCGGACTAGTTTGCAAATGACTCCATTTTGACATTTAATCACTGAGAAACATGTTGGGTTTCTGTTGTTTTTGGTTTTTTGGTTTGTTTTTTCTTGTGGGGTTTGCTCTTTTTTTTTTTTCTTAGTACAGAAAGTGGGCGTACTACACATAACCTTACTTCCATAAGGTTTATTTTTGTATTTACAAATATTTGTGGCTGGATCAGGCTCTTAATATCTGATCTAAAATAACATTCTCCTCCAAATCGACACTCCTAGCACTCATAAAAGGGCAAGAGCAAACTAAATGAACAGCCAGTTAATCCCAGTTCTGGCCAGGGGTGCACAGAGAAGTTCTGCACGGAGCCAGCTCGCACACCGAGACCGTGTTCTCAGCGTTCTCCATCCCACGGGGCATCTGCCTGTAGTGGCCCAAGCAGGCTGTCACCTTACTGTAGCTGGCCTCTTGCCTTTATTACAGTTAAGTAAGTGAGAGTAGAAGCAGATCTTAACTCCTTTAGCATCTTCAGAAAGAGAGAGAGAATAGTTTAGCCTCTGCCTGGGTTGTGTAGCTCAAGGGAGTGAGGAATCCACATTGGGTATTTTCCACTAGAAAACAGAGTGCTGTTTTCTTTTATAGAAATTTTATGGATTCAACTAGAGCTCCCACGGAATGTCTATGGAAGCAAAATACACACACTGTTCTAATGACTCTCTCAGCTTTACAGAAATTTATTTATTTATTTTAATTTGGAGGAATATATTTTGTTGTCATTTCTCTTTAGGTAACTAAGCAAGAAAAGAGTCTCATGAAGCCTCTTTATGACCGATACAGAATTATCAAGAAACTTCTTGCAGCTCCATCTTTGATTACAACAATTGTAAGTTGGAAAGAATTCATATCCATTGTCAAGAAAACATGCTAAATGCTGTGTTTGAGTCGTACCTGTATGTCAGTTTGGCAGCAATAGAACTGCTGGTATTTGAAGAATATGCTCATTGGTTAATACAGGTGTTGGTATTTCAAATAAAGCAAATCCTCTGTCAAAATGTAGTTCTAAACATACCAAAGGTTGCAATGTACAGCAGCAGTTCCTGAGGCAATCACTTCAAATGACTGGGCAAGAGATCAAAGGCTGTGTTAGCTTTCTGTTACATCTAACAAATGGAACGCAAAAGGAAACCTATCTCTTTCCATGAAGCATTATACTGTCACTGTACCTTCTGTATTTTGGTGACAATGCTTTTATCAATCAGGTAGCACATAAGTATCACTTGTAGTACTGTAATTAATAATATATCAATGTAAAGTAACAGTACTGGTCTCTCTGTGGGCAGAGGTAGTGGAATCTGGCTGTCTGGAAGTTAATTAGCATGTCTCTAGCAAAAAATATTAATCTAATAGTAATTTGGCCTAGGTTGATTTTAAAAATTATGAACAATTGTTGTATTAGATGACAGTGGAGCTTTAGACTTCTTTGAAAAATCCCGTTGTAAATCTTTGTACACATGCACACAGGTATTTTATTTAAATATTTAACTGAAGTTCCCTTGTGTTACTTCTTAGGAGCTTTGCTCTGTGGAGTTTTTATGTTTAAGCCTTCTTTCAAAAGCTCAACTTTCCTTCTGAGGATGAAGGAACATGAGGAAGACACTGACATCACTCTGTTTTGGTAGTAAACATTTGTAGCTATAAAACTGTGCAATCTCTACCTCCGACTCTTGTTACAGTCAGAATTCCTGGACATAATGCAAACAGTAGATGGTATATAATAGGAGTACAAGTTCCAGCAAGACTGCAGTGCTTATGTAGATACAGGATGTTCTTTAAATCTTTGCTACTTATAAGGGCTTTTGAGTAAACAGAAATAAACTGCTGGCTGGATGTACCCAGAAGCAGGGCCAGCTTCTGTCCTGTCTAGTCATGGTGGACAATACAGAGTAACTCAGTGGGCCCCATGAGACCTCTCATGAATGATCTCAGGCAGACCTGGGTAAAGCTTTCAATATTCGTAATTTATTTCAATGAATACATCCAGGAAGTCAGATCTCAAGTCTTTATGTTGTCACCCTACTAATTGTTAGTATTGCAATGTAAACGATTAATTTAATAATGCTTTGCATTTTACAAGCAGGAGGAGGAAGACTCGGATGAAGACCACTCTCAAAGCAGCCATGAGCTATCATCTGGTCCACTATCTTGCCTCCCTGTCGATGAGCACCTGTGCTACTCTCAGGAGGAGAGCGAGCCTGCTTATGTTTCACCTCTGGATGAAAAGAAAGTTTTCAGGCAAACAGCCTTGTCTATGTCCAATTTACATGAGGCAACAATGTAAGTTCAGTCTTTTTTTTTTCTCCTGAATATTTTAAAATATTTTATGTAGACTTTGTAAATGAAAGATGAGCCATATTTATTGTATGCGAATATTCTATATCAAAGAAGTGATTCAATGTTTTCTTCCGGGAGAAAAGAGGCAGAAGATAGTTGTTGTTTGGGCGGGATACCTGTCTTCTGAGCTATTTATTCAAACAACTTTGTTCCAAATTCATGAAGAGAAAGGTGCAGGAATGAAGGCAGACATGAGAAATAACTACAGAATGTAGATACTACATAATGGCATAGTATAAATATGCTGATCTACCTATAATTGCTGCAAAATTTTTAGATATCCAACAACTTATGTTCTTACAAAGCAGTCATAAAAGAAAGCACAGTTCAGCCAAGCAGGACAGTCTGCTCCTGTGTGTGTGTACTGGGACTGACTGTGAGGGAGGTAAAAATACCAGAGACATGAGGCATCCAAACAGTGAGAGGTGAGCTGGGTCAATGGTGAGGTGAGTTGATCACGGCCACGTGGGAGGCCATTGAACACGTGTATAATCAGTTTCTTCCTTGCATAAGAATAGTTATTAGTGTCTGGATGCCCAGAAAATTTAACACCACCCTCCTAACCTCCATTATAAAACCAAAATAAAACCCTCCTGCTGATTTGTAGTTAAGAATCTCAGGTTGCATGAGACAATAAACCTCAAGCTGCACATGGGCTGTTATCACTCAGCTCTGAAAGTTGTTGGAGACTATGCCTTCCAGGAACAGATGTGGTCTCGTAGCTTATGGGATGGTATCTTTTTCTTGTGTTTTGATTGGGAGCTCTTGGATGCATAAATGAAGCTGACTAGGCTCCACCAAAATTGAAATAAGTAAAAAAAAAAATAAAATAAAAAAGTCTTGGTTTTTCCATGTAACTCAACAACACATGCAATAGTTTGCTGCTTAATGGTGTGATGGTATTTCTGTGCATTTTGTTATTATGGAAAAAAAAATACAGCTGCGTAAGTCATATGAGAATTCTTTCTCTGCTTAAAAAACCTTTTTATCCAAATACCAGCTAAAATATGGCCTCCAAAATTGTTGGTTCTGGGTACCACTAGCATTTCCACTGCATCACAGTAATGTTTGGCAACAGCTGCTTTTAGGAGTAGGGCTTGGATGTTGACTTTATTAATTCAGTTATAGAGCTGCAGAGCATTTCCTGTGAGCTGCTGAGCCCTTTCAACTCCATTAATTCCACCCACGTTGTCCATAGAGTCTGTCCCTTCGCTTTATTAGAGGGGTGAGAATATAGTCAAAGGGAAGGAGCACAACTGCTTGTTGGGTGTGATGGTACAGCCAGTTATAGCTGTAGCTGGAGGGATGTGGTGGACTGTCTGGGGACACTGAGACCAGTGCCTGCCATGGCCCACAGCAGCAGGCTCCTTATTACCCAAAGCCACAGCTTTTTTACAATGCTTCCAAGCACTTGGGGTTTTCATGTTCTTGTCTCTGTTTTACAGGCCTGTTCTACTTGAACATCTCAGAGAAACAAGAGCAGATAAGAAAAGGCTTCGCAAAGCTCTGAGAGAGTTTGAAGAACAGTTCTACAGACAGACAGGAAGGTAAATAACCAGCTCAACAACATCCTGCTCCTCCTCCCCTTTGGGCTCCTGCGCAGACGTGTGTGTTTCTGCTGGGGTGGGTACTCCTAGGTGAGCGGGCCAAAGCAGCTGCAGCTAGGGACTGGGGGATACCATGGAGGTGTCCAGTCTTGGGGGAGATGTCCATCTCCCCGCTTAGTTCCTCTGGGATGTGGGCATCCCTGAGGACAGTCTGGATCTGGGGACCTTTCAGGACATGCCCACAATGGGTATAAACCCCATCTCAGGATCCTTCCTGAGCTGAAGGGAGGCTGCTAAGGAGTGCAGGGTTACCCCTGGCAGCTGGGCCATTTTTAAAAGGCCAGATTCAGAAACAGAAGGCACAGTTTCTTTCACCCATAGATAAATGCTGGCTACTTTTCACTCTTTGTTTATCCTTCTCCCTTCATTTAGCAAACTTGTTTGGTGAAAACCACAGAGGATATGGGCATGTAGTCTTCTGATAACAGCTTCAAAGCCCTCTGTAATAACTTCTGGCCATATTTTAGAATGAAGTAGTTATGCTTGCATAGCTGACAATAACAAAAAATATCTGGCATGTAAAAATTCAAAATTTTAAAAACTATTATTTCATTTTTGTCTATTAGAGCCTTTTGGTCCTGTCAAATTATCTTTAGTCACCTACAGTTGGGGAAAAAAATAATCAAACCCAATCTTCATTAGTTCTTTCAGAATTAATTTTAAAGACTGTTTTTCCTCTTACTCATAAAAGTGACAGCACTTTTATTTTCTCTTCAAAGGAGTCCTCAGAAAGAAGATCGGGTGCCAATGGCTGAGGAATACTCTGAATACAAGCACACAAAAGCCAAAATCAGGCTCTTGGAGGTTCTCATCAGTAAGCATGATATTTCCAAAACAATTTGAAGTGAATGCACTGCTGTGGTATTGTTCTCTAGAAAAAAAAAACACAAAGCAAGCAAACAGGTAATGAAAAAGAGGAAGTAATTTTACAGGTCTTGGTCTGCTGCACAATTATTTGACACACTGAGATTTTTGATGCACTTTACCAATTACAGTAGCTGGGATGAGAGAGGACAGCAATACGCAAGGATATTAAGCACGGGTGAGTGGACTATAGTATATATTTTTTCCTTTTGAAAAAGCCTTGAAGTGCACTGTGAGAATGTTAGAAATTAAAAGGACACTGAAGAATTGTAGACCTTCAGTTTGACCTGCTTTTAGTTTTAAAAAAGTGTGAGGAAATGCTCTCCAGGTTTTTAGTACATGATAATGTACCACACATTTCTTTCCAGAATTAACATGCACTATAATTAACTATTAATATCGGTTCTCAATGAGCTGATTCAATAGATAAAAAGAAACAGGAGCATAAAACAAATGAAGGAAAAACTCATGAACGCACTCTGTTTCTCAAGACAGAGTTGCCATTCAATTCCAGTAGCTTCAAAGAAAGGTGCACACAAAGAATGAGTGCCAGGATTTGGTCTAAAATTCTGGGAGTAGAGCGAAGTGACATTGCCTATGCAAAAAAAGAAGGACACAACATAACTGCCAAACAGAACTATTGCTTTTTTAGAAATGAGAGAAAGTGTTTGGCAAAACTAAATGAATACAATTTATTGAGAAGTGGTAAATGTAGAGGCTGCTGTCCTTTTGACTCTGGTTCACAGGACCTGGCTCCCAGTACTTAAAATCCAGTAAATAGGTCAACTACATGCTATTTTACATTTCTGTATTAAACCTTGCACTTTATTTTGCCTGATGCTATAACATTTGCTTTTCTAACTACCAAAGCTCGTTTAGACGCATGCACTTTGTAAAATGTCAAAGTATTTCTTGTGTTATAAATTGCCACATATATATATATATATTAAAACAAGACTAGATTATTGCAGTATGCTAAGTTATTTTGGATAGATAAAGTACATGGTATATAATTGAGTGTCACAGTTATCTGATGAGGAATGTTAGACTTCTTGTTTACTGAAAATAAGATTATAAAAAAAGATATTTTTCCATTGGAATTATGCATCTTTCTTAACTTTCAGAGCACCACACTTTGTAATATTAAGGAGATTTTTTCACTATTTGTGATAGATCATTTGTGTGAAGAGTGGACTGTTAACAGAAGGATTATCAGTGGTTTTTGTACTAGAAATGAAAAGCAGGGATTCTGGGAAAAACCTAGCCCAGACATAAAGGAAGGAAGAATAATAAAAGAAAAGGGACTTGAATAAGTTGAATCACGTTTAGTGTTTTGCTTTCACTGTCATTTTGTATTGACCACGTAGTACAAGCAACCTGTTTTCTATCTTGGTAAGACAATTTTTATTTTATAAAGCCTATTATGTACCAACCATGTTTGTATTTCTATTGTATGTAACGGCTCAGCATGATTTTGAAGACGTACACATTTTCAAGTAGTTTGAAGGAAAAAGTATGAACACTAAAAAAGGAATTTTTTATTTCTCAGAGGTTTGCTGTTTCAGTGTACTGACTTAATAATTTATAACGTAACTTTTATGAATCAGAAATGGTCTCCTTCGTAAATCTGTTTTAATTAAAGTCATCTAGAGCAACAGGAACAGATACAGAGCTATTTGAAGTTTACAAACTACATCTTTGATAAGGGAAAATGATTTCATGACATATGTATACAATTGATATTAAAATGTAATCTATATATTCTATATGATTGTATAATATTTTATACAACAGTACAAATAAAATATTTTTCTATTATATTTATTATGTCGAGACACAGTTTCTGTTTTCAGTTAGCTAATATAAATAACATAAATAACACTGTCAAACAACACGTTGGAAGTGCTGACATTTCTAGGCTTTGAAATTTAAATCATGCTGCAATTACAACCTTTCATGCTGTTTGGAGTTACCCCAGTATTTGTTCAGTAGTTAAAATGAATGCATATTTAAACACCATTTATAAGCCGTTATTTTTATTTTGCTAAAGCAGTTTATATAGGGTTTTGTTATGTTTGGCAAGAAACAGAAAACAATTTTTGCAGCATCTAGGTATAAATGGTTGCCAGAAAGAAATCCAGGACTTCTAATCATTTAAAGCATCGGGGGAACAGAAGGGAAAGAGGGAGAGAAGAAATACTAAAAACGCTATTGGAGATTTTGAAGACTCGTGTTTGCTTTTGGTGACAGCGGCATGTGCATGCTTCTGACAAAAATGTCTGACTATGGAAATGGGCAACAGAGGTTTGAAGGCTCCTAAGTAACGAGGGAAGTTTTAACGTCCAACACTGATATTGCAGGTCTTGCAGCTGGGATCTTTCTTTGCATTTGCAGTAGACAAGCTCATTAGTTGGTGACCAGTAATTTCCGCAACTGTGCCAAGGGAGAGATCCACAGGATCAGTGTAAATTACTTCCAAAATAACATCCTGGGCATGATGGTAAACCATGACACCGTCTTCTTCATCGCAGGTCAGAAATTTATTATCTTTTATATTTAGTTGAGGAAGGCGCTGCTTACAGAATTCGTCTCCTGGTGATCCAACCGGGGCGATAACGAGAATGACGTAGTGGTAGGCTGTGTACATGCAGTAGAAGTCTCCAAAGTACAAGTTAGTATTTGGGTTGAAGAGTTTTTCAGCTGCGATCTCAAACCTGTATCTTCCATAAGGTGAATCTTGTGGTGGCTTCCCAGTGTTAAACTCGGTGTTGCAGCTGAAGAAGATGCCTTCCAGCTTCCCGCTGATCGGAGAGCCATGGCTGCCACTGTTATCCTTAACAGAGGGCTGCATAGCATTCCCATGATGCTCTCTACAAACGAATGACTGGTATTGTTTATTTTGTAACACACGTTAAAGAAAAAGTGGAAGGTTAGGACATCATGCTGTTTGGTAGCAGTACTGATGGGACACAAAGGAAAACCATTACATTGAAAACTGTGGTTAGTGTCACAGCCTTAGGACCAAGGAAATCAAGTGACGCCAGACTCAAAGACTTAGAATAACTCCTGCTCAAGGGAAAAATCTGCTTTTCCGGTCTGGCTGTGAGCTGTGTGGGTATTATATGCAGGCAAAGAAGAGCACAAATGAAAAAGCCCCCAGACTACCACTATCTTTAATTAGGTGATTCGTTCAGCCTTCCACTGCAATTCTAACAATAAACACATTTTAGTTTAATCACATGTTGAAAACTGCGAGTCAGTCTCAATATGCGGAATATACTGTTTGTTAATATATATTTTTAGCATAGATAGTCTATATTTAATGTAGAAAACTGCCAATGGAAGTTATTTCTGAACGATGTTTTTCAGAGAGCTTATAGGAAGGAATGTACTGTCTGCCATAGGTATTTGTTTTTTGTTTTTTTTTCCCCAAATAATAATTTCAGATCTAATTTGTCTACTGCTGACTTCAATCAGAGCAGAGCTGGGCACAGAGTATTAGGCAATTTGGTTAGTTTCCACTTTGGCTGGTATCCAGCTCCTGCAGTCACTAGGCCTAGGGCGAAAAAATGTACAAGAAAAACTTTTTTTTTTGCAAGCTGAGCTCAATTTGGTTCCAGTGAAAAGAAACGTTCAATGTTACAATTGAGCCCTAGCATCAGGCTGCTAAATTTAGGAGAACAGTCCAAACACCCCATCTCATCCTCCCTTAGAAAATCCCTGAGATTTTATGTATAGCAGGATGTTCTCCAGAACTTGTGCCCCACACCTCTCTGGAAGTGCTGCGGTGACAGCTCTGGCTCTGTTTGCAGCTGCAACCATGGGACACCAGAAAAGGAAACATTCCCTTGTGTAAGTCCCGCAAAACACCAGATATACTCGTCACCCTTTGAAAATGCCTTTATACACATTGACAGATTAAAAACGCATGAGGCTGCGGGGCTGCAGAGTCTTACATCCTCCTCTGACTTTACTTTTATGATAAATTTCAGAAGTTTTCTGGGCCATTCAAATACTACACAGTTACTGTCTCGAGCCCTATTTCTCCAGACATTGATTGGGGTGGAGAGGGTACAATTGGTATTTATGACCGAAGCGGTTACTAAGGAGAAAAAAAAATCATCTTGAATAATCACCAGAATAACTTCCTGAAACGCCAGGATTCTTGCAGTTCCATTTCTGTGGCAAGACACTGACATCCAGTGGCCAATTAGGCTAATTATAGGTCACTCTTCCCGGGGATCTCATCTGCTTTATGGTGCTCCCGGCCGAGGGAAGGGGCAGTGACATGACCTCTACTTACAAGCTCACACTTCAAACCCTCCAGTTAGCTGGGGGTTGCTGCTTCTGCGCCGTGACTGTTGCTTGTTTGCCAATGCTACTAGAGCTACTCTACAAGCTTTTCCAAGCTTGTTTACTAGTTGTCACACCTAAAAGGAAGCATGTGCTTAGGGTTTTTAAGATCACATTCAGAAGGGTGTATTGCGGAGGGACTAGCCCTTGTGACCATTTCTGATTAGCACATTTCTGATCAGCAAACGCGACTATTAGTTACAGGTATTCTAGATTTATACTGACCTGCTAAAACACAGCTTTTTGTCTCTTTAACTCACTAACAGAAGGGAAAGCTAACTAGTTTCTCTTTGTATGAAAACCAAGAAAGCACACAACCGGAGGCAGGGGAAGAGATACACTGCAATCAATTAGAGTCCCATTTGGCCGGACAGGGCCAAACCCACAGCTATAACTGCACCTCAGTGGTTGTTTTCAAAGCTTTATGAACACAAAGGCAGGTGCCCTATGATTACACAGCTGAAAACAAAACTAAATGAGAATCAGAACCACCACAGGCACTTCCCTTCTGCCATATCTAGTCCAGGATGGCCCCGGAGATTGACAAGGTCCTCAAAGAGCCTCAACATCTGCAATTCATTCTCTACCTCCATTGAGTTTTGCAGCTTTGTCACTATATGCAATAAAATAATTCTTCCAAAACACAGAAGGGAAAAAAGCAAACCCCACGCTCAAGAATATGCAAAACACTCCTGGAATCAAGTACATACTCCTGACTACAAAGTGGGAACGTTTCCAACAGTGGTGGATTTGGATTCCCTGGTTTTAAAAACCTTCTAGTTCTTGACAGGTACGAGTGTGACACCCACATAAAACTGGAATTATGTGGCACAGCAGCAGCCCCATCTCTCAATAAGTATTAAAGAAGCACAGTGAGTGCTGCCACCCTCCTGACACAGTGCTGAAACAGACGTTGACACCACTTACCTCTCAGCCGTGTTCTTCTAACACGCAAGGTTTCCTCTGCAGACTGGCTGCTCCTGCTCAGGCAGTACAGGAGCTTTGACTCCTTCTACTGAAAATTCTTCTTTTCTATTGCAATACCACTTCCTGAAGTGTGTGCAAAGGCACACTGGGTCTCCAACAGGAAAAAAGAACCTACCTCCAGCTATCCCATTTATTCATTCCAATTGAAGCACAGTGTTGTAAAACTCTCTAAGCATCATCCCCTCTCCCTCCCCGCAAGATCTGTAAATTCACATTCAGATTGTAGAACCCCAGTTACTATGTTCAGGCATGGAAATGGAGTGGTTGGACATGGAGAGCAAGTGTTTGAAGTGGAGCTCTTATATGCAGGCAAACGCCTACGCACACAGTTGTGTGCTCCTACTATTACACATTTCACTCTGAATTTCTCAGTACAACAGAAGTATTTGGCTACTAAACACTCTGTTATGATAACAGACACTTTAATCAGACTGCAGACCCTGCGAATACTTCAGTTTCTGCTTCAAAACACAAAACTTTTATTACCTAATAGAAGAACTGAGTTAATCAAGGTGGAAGAAATTAGTTCTATTTTATTTTTATTTTTTCCCTTCTTCTGAACTGGCAATAAAGCATACAGACATTCTGCTCTAGCTTTAGCACAGCTGCCTCCATTTACTTATTTTCATTACTCCCTTAATTTGCTAAACCATTTTGCATATGCTTACTTTCTTACCTGATATAATCAAAGTATTCTTTGTGCTGATTCCGATAAAAAACAGACATTTTAAGCATACGGCCTGCAATCACTTCAGCTTTTTCCAGTAGCTGCGTTAGGTGAACTTTTGAATAATCTGGAAAGAAAAGACAATGTGCTAGTAGGGGGGCAGGAAAAAACCCACAATGCTCTCCAAAAGCTACACAGTCGCTTCACTTAAAATTAGGAACAGAAACTCGATTACATACCTCACACCAGGCAGCAGCTATACAGAAACTATACAGCCCAGCTGGAATTTCCAACAGGGACAGGAGACACTTGGGAGGAACACGCATGTTTGATTCTCCCCACTCCTTCCCCCACGAATACTCTGCAAGCCTACGGCAACTTTCAGCTCGGGATTCCACGTGTCAGAGCTGGTTTCCTTGCATTTGGGACCGGAGAGGAGCTGAGAAGTGCCCTCTCTTTGTCATTTGATAAACTGTTTGCTTTGGACCCAGCCTAAACAGCATCTCAACCAACATGGGATTCACAGAGAGCTCACTCGAGCGCTCAGCTTTCACACTGGCCAGCACATTGGCACTGGGTGATGAACATCCAAAGGAAGAGACTTATAAATCAACGACAGGCCAAACTCATCCTTGAGACGGGGTGCTCAGGCTTTACAGCATGCAGAGGAGCAGCAGAACATCTTAAGCAAGCCCTCTGTTAGGGAGCAGCCACTCTGTCTTCTCTCCACAGGTGCTAGTAGCCAGCAACAGGTGCACAAGTGGCCCTGCTCCACGTCAGCTCACCAGTCTCCTTTCCTAGCCCGGGACAAGCAATGATGCCAGGCACAGCACTTTGGGGCAGCTAAGCCACTGCAGAACAAAGGGACATTCCAGCTGCCTCCCTCCTCTCATTCACGCACCAAACCTGAGCACACACAAAGCCTGAAGCTAGAACTCCAGTTCCCAGCTGTGACTCCTGTGACTGTACCGGCCCCGTTGGCCCTGGTAGGTGGCTAACCCACTCAGGCAGCAGAGCTGGTGTTACGTGCACACCTCCTATGGTGCGTGTTTCCCCAGCGATATTACCTGCTGTGCAAAACTCGATGATTTCACTCCACTCAGAAACAACGTAATCGCCATCGACTTGCTTTGATGCCGTCTGCACTGCCACTGTGTATTCTGTTCTCGGGCTCAAGAACCAGTGCCCGCGGACTGTCATAGGCAAAGGAACAGCTTTGGCCACCAGCTTGGTGGGTACATCCTGATGGAAACAAAAAGACAAAACAACACCCAAGTCAGCAGTGCAACCAAACCGACCCACCACCCCTTCCTTCATGGTTTCTGCAATGTAATCCCCAACCCCCAGCTCTTCTGTGTAAACCCGAGTTACTTCTCACAGTCCATTGGTGCAGCAAAGTTAACAGAGGGGCCGAGGACAAAGGTCTGCTCTAAGAGCTATGGTGATAACTGGCATGTATGAGGTTATTATTGGTTCCAAGTGAATATAGACTGGTACTATTATGTATAGCCCAAATACGTAATTCAGACTAGTGCCATTTGTGCCTAAGGATGCAACCAGAGAAAGACATGCTACTGTGCACAAGAGCTTAATTTAAGAGCTTCTCGTGCTCTCACTTCCATTGTTTTCTTTCAGTCAGTGTAACCAAACAAAATTCCTTCTGCCATCAATCAGTTCACCCATATTGCTAGTGCTACCTTCCAAACCAAACTTCAATGCAGAAAATTAAATGCACTGCAGAATAACTTTGTGTGTTTCGCACGCATCAAAAAACCCCTTCTGTACAGGAAGGGCCAGAAGCAGAGAAACACCCAGCTAGATGGTTTGTGCCTGTCATCACACCTCTTGCTTCCCACCCCACCACCATTTCAGATACTCTGTTTTGCTCACCACAGTGAGACAAACAAGAATAAGCTGCCTCTTGTTGTTGAAATACATCGTTTCTACAGCACCAAAGACTGTAGCACGGACCACCAAGGGGAATTAAAAAATGAAGAACTGGCCAGTTTATGCTAAAACTGTGGGTGAAAGGCCTCACAGTGGAGTTGAATGCTTCTCTGCACAGTGTACCTGAGGGGCTGTGATAGAGTGAGAGAGGTATTTACTCGTGAATATTTATCAGTAATCATTGAATAGTAAGATGGCTGTCATGTGAAAAGCGGGCATTTTAGCTAACATCCATGGCTCTCCACATCTAAATACGGGTCCATAGTCACCCACCTATAAACACCAGCACAGCAGTCCCTTAAGGAAAAAGGGAACAGAACAGAGATGCTTTCTGTTCCTGATCTGTAAGCAAGACCTAAAAGATATTTTTTTTTGCTTGTCTTCTATTGTGGAAAAATATCTTTCTTTTACTGCTTTTCTGTCAGCAAGAAATACTCATTAGTTTCTGTATTAGGAAACTGTAAAATTAGTAGCTTTTGACATTACAAGAACTGAAACGTGATTGACTGATAATCTGGGTTAAGATTTCGTTGTCATGATTCCTTTTTTGCTAATTCTCATTTAAATCTAACAACAGCTGGGAGAAAACTTTATCTGTAAAGGACTCAGTTGTGCACTCTGAAAATAAATCATATATAAAAGATAGAGAAAAATTACAAGGAAAAAGAAAAGAAACCTCAAATGACACTTAAAGCTGCCACCCTGGAACTCCATTGCAAAGGCGTCCCCTGGAACTCATCTGCTAAGGCTGAAGCTGTCAGCAGCTGCTGCAGTTATCACCATTAGTCCTCCTGTCTTCTCTGCTTTGGCTGTGGTAAAAACTGCCTCTGCACCCACAACCCAGTGGCGGGTTTTGCCCCCATTTAGTTACAGTTTTCATGTGACATTAAAAGCCTCATTGCCCCCATGCGTCAAAGCCTTACCTTACAGCTGTGTATCAGGAAACTCTTCTATCTGTACCAAAAAAGGGCAGACTACCTACAAGCACATTGAAGAGAGGGTTTTCTCTCGCACAGCTGGGGAGGAGGGGCAGACATGATGCTTTTCATAACTCTAATCTGTTGTTCTTCTCCTAAGCAATCTTTTTTTTTTTTAGAGGTTGCTATACTGACCTCAGGAAAAAACGTTCAAAAACGCTCATATTGAAATTTCTCTGGGGATTTTCCATTTCTTCCTTTCATCTCTTTTCTGCCCAGCTCTCATTCCTGGCTGAGCCCCCAAAGAAGTGCAAAGGAGGTTATATGCCAGCCGGGATTCTGGAGTGGCAGATGGCTGCTGCACCACCAGCACTTACCAGACAACTCTAAAGGTACCCAGACAGCAATAATTTCCAAGAACAACCTGGATGCACTGAATAGCTAAACAGCAAGGTACGAGTCACACTTAACTCTTCTCCTTTTTGTGAAGAGCTGCTTACTTTGCGTTCCGCCATTTCATCTTATCCTTCCCTTTGCCAGGTCTGCTCATAAGACACACTGTGGGAACTCAGCACACCAGGCTACCACCTACACTAGGTTGTACTCCTAGTTGTGCTAAATATCTGAGCCTCGTTTCCTATTACCTGGGAATAATCATACTTCCATCTCTCAAAAAAAAAAGGGGGGGAGTCATGCAAATTGCACTGAGAGAAAGACGGTGTCTTATTAGAATTCTAGTCTTTACATACTGATACCAATACAAATCTCCTCCTTCACAGATAATAGTTTTAAATAATAAAACTATATGCCCCCTAAATATGCTGAATATATTGTATATATTTGCCAACAGAAGAAGTATCGAAAGGGTGAGTCATTCGTTTGTGCTCCCCTGGGTACGGAAGGAAAGAAACAGCCCCCTTTCCTGAAATACAGCACCTGTCTATTAGGTTCAGCCTGTAGTCACTGCTCACGGCCAGGTGAGAAAATGGAGACTTGACACTAACTCTCTACAAGTTAGAAAACAGTTTAAGCTGGTCATCCGGGCTTATCGTCAGTGAGAGACGGGCACTCGCAGACAGTGATTTAACCAACCCATAAGCTAAGTAAGGATGATTTTTTCCCCTAAAGACACCTGTTTCCTTCCACAGCCTGACTGCTGAATGACTCCTCAGAGTAAGTCGCAAGGCTCTTTTTTATAACTGGTAGGGCTCACCCTTTTCTTTCTAAGAAGCTCTGCTAGGAGAAGAGGCAGTGATATCCTTCACCTTTATCCAACAGCTTTGTTACGAAGGCAATGGATGGACGGGGGCTGATTCAGTTCCCTCCGGATGCTGGGAGGACTCAGTCCCTGGAGCTGCAGCTGCCAAGGTTATCAGCTCTGGACCCAGCAGGTCTGCTGCTGAGCTTCAGCTCCGAAAGGATACAAGTCCCTAACCATACTAGGGTTACGGCAAATTTTGAATTTGAGCAATTTTTAATTTCTCAAGAAAAGCTTACTCAAAAAAATTGTGTTCAAAATTACTCAGTACTAAAGATGCACGAAAGCAAACACATGTGTGCTCTGGCACAGAGAACTGTTATTCAGTCTGTGCAGTTCTCTCACCCACCCCGTCTGCTGTCGGGATTTCCATCATTCTGGCTGGGGGAAAACAAAAAAATAATAAAAAAAAAAGCTTTACCAAAGTCACTAACACAATTAGTACCAGGAAATTTGAAGTTAATTCTGACAAGACATCCAACTTATTCATCATTTTAATTGATAGACTTTAGTCTCCTGTTTTCACAAAACAAATTACCTCTCTCCTTTGACTAAACACTTCATCACAGTAAAAAGCTAGGGAATTGTTCAGAAAAACAAAATAAATCTAATGGCTTATCTTTATTACACTATCAATATCCTTTTTTCTTCTCTCCATTTTAACACTAGTCTCATCACTGTGATACGGATTTTAAGCGAATACAGTGTTTGATCTGGTAGGGTGGCTCTCCCTTTTATAAAAACGAATTTTACAACTTTAGACCAGTTTGCACACAAACAGAAAAACACGCACATAATTTAAATGAAAAAAATTAAAAAGAATCTATCCAAGTAAGCACTTATATTAGAAGATATATTTATTCCTGCAATTTTAAATGGCAATTCAAATTCAAGGGTTGCTAGTCAAAAAGTAATAACAGTAAGAAAAATCCAAATATACCCTATTTTATTTGCTACCACCATTAAAAATGGGTCATAATAAATGGCTATTAAAATATTAAATTTGGTAGTGCTTTGCACACTGGTTCCTAGCAACCGCAACATCTTGGCCAAACACATAAAATTCTTGATTTCAAGCAGTACTAAGTGATTTTTCATTACAGTTAATGAATGTTACTTCTAACCACATTAAACCCAAAAAATGTCAAATAAGGAAACGTGAAAATTACAGACATACCCTTAACAGCAGTCACAGGAAAAATCCTCTCACAATAAAAAGACTCAGAGAAATTGGTGGAAATAGTTCCTGCTTATCCCACTGCTTGATAAACCAATAGTAATTTAGGTGTTGGTGGAATCAGAGCTCTCGTATTTGCCTTGGTGGTTATTTATGCCTCGGTAAACCTTATCTTTTAGAGGTATTGCCAACATGGTTTTTAAATTTGCAGATGATTGTGTTGTTTAATCTCCTGTCTCATTCCATGTTTCTCTACACATCTCAGTATTTCAACTATTCTGAGGTCAAAGCAAATTTTGCTGGATTTGATAACTACGGACTCTGCAATACACTCCGTATGTCCCTGCATCAGTGGCTTGAGGAAAGAGGCCAGATGAATATTCAGGTCACAGTGCTGAATGCAGCAAACTAAAATTGCTGGAAGCCTTCCTAGAAGGGCATTAGAATTTGTGACTCTTCTGTTGAAATGACATGTGTTGCTCTCACGAGTCTGTCACTGAACAAGGACAGGCACAGAATACATGAACTGTTTAAATAATAATTAAGAACTAGTCAAGAATAAAAATATCTATCTTGCAATTAATTTCACAGATATAAAATCTATTTTAGTTTCAAATTAAATAGAAAAGGTAATGTTCTGTTTTCTACTAAACAAATATACTTGTGCGTACATGCACACAGGCTAGAGATGGAGAAGATATTCCACGTAAAAAAACTGTCAATCAGATTAACCCAAACCTACCTTTGCCAGATGCCCAATACCTGTTTCTCTTGGTCTGGCTTTGAAAGATTAATAAAACACTGAGATTCATCTGTTGAAAATCAAGTACTTCCACCTTGATTGTTAAATTAAAATTACCTTGTGTTTAAATTTGTTGGAATTCTTGTTTTCTTTCTTGTTGAGATCAATGAAGTAATGAGTAATGCGGTCCTTGGATTTAGAATCCATCTCCCAAGAAATCTTGAAGGAATCACACGTGATGTTACTGATTTTGATGTTGTGCGGGACTGGAAGTTCCTCCATCTCTGCAATCCCACTGTCTTGTGATTTATTCCCTGCACAAAGAATAAGCACGATTCATTCAGTTAAAGGCCTATCAGGTATCTGTTTTCTGTGCTCCAATACAATCACATCTCTGAAGAGCCTTTCACAAAGTCTCACAGGTGGGACTCAGAAGCAACTATGAAGTACCATTATGCAAGTCTCAGTTTCAGGGATGGGAAATATTGGGAAGGAATGAAATTCCTCATGTGAATAAGCACCAATAACACGCCAGCAGGATACACAGACTGGCTGGTACCACAGCTGTGTGCGGCTGTAGTTTAAGAACAAGAAACATCTGAAGGTAACTGGTGCTACAGTGTTTAGTTAAGTTGCCAGCAACATCCACAGTTAGTATAATGGCCCTATCCATACCTATCAAAGACATAAATACAAATAGAAATCATATTCAATCTAAAACCATTTTTTAGCACAAAGTAGAACCAATCTCTTCAAGATTTATAGATGGTGTACACACATATGTACACACACATATAAAACACCACCTCCTTCACAAAGAACCATTTAACAGTGATTACTTGTTAAGCCACAGGAGAAGGGACATACACACCAATTTCATTTTCTGGTCCTTATTTTCTCTATTCTATTTGCCCAGTTGAGACCCTGAAGTTTTCTTGGGAAATTTTTTTTCCAATTTCTCTAAGTGCATATGGTAGATGAATAAATCACCACTGACCCCCAAAAGCATCACAAGTTCTAAGATCAGGTCTTCCTTTAGTTCCCAGTGCAACCTTATCATAGAGCATTCTGTGAACATTAAAACTCAGAAACACCACATAAGACACAAGTCCAAAGCAAAAAATAAAATAAATAAAAATAATAAAAAGAAGCAGAAAGACAAGAAAAATGAGTGGGTAGAGAAGATAATGTAAGAGATGGAATAAAGAAACATGGCATAAAAAAATAAAATGAAACATAGTTAAGAACAGAAAGAAACAATGGAGAAAAACAAGGCTAATGCCTGTGTAAGCAAGAGAGGAAAACTCCCAAATTCTGTCCAGATGAGGAAGATTGGAAGTCTATAGAGAGATGTGAAGGAACACATTGTCAGAATTATTTTTAGTCACATTTAATTACCAAAAAAGATAGTATTTATATACTTCCATCATAACTGATAAAAAACTCAACACAGAAAGTGAGTCTAGTCTGCAATGATAATAAAAATGTGACTTGGAAAACATAAGGGACATTTCAACCTATTGACATACATTGTCAAAGAATTATACCAACACCTCAATGCAGGAATATTA
Organism: Tringa tobata; assembly: GCA_033628505.1. Classification (NCBI taxonomy): domain Eukaryota; kingdom Metazoa; phylum Chordata; class Aves; order Charadriiformes; family Scolopacidae; genus Tringa; species Tringa tobata. The sequence continues at coordinate 3,504,180 of JAHREE010000128.1, forward strand.
AGGTTGGCCTGATTGTTCAAAAGTCTCCTCAGGAAACTGCTTGGAGAAATCCCATGGATTAGTTTCATCTAAACATGAGGAGGAACTTCTTTACTGGAATAGGCTGCCCAGAGAGGTGATGGAGTCTCCGTTTCTGGAGACATTTAAAACCTGCCTGGAGACCACCCTGTGCAACCTGCTACAGGTGGACCTGCTCTGGCAGGGGGCTTGGACTAGATGATCTCCAGAAGTCCCTTCCAACCCCACATCATTCTGTGATTCTGTGACATGTGAAATTCAATCACAGAGTCTGCAAAATCCATAGATTTCCAGCTAGCGCTTTGAATAAAATAATTTTATTGATGACTTCACGAACCAATAATAACACTTTTCTATTTTTGTTCTATTTTATGCATTTACATGCAACAGGTTGTCTACCGCTCTTTTTTTCTTTTTCAACCAATATCAAAGTCAGATGGTGCATGGTCCTGCACAAAATCCTGTCCTACTTGTGCCATCCACAATGACATTTTCAACAGCTGTACTGGCTGCAATAGACTCAGAAATACCAGTCATTACTGAAAGCTTTCTCCTCATATGAAATACACGGTAAGTGCTTTTCCCAACATGAGATTTTAGAAAGCCAGCAGGGAGAAAATGGCATTGCTTTCTTTTGTAAGCATTTTGTATTTGAAAAATGACTGAAAGCTCTACCAGGTACACTGAAAAGGCTACATATGATTGCTCTGCCAGGAGCGAAGCTCTGTGTTTAAGCAGAAGATGGAGTGATGCTGCTGAGGTTCCCAGACCTCCTGGAGAGCTGGATGGGCTTGGATCCCAGCATAATGAATAACTGAATAAAGACCGGGACAGACATGCAGTCAGGAAATCCAAGCCACATACGCCCACAATACATTAACGTGCAAGTTCTTGCTTCAAAAGTAAGCTTCTGTACTCCCTAACTATGAGCCCCAGTCATGTTACAAACAGCCAAAGTAGTTTAAGCTTCAGGAGATGTGCAAAACAGTAATGACCACTGACAAAATGTAACAGAGATGAAAAAAGGTTTTGTTTTGGAGCACACCGATGACAGTCAAAGAGCAAAAGTGCTTCTGTAAATGCGTAATGTTTTCTGTACAATTCTCGGAAATGATGTCTGGCATGCATCTTTAGGTGTCTAAAGGATGCTTATCTAATCGGATGCTCCCCATCCTTTCACTTTATTTGCTAAGAAGTGAATAAATAGTTCAAGTAAATGTCTAGCAGAAAACCTCCAGGTAATTTTTAGCAACATTTTTAATATGTCAGAAAAAGAAACCCTTTGTATTACTAAATGCTAAGCTATCCTTTCTTTTTTTTGTGATGGAACAAAATCCAAAATAAACACTTTTCAGAAATCTTTAAAGCTCTTTGAAAGTGAAAAAAAAAATCATTTTACAGACTTTGAAATACAAACAGAATATGAACTAACAACGTAAAATATCTCACAATCATCAGCAGCAAGCAATACTCTAGTTTCCCTTCTATTTAGAATATCAAGTACCTATGAATTTTGTAATGCATATTTTGATACACATTTGTATAGTCTATATACTACACTATACAGAAGTCCTGTATGTCTAAATCCACTGAGTTGACAGGCTGTGATAGGAACCTGATAATGATACGTAGTATTGATACAGAGGGTGATGATTCAGTGAGTATTGGTAAATGGTGACTTTTGAATAGCAATTGGTGTACCACTGCACGGGAACAAGGGAAAAATGGACAGAGCATGTGAAGTGTGCTCTTGCTCTCTTAGATGCTAAGGAACCAATGCTAAGGACTTAGATGCTAGAAACCAAACATGCAGGTATTGGACCAGCTTTGCCCACACAGCAGACACCTTGGCATTCAGACCACCAAGAAATTTTGAAGCAGCATAAGCTCTAGCTCAGAATGTGGGTCCTGCAAAAGTAGCGTTTTTCAGTGTTAGGAACAGCATTCTGTCCTGAGACATACCGCTGTTGAATGAGACGGGTGCCATGGTGACAGAGAATGCAGAGAAGGCGGACTTGCTGAATGCCTTCTTTGCTTCAGTCTTTACTGCTCAGGCCAGACCTCAGTCCCAGACTTTGGAGGTAACAGAGAAAGTCTGGATGAAGGAAGACTTCCCCTTGGTTGAGGAAGGTCAAGTCAGAGAACAGTTAAGTAAACTGGATCTCCGCAAGCCCGTGTGTCCTGATGGGATGCACCCACGAGTGCTGAGGGAGCTGGCAGAAGTCATTGCTGGGCCACTCTCCATCATCTTTGAAAAGTCCTGGAGAACAGGCGAGGCGCCTGAGGACTGGAGGAAAGCCAATGTCACTCCAGTCTTCAAAAAGGGCAAGAAGGAGAACCTGGGAAGCCACAGGCCGGTCAGCCTCACCTCCATCCCTAGAAAGATGATGGAATGGCTCATTCTGGGCATCATCTCAAAGCATATGGAGGAAAAGAAAGCTATCAGAAGTAGTCAACACAGATTCACAAAGGGGAAATCATGTTTGACTAATCTGATAGCCTTCTATGATGGCATGACTGGATGCATAGATGAGGGGAGGGTAGTGGATGTTGTCTACCTTGACTTCAGCAAGACTTTCGAAACATCTCCCACAGCATCTTCATAGGTAAGCTTAGGAAGTATGGGTTGGATGAATGGACAGTGAGGTGGATTGAAAACTGCCTGAAAGACAGAGCTCAGAGTATCATAATTAGTGGCACAGAATCTAGTTGGAGGTCCGTAACAAGTGGTGTTCCCCAAGAGGTCAGCACTGGATCCAGTCCTCTTCAATATACTCATCAATGACCTGGATGAGGGGACAGGGTGTACCCTCAGCAAATTTGCTGATGACACGAAACTGGGAGGGGTGGCTGACACCATACAGTGAGACCTGGACAGGCTGAAGAGTTGGGCAGAGAGGATCCTGATGAAATTCAACAAGGGCAAGTGCAGGGTGCTGCACCTGGGGAGGAATAACCCATGCACCAGTACAGGTTGGGGGCTGACCTGCTGGAGAGCAGCTCTGTGGGAAAAGACCTGGGAGTCCTGGTGGTCAACAGGATGACCACGAGCCCGCAATGTGCTCTTGTGGCCAAGAAGGCCAACGGCATCCTGGGGTGCATCAAGAAGAGCACGGCCAGCAGGTCTAGGGAGGTTATCCTCCCCCTCTACTTTGCCCTGGTGAGGCCCCATTTGGAGTACTGTGTCCAGCTCTGGGCTCCCCAGTGCAAGCAGGACAGGGAACTGCTGGAGAGGATACAGCAAAGGGCTACAAAGATGATTAGGGCCTCTCTTTCATAAGAACACCTCTCTTAGGAGGAAAGGCTGATGGCCTTTTTAGTCTGGAAAAGAGGGGGGATCTGATCAACACCTATAAATACTTAAAGGGTGGGTGTCAAGAGGATGGGACCAGTCTTTTTTCAGTGGTGCCCAGTGACAGGACAAGAGGTAATGGGCACAAAATTGAACACAGGAAGTTCCACCTAAACATGAGCAGGAACTTCTTTACTTTGAGGGTGGCAGAGCCCTGGAACAGGCTGCCCAGAGAGGTGGTGGAGTCTCTGTCTCAGGAGACATTCAAAACCCGCCTGGACACGTTCCTGTGCAACCTGCTCTGGGTGGACCTGCTTTGGCAGGGGGGTTGGACTAGATGATCTCCAGAGGTCCCTTCCAACCCCGTATTATTCTGTGATTCTGTACTGGAATATGATATAAAAATGTGATACAGTGATTGACATCACTGCACTGTAATTAACCAGAAAGAAATGAAGATGAGAGGAAAGCACAGAAGGAGAGTCAGAATATGGTCTGTAATGTACATGCATCACTTATAACAACTACATACCATGGAATATTTCCATTGAAGTTTATCAATATTATAAAGCATTACAACTACTGTAGTATATAGTTGCACACTTATGAGACAAAATAGTATGAATGGGCAGAATTTTCAATAGCAAAAGGGTAACTTTGATGTAAACTTGGAAGTCAGGTTTTTAAGAAAATACTGCTATCTGCTTTGAAAGTTGAGGTTCAACTAGGGTCTAAAAATATTGTCAACCAAACCTCTTAAAAATGCTGGCTGCTACAAAAGACTGCTGAGCAGCCCACTCTCTTGTTATAACTGGAGAATTCACATGTGTGCTAAGTGAAATATAGGTGTCACAGAGCTCAAAACCTTACAGATACAACTAAGTAAAAAAGTAGCGCATTTGTACCTTGCCTTTTTTCCACTTGTGCTTTGGTGAATATTTTGAATTGGTTTTCATGCTGGAAAGCATGCCCACTTCAGATCATTTCTCATTTATACCAGGATCAATTTAAAGAATAGACTGGCATCAGGAAATAGGATGTCTACTAAAAGCAGAAATAGCAGCTGAACTTTCTCAAACCCGGCATATAGTTGCCCTAAAGCACTCCAAAAATCCAGCTGAAAGGAAGTAACTGCTGTTACGGATGTGAAAATAGGTGGAAAAGGCCTTAGAACTGGCTGCTTTCCTGTTTCTTGCTTTGCCATTTCACTGGGGCTTAGTTGATCTTTCCTTGATGAATCATCGCAATACAGACAGAAATTGAAAAAGTACCATAGGAAATGTTGCTCTGAACAGCTTCAAATCAAATTAAAACAGATCAGCTTCCAATTAAATGGCTACTTCATTTTGTACATTCATTTTGCTTCAATGCTGGAAGCCACTGCGGGACTGGATAGAAACACTCCTTTCAGGTCTCTTTTGGGCAGAAACTTATAGAAGGGTAGTAGTTGAACGAACCTGGTCTCCCCTACCAAAAAACCTAGGCATGTCTTCCCTGTGTGCACAGAAACACCTCTGTTCTAACAAAAAAAGCAGTTCACTTTTAGAACAAGCAAAAGGGCCCGGTCATTCTTGACCCGTACAATAAGTAGTCAAAGACCACTCAAGTGTGCGTAGGTCACACTGGAAGCATAAGACTTGAAATTTCTTCACAGCCAAACAATAAATACAACACGGCAGCTTTAGCGAGATCAGCTGGAGAACTGCAAGATTAATGCTTTATGCTCCCATTCACAGGCTTATCTCCCTCTGCCATATCCAGAGTTAAATTTCAAGTTAAATTTTCTAATCAATTTTAAAGTGGTTATGATACTGCTGCAGCTGAGCCAAAATGCTGGTAAATGGGTAACAAACCGATTTTATTTATATACGCATAGACACACTTAATTTAGTATCCTCATTTTATCTTCTACTTACATAAATTATCTCTGAATGGAAAAAAAAAAGGCAGAAAATTCCCACTGAACACTCACGGCTTTCATCTGTCACTACTGGAGACAAACGATAAGACTTGGAAATTGAAAGGCCACACTGAAAAGATTTGGAAAAGGATGTTGTTTTTCTTTAATTTGCCTCATCACTCAAAACAAGCTGCACCATAACATCTGCAGCAGTGGAAGGATGGTGGAGAAGAACCTTATCACAACCTCTGATTGGTAGCTACTGAGCAGTCACAATCACTGATTTTTTATTATTTTAGAATTCTTGATAATTCTTTTTCCTTCATTCTAAAAATGCAGAACTTCAAGGCAAGAGAGAACGTGCCTACTGATTTGTCATTTCACAAACTGTTATCCATAAAAGAAATCCTGAAATGGCTCACTCATAATCTTCTCTCTAAGCAGACTCACAGCTCACAGAAGTGCGTTTTATGAAACTAGATCAGTAAAATAATACATTTCTAGGTTCCTATGACCTTGCTTATAATCTCTTACAATCTTGGCAAATACATTCTTGCTACTAAGCATTAACAACGGAAAAAAAATAACTGAAGCAGTATGACGCACATTTAAAGAATATATAGAATCTCTACACATACATCTGTATTTCCCATAGTTTGAATGTAATTCATCATTTGGAAACTTTAAAAGTTGTTGTATACCAGACACGCTGCAGCAGAACTCCTAAGTATTCAGAACTCATGCAATTTATATTCAGCAATCAAATCACACCGTCTTTCCCCTAAGAACATGCATAAGACTAATATGCCACCTTTCCCAGCATTAACTATGCAGCTTGCTGCACTGTGCAACCGTGAAGAATTATCTAGCAGTCAAGAAACGAATTCACAGAAAACAGAATCTGCAAATGACTGAATACAATGACACAATAGTCATCCATCAACAGGGATAAAACTACAAATATTACAGCCATAATGAGTGTGATTGCTTGTACTCAGTGTGAAGCAAACTTGTGAAATATTCATTCAACTGCAATGATGTTCATTAAATCTGGAGAAATTAAAAGAAGGCAGGACCAGGTGAAACCCTTTTCTCTGCTGGAGCTGTAAAACAATTCCTTCAGTAATCATGGATGACAAAAGATAGTTGTAAAATATTACTATTTACCTGCAATTTAGATTTGGATACTAGGGGAATGACCATCAATGTAATATAAGAATGCTTTTCAGACTGCCGTTTTCCCTTCATGGGGTTTAGATTCAACCAATTCAGATACTTATCTATCCAATATCTGGTCAAAAACTATTTACCCATTTTACATGTGGAAAAAAATGTAAATAACTAAACAGAATTTGGAATAAAAGGGGGGTATATTTGAAGCATCACTCAACCAAATTTAGAGCTGTCCTAAGTAGTGGTGCAAAGTTACACATCCCTGAAGGGGTGTAAATGGGCTTTATATTACAGAGCCCAAACCGCCAGGAGAACAACCAACAGAAAAGAGAAGAAAGCGATTAAATGGCTTTTCTTTGCATTACTTTAAAATCTCTTGTTGACTGTGTTTCCTGCTAAGACTTTGTCCTTCTGTCCCTCAAGATGCAAATTACATCAGCTTAATGAAGTGTAACTTACATTTTCATTTAAAGCCATTATGAATCCCCCTCCACATGTACAAACAGATTTGCCTCTTTTGGCATCACTCTGGAAAATCTCCAGTTGTACGGACAAAGACAAATCATCTGGTTCTAAGTTTCTTTGTACTCAAGGATAAATCTTCGGTGTCTTTAGAGTCATGTTGTGGGAAACATGGACGTCTGGTGCTTTTGGAGCAGATGTTCAAAAATCACTATTATGTCTCTCCTAAGCTGCCAACCCCATTGCCATGGATCTTTGAAAGCATGTTCCCAAAGGATTCGTAAAAACATTAAGGCATTTTGGGCTGTCAATTCTGTACTTTGTAAATCTCATGCTTGTCCTTGTATCTGAAATGGTTGCTATTAAGAAGTTTCTTTACCTAAGAATGAAACCCTTTGCATTTAATCTAGATTTAAAACAAAACACAGTATGAACAGTGGAATGCTTGTCAGCGATGGCTACTTCCAGTTAGAGTCCTGTCTTTTCCAGCTATAAGCTACATCCTAAGAGCTCACTGCCTAGAGTCTGGCTACCACACTCTCAGCTGACTTGGGAACAGCAGTTTCTTAAACTTTGATCTCACATGATTTGCAAAAAACATCTGTTTAAAACCTTGGTTTAATTTTCCAGAAGACACGCGCATATTTAGAGATTTCAAATAAACATAGTGTTAGAAGTCATGGACTGTAATAATTTCCAAATAATTTAATTGAAAATATAGAAAGGTCACTAGTTTTTATAGTCAAGGCACTCGTCTAAGGCCCAATTAAAACATGGGAGGGGAACAGCAAAATAAACTCAAATTCTATCTGAAGACTGGCTGTCCTCTGAATTTACCTCTAGCAGCAACAAAGAAGAAAACAGTTCAAGACGCTTTCCAAAAATGAGATCTTTTGACATTTATATGATGAAAAATGTCTGTCTGATTGGAAAAAAAAAAAAAAAAAAAGAAAAAGATGGAAAAATAGGTGATACAAACCACATTATTTTAGGGGGGCTATACAGACAATAAAGAAAACTAAGCCTATATAACATGCCAAGCTACTGAAGAACCTCCACCTTTAACACTGACCTGTGGCCCAGGACTGAAAGTTTGGTACAGAAAAGAAAGCCTAGATTCAATGGTAACTGTTCCATTCATCCACAACTCGAAGGTTGCTGCGTTTTTTTTTTTTTATGGCAGGTAAGACACCCAGAAGTTGCTGAGCTGACTGGGAATGCCAAAAGCACAAGGAAGCCCTTGTGATACCCCCCTAACCGGCAGCTGAGGGGAAAGCCGGTGGAACAGCCATCATGCCACTTCTGCGTCACCACGATCTTCTCCTACACTGATGTAATTTCACTCATCTGGTTCACATAATTTGGGGTCTATCTGGGCTGCTGTCATGCAGATGGTAGCGCACCAAGTGCTGCACTGTACTATCTTTAGAAAGACACACAAGTTGTTAACACCTGCAGTTACTTCCATGAAGTGTCAGCTCCACAAAAACCTAGGAATTTGGTAAGGAAAACGTGACTAAGGTTTGAAAGCCAGAAACTAAGCAAGATGAGACTTTACCTACATAGCACAAAATTAAAAGCCAATGCTAGATCCTTAATACATTCTGGGAAGATATCTGAAAATCAAAAGATACGTAGATGAGGATGAGAAGCGTAGAGGTACAAACTACAAGATAAAGCAATTTTTGAGACTCTGAAAGATAAGGTATACATTATACACAGATTCCAATAGCACAAGTAATAAACAAACCAAAGGTCAAACAAATTCTTATAATACAAATCACATTTTTTAAAAACGTCACCTTTTTCAGATCTTAAAATATATCCATTGGGGAAAACAGAAAATGTTTTTCTCATGTTAACATTTTCAATACAATAAGAGACATTAGCTATGACCTTTTGAAGTAGAAATTCTTGATGAGAGGGGATCCGCTTTATAAAGAGCACCTAGGTACCATGACATAAGAAATCCTCTTACTAGATACCGATACTAAGGACTGAAAACAACTCATTTAGAAGCTGTAACTCACACAGAATTAACAGAGACATCTTTACACCTTCTGAAACAGAAAAATTTCTACCTCTCCTTGTCTTGATAATTCAGCTGATTGTTTATATATCAGTTCTATAAAGGCAAAATATTAAGTTTGTAATTCTAGAAAACTGATATAGACTGACAATATTGGAGTGCTGTAATTCAGACTGAATTCTCCAACCTACTGCTGAGGTATCTTATTTACTCAAAAATTTAATAGGAGGAAGAATTCTTCTTTCTCTATCACCATCAAAAATGACCGGAAAGTGCCAGGAAATTATATATTAGCTGCATACTTTACCAAAGCAAGAATAGAAAATCATGTTTTTCTCCTGAGCTCTAGAATGAATGGTCCCCTGTCAAACTGCTAGCTGCATAAAATTGTTTTACAGGACCAGGACAATATGTCCCTACCAAGCAAATAATTAACCTGAATATCAAGAATATCAATGTTCACTGCAACACCTTGTTCAAGAGAGACAATGAAATCACACAGAGGAAATAAAAATACAACATTTATAAAATCATCAAATCAAGGCTGTTATTTGATAGGCCATGTAAGTGGCACTTCTCCGGGATGGCTATTCTATTTCAAAGTTCAAACTTGCTATCCATAACCACATAAGTAACATTTATGCCTTATTTGTGCTTCTTTTCATGTACAAGAAATGAGTGAATAGTCTCAGATTCTTAAATGTCTCTCTATACTCTCTCCAGAATCTTGGTAAACTAACTCCTCCCACTACAGATTTTTTTATATTTATAGAAGCATATTTAAGAATATTTTCTAAATAAGTATCCTTGTAAAAGCAATTCGTGCATTAGCAAAGAAAGAATGCAAGAATGCCTTGCCCCATAAATCTTGTTAGAGGGATAAACCCCTCTAAATCTTCTCCTCATTTCCTCCCCTTGTGCATTTTCTAGTAAAATAATGTGCACTCTGTCTAAAATGTTAAAAAAATAGTTTTGAAAATAAAGCATTACTTATTTATAATATGTACATCTACATTTACTGAAGGTTTTTTTAAATGTTCATATGCAATTGAATTCTTTTGTTTTTTAACTCAAGGCTTAATTTACCTGCTTCCTACTAATCTACACCATTGGCTTCAGCAGGAATATTCCACATTACAAAACAGAGAGAACACAACTAGACTCTGAGAGCACAATTGTGCCTTTAGTACAGCCGCCTTCTTCAGCGGAGAAGGTACCCCAAAACTGCGCCTACAGAAAGCATACAGCAATCTCCAGATTGTCCAGTTTCTGTATCAAAGAATTTCTCTCAGCCTCTTACAGAGGACTCAATTCTTCCTCCATCTCACATGGAGAACAAATGTACTCTACAAGTGGTCCCATGATTCAAACCAGGAGCAGACCAGTATCTCAATCCTGCCACTGACAGCAGCAAATGTGCAGGCTCTTAGTTCCCACCGAGCAGTGCCCCGCTCGCTCTCAAGCCTCGTTTCTCACTGCCTGCTGTCAACTACAGGATTGAAACCTTGTTCTGCAAGCAGCCTCCTGTTTCACAAAGACGGCTCAGAGGCTCAGTTGCTACCTGACAGGAGGTGTAGTACAGCAGCTGAAGGACAGCGCATAATGAAGGGAAAGCATTCTGCACAGTCTTGAAGGTTTGCCATTCACCTGAATACTAACTCAACTGAGATCCTCATTTGCCCTTAGCAAAAGCACTCGACTATCACATACTTTGAGATCTTGTGCAGATGGGACTTCACAGGCTTAGTCTCCTCAAATGTGTCTAAGTATGTTTTCCACTGACACCAACGGCAATACGCAATGTGAGTGTGGCAAACCTGACAGCTAGTAGTAACAAATAAAGAGTTACACTCGTATATTTTGGAATACGATTATGCCATCAGAATGTAGGGCTTTGGTTTAAAGTTCAAGCATTCTCTCAGTGGACACTGAATGCAACGTTAGGTTAAATAGGGAATTACGTGTACCCGCACAGAAAAGGTTACTATAATTAGAAAGCAGAAAGCAAACAGTCCCATTATAATGTTCCCGTGGAATATAAATTTTGGCTTAGATACAAAATTCTCCAGAGTGGATTTCTTGGGCCATTCAAAGTTAAAGATAATAAACCCCAAACATTTCTTTGCTTCTTAAAAATGACACTAGATAGCAACAGTAGACAGTAATAAGGAAAATGCAGGGACAACCTTCACTCCTGTGAGAAGACCACAGGTGTCTGCAGAAATATACCTGGAATAAATTTTATACAAAAGATGCATCCTCTAATTCAAAAGCAAAGGTTACTGGCCAAAAGATTTTATAGATATGACTGGCAACGATGTTCATGTGCAATACTGATATGATGTACTATGTTAAGAAAGAAGAAAATACTAACAAAGAGCACCATCAGCCTTGGGTGGTTGGTCTCCTCAGGCTCCCCTTCCGTTCAGTGAAGAAAGGCAGTTTCCTAAATTAGATAATCCGAGTACCTACAGTTAGCGCTCACATTTAACTTTGTGCTGGAGGAGTCCAATTCTTTTCAGAGGCTAAAGAGGGAGGTCACAGATGTCAAGAGCTAGTTAAAGCTACCTTTTGTAATTATTTCTTAAATTACATTCGTCATTTCTCATGATTCCCATGATGCAACAGCAACCTCTGATAATTTGCAAGATTCTTGCCAAAGAGTTACAAGAAAAAGAACATGGTGGGGGGGGGGGGGAAGTAAGTATTACATTGCAGCCAATTTCTGAACTCCCATAGCAAAGAAATCTACATCTCACTGGCTCAGAAATAGCCTCTGGACTGATACTTTAAAAGGGATGAACTTTTCAAGAATAATTTCTCTGAATTTCTCCAAGTCAAATGCTTTAGAGTTTTTCATTTATCCCCACAGTATTTTTTCTGAAAGCATTAATAGGATCAAACATCTCAGGACCATTTAAGCTTGAATGTGCATGAATTTATATCTTTCTAACTGCAATTATAGCTAAAGTATTTAATAACTGTACTTTAATTAATTTTAATTAAAAATAAATAATGCATTCAAATGCATCATTAAACAAATTTCACAATAATTGTTTCTTTTTATTACCATAAAAAATTCACATATATCATTTTGAGTTGTCCTCTGTTCTTATCAGCCAATTATTCCAATTCAGTGCCAATTCTTCCTTTGATTTTTGACCCATCCTTACTTGAAGCAAAAATTTCAGTAACATTTGGTAACATCTTTAGAAGTACCTAAATTAGAAGTGTCTTACTGAAATCAATAGGATTTAAGCTGAGTTACTTGAGAGCTTCTGAAAACTTGACTGCAAATGTCTAACAATTTGTACCTATGGCTGAAAGTGAATTGTGGAGGCACACGAGTTTCACAAACCCAAAGCATAAAACAAATCATGACTGAAAATCTGATCAGAAAAACTTTCTGCAATGGCTAATATGGCAAGGCTGACCTTATTCTTTCACTAAGACTAAATTCTTATTGGGTATCCTGATGTCTTGAAAGTATTTAGTATTTATACTTTACTCATTCAAAACTAAACCACATTTTCAGAATGTCAGTAGCAGCGAAAACCCTAGACTTTCTGATAGACTAAAATCAAAATAGAAGCAAGTCTCTGTTGATACAATTACATCTTTTTAGAATTTCCTTTACTCCTTATGGATACTTTTTGGAGGAAACTTTTTTAAGAAAACTGGATGCACCTCTATGCTTCTATAAAGAACCTGCTATTGCATGAGGCTAGGCCACTAGTACCCGATTTTTCCTCTTTCCTTTTCACATTTTCATTACATTTAACTCAATAAAACACTAAGCTAAACGTACACGTGTGCACACAAAATTTAGTTATCACAGTATTAAAAATCATATGGGAAAATAATGAAAAAGGAGGAATACCATTATCTGACAATAACACGCAACTGGACTAGAAGGTTTTAAATAATCATGTAGGTACACGTTTCTTCACTAAGGACCAGGAAAACTTTAAGATACTAAAAAACGCATAGCCCAGAAGATTAAATTGACATGCCATCATGCCTACTTTTCCCCTTATCTAAGATATGCAGATCCACTGATCCTGCCACCTTATAAGGACTGACCAAATCTTTGAGGCAGAGAGCTGAGGAGAAGTGGTGGGATGTCCTTTTATGACCCATGAATATCAAACCCAAGTAAACTGAATCGGCCAGATAAGCTGAGAGCAAATAACACCACCAACCACCAGCATAGAATCATAGAATGGTTTGGGTTGGAAGGGACTTTAAAGATCATCTAGTTTCAACCCCCCTGCCCTGGGCAGGGACACCTCCCACTAGAGCAGGTTGCTCAAAGCCCTATCCAGCCTGGCCTTGAACACCTCCAGGGATGGGGAGAAAGCATCTTTCTCCTTATGCTCTCTGATGAGTGACTCATATGCAAAACGATTTATACCGATACATTGTTTCCACTGTAGTTCTTAAAGGATTGCTTATACTAAAGACGTGTTTTTATTTTTTTACTGTACCTTGCCATGCTGAAGCTCAACAAACTTCTCTGTGACCCTTCTGTGGAACGAGAATTGCAGCATGGCAAAACCAGCTATGACTGCACTACAACTCCTGCTGGCACACTGTTGTTTTTCACGCCCCTGACCATCAGAACTAAGCTGGTGCAATTCTACTTTCCTGAAATCAAACAGGACGTTATAGTAGACTGCAAACACTAGGCCACCACAGTATTACTAGTAATTAAAGTATGGCTCCCATTCTGTTCAGCACAGCAAGTTTACGGTACATGGGTGGTAAGTGGCTCTTCTCAGCATGTGTTGACTACAAGATGCATTTTAAAAACAAATTTTAATTAAAATGAGTGCTTCTCAGCTGTTGAAAGAGAAAGAATATAATAAGGGATGTAAAAATCTCTAAACCATCTTCTAGCTTAATTTAAATGTCATTTAGAAATTAAAATGAACTTTACAGTTACATATACTAGATTTTGAAAGCAAGTAACCACATCAGAAACACTACTATAAAAGCAGCTCAATTAATCCCATGTACTTTACTCATTTTGCAGGAGAAGCCTGCATTGCCAGGTATCTATGCATCCTTATGAAATTCTGACCATTCTTCAGCCTGCACTCAGACCCATTTTGTGGTGTATTTTGGGAAGGCTGCTACCTCAGTACTGTTTTGCTGGAAAACAGGGAGTGACATTTTTCAGCGGACTCCCACCCTGCTGGTTACTAGAGGGGCAGATTTTAAAGCAGGAAGGGATCTGGAGCTTCTTACGGCATGAGGCTTTCCCTTCTGATGAATAAACAAGTACAGCTGCCTCTGGGACTGTGAAACTGCCTATGTCTCCAAGATTAACAATGAAAGAAAACAGATCTCATAGATGAAGGCACTGACTGTATGACCCTGGACAAGTTGCTTGGGGCCAGATTCCGATCCAAGTCACACTGCTCTGGGTCACTGGCCTAATTGCTCCAATGCTCTTCATCTAACACAGTGTAACTAAGGGCAAAGCGTTGGCCTTAATCTTCTACTGCTTTTAATATTCACTGTATATTAGAGAATTCAGTGGCCTTTCATGATTTGTGCTTTCACATATCACTAAAAAAAGGCAAACAAGCCCATTCATTTTAGTTTATTACTATGAACCTCACGCTCATACTTGTTTACCTCATACTGTTGGTTTACCTCATACATTATTCAGCTGGCAACAACTTGTGCCATTTATTGCAGCTGTGTCTTAATCGAAACCAAAAATGTGTTCTCTACCTCAAGTGAAGTCATGCGAGTTCAAATCTAGCAAGGAAAGGCAGCCTTGTATTGACATGAGCTTTAATTTGACCTGCCAGCTCGTCTGAAAACCAACTGCCTTGATCACACAAGGATTTTCTTTTAAGCCCCACTTTTCTTGCAAGCAAAGGGAAGCCCAGAGAGAAAGGCAAAACTCGTCACTTGAAGGGCAGCAGAGAGAATTCAAGGCTGGGGAACACAATTTTACTAAGCATTTTTCTTGAGAAAGTAGGGTGCTCAGCATGAGTGGGCTTTTGTGACTCACTGCATACCCTGGCAGTCTGCAGCATGAATGAGCATTTCTTTACTTCAGCGCGCTGGTAATTGCTGTGTGCTTTTCACACTGATCTCTTGTAAGGAATAGGATTTGGCTCTGTTTTACACCAGTTTGTGCTTTTTAACTGTGATTTGAAACGTATTCCATATTAACAATCGTTCAGGAAATTCTATTCTGTAACTTGTACTAATTTTTAAAACAATTTTTATGCAGGTTTCAGACTTTCTCTCAGCCCTATAACCTATATAAAGGATAGAGAGATTTTGAGAGCCTTAAATCAAATATGATTTAAGAACTCCATGCTACCTAAACAGAGTGACAAAGCAAAATACAGAAGCAACATATTCAATGGGTCAAGGTTCCAAAGCACAGTACAAAGCAGTTCACAGACAGAGGAAACAAAGAAATGTACCTGGAGTTTCAGGTGCCTCCATCCAGGGGGTAAAAAGTAAGAAAGTAACCTCTACACATGGGCAGAGGTGAGACAATCCCAATAAATTCGTGGGATGTCTTGCTGCTCAAATCTGTCTTTTCATGAAGGGTAAGGTGGTAGCTGTGTCATCACAGCACAGGTAACGCTGGCTAAAATTCCAGTATGTTCCACACAAGGACACTACTTCTCTGTGATGCAATGGATTCAGTGAGCAGATAAGCTTGGAAATTTTCCATTCCTCTGATCAGAGATATGCCTTGAAATTACATTTAAAGTGTAAAGGCTGGAAATTCGTCAGAAACATTAGCACTCTGAAAGCCACATTTACTACTGAGCATTTATATTAAATTACCAGCATAAATTCCATCATAAAAGTGTAAGTGCATATTATTTACTTTATGTCATCAGATGCACCTCAGCAGCATTAAAATACAATCTGCTGCATACTCTGTTCTTAATTTTATCCCTCAGTTTATATAAAATCATGTATAATTTCCCTTTACATAAGTTGGATTAAAAGGACCAATGACACAGCATGAATCACTCCACTGATATTTGCATACTAGCACTTATAGCTGGCCAAGATTGAAAGAGCCTTTTAATATCTTTTTATCTTGCTGATTTTGAAGCCCATATGCCTTTAACTATGAGTACACATCGAAGTGAACTGCAAAAAAACTCAGAATAATCTTTAAAATGTTATTTCTAGCCCAAAACTGAAGATAAATGAAATCCAGACAAACTGCAACTTAGAGAAATTCCAGTTAGATGCCTATCTGTATGAAATAAGATTGAATACACACAACAAACGTTAGGAAAATACAGTTGTTGTAAGATCTTAATCATGCCCTGTTACGAACGCAAATTTGTTTTTACACAAAGTCTTATTGAAGCCAACGGAACAGCTCAGGGAATAAATTTATGGGATGCCTCTGACAATTGCAAACTGCAGAATTCTAACAAGAGTGCATTGGTATAGAAAGCTTAACATGGGAATTCCTCAAACCATGCTTCTCCTAGTGCTGCCAGCTGTGTCTGACTTAACAGTACTGGAAAAATGAACTCCAGATGCCACTCTATACATGGAACTAAGAAAGACTGTTAACTCTGATAATACTTTCTGTCATTCTGTAGGAATGAAAGAGTAACACCAAACAAATTTTAAGGTTTCCCCTTTCTGGCAACAGCTAGAACTGTCAAGGCTCACAGAAACTGTTGTTAGGTTATAAAAACAGTATAGCTAATCATTGCTTTTGAAAACATCCATGCAAAACAGCTTGTTCATTCAAGCATAAATAAAACAAGAACACTCTGTGAAAACAATAAAATAAAATTGATTAATGATTCAACTACAAACACCACTGTGAACAATGAATTCCAACCAAACCTTCTGGGCTGAAGGAAACATTTTCAAGGTCAAATAAAGGATGCTCCACAGTATAACAAAACCTAGCGTGGAAACCACAGGAAGTGATCCTGGAGCAGAGCTTTCTTTAGTTCCAACACCATAAATGTTGTATTTGTTCATATTTTCCTATAGCAGTGACATATTTTATACATGTATCATGTATTGGCAATGTTAGTACCATTTTTCAGACATGTTTATAAATTTTTGAAGAAAGCAGTCTGCAAGTAAAAGGCTTAAAGGTTCTATCAAAAGAGAAAAGAAAACATAGTGGATGATTCTGGGCTGTGTTCAGCCAGAACTAAATATAGCCTTCTAGGTCATGTATAGCACAAAAGGCCGTATGGGCTGGCAGCACGGCAGAAGTACCTACTGTACCAAGTGGACTAAGAAAAACAAACCCAGACTGTAAGGACTCTTAAAGATTACCTCCTCAATTGAGTTAAAGATGCTGGCAGCACTTTAGTGGCAGCACTACTTCAGCAGCACAAAGGAAAGTGAAAACCACCTTATTCATAAAAGTTGGAGCCTCCAATCCTGCTATTTAGAGGCTGCGAATAATAAAAGGTGGAGGGAATTACAAAGAATGAGTAAAGGAGATCTTTCTAGATTTTGGAGGAAAAATGAATGAGGCAGAGAAGTCCCGGAAGGAAAACCCAAGGTCAGGAAGATAAGCTTCAGCAAGCCTTTGGACACAATTGAAAAGAACCATGCCTGACTGGAACCCATTCAAAAATGAATGATGAAATACTAGAGAACTCTAAATAAGAATGTCTCTTCTCCCCCAACATCACATGACGAAAGCGACATTCTGCTTGTCCTAGAAGCTATGGCTCTGGGACCAGGGACATCACTGGAAGGCTGCTGTAAAAGCTGAAATGCCCTGCAGGGCAAGCTCCGATCTAGATTATACACAGGCATAACTGGAGGGTAAATAGCAAATTCGAAGAAGTGAATTCAGAGAAGCGAGCTCAGAACACAGCTTACCAGAGGTGGTAGAGTCATCAGATTAGTAGGCTGAGAAGAAAATTGCTACATCTAGTTTAAGATGGAAGATGAAACAGATGAAGAGAATACTAAAGGCTTAACTCTTACTCAAGTAAAACAGGTTTGTCTTTGAGATTTGCAGAAGATATATGAAACTTTAAGTGAGAGGTTGGCTTGGCATTCCCAATTTTCAAAGGCTGGAGGGAGTAGAATTTCTCTTCCCTAAATGATTCCTCCTGCCATTGTCCTTACTAAGAACTACTGATCTGCAGGGCTGAACATTGGCTGGCAGAGATGAGATTGATACATGACAAAACAGCTAAGGAGTTCAGGTGTCTAGTGGGCTACCATAGAGCCTGTGGCTAGTTCCAGGCTAAATAAGCATCTTTATGAATGATCTGGAAAGAAAAGATCACATTTCTGTATTGCAGACACCATTAAAATAGAAGGAGCTGCAAGCACAAGGTGGCTTAGAAACATGGGCAGAAAATGATAAAGTGGATTCTATTACAGAATAAATAAAAGAACATATCTGGGAACTATAATCAGAAACAACCACAAGGAAGAAGGGACATAGGAGACAGTAATGTTTAAAAAGCCTTAATTATAACAATGAGTAGAAATTAACTACAAACCTCACATTATATATTTGAGTTTCAGCCTAGCAATATCAGTGTATAGCACCGGGAGAGAACAGCGCATTTCAGTTGCTTTGGAAAGGATTTAGAAAAGTTTCAGTGAAGAACAATTGACTCAATAGGGGCACAAATAGAACACCAGGCAAAATTTAAATAGCTAATAATATATAATGTGGTCATTGCAAGTTAAAATAGTTAATAATCAACAGATTTAAGTGGCAGGAAGCTCTTAAAAGAAGATGAGGAGAGAAGAAGAAGGAAAGAAAGTAACTCTAAAAATTAAAGAATATAAAGGCAGAATGGAGATGACTACGTTTCTTGACACGGGGATGTTAAATAGTCAGTTTCTAGCAAAGCCTCACTAGTTACTATTGGCATCAGTGCTTATGTGATACAAGAAGACAGGACAAGACACTTGCAATGCTGAGCTGAGGTGAAAGACACAAGTAAATCACTAGTTTTCATCTCTTCCACAATTCTAAAGATCATTTATGAAGACTTCAAAGTGTTGCTTGGCTCCATTTAGTATTTTTCTGTATACTAATAGTGAGGACTATTACATGTGATAATCTCAGTCTCTGACAGCAATGTAAAGCTAAGAAAACATATTAAGTATTTTTCTTTGCAACAGGAGAGCTTTTGAAGCCATGTACTAGATCTTAGCTCCTACCTGAAGTAGCATTATTGCTTGGCATAAAAAAAAAAAATAAAAAAAAATATGCTACTTTTATATTCAGCCAGGTTAGACTAAGTTTTACAGCAGAAACACATGTCTTAGTAGGCCATTCCATTATTCAAACCCTAGAAAAGTGATGCAGTTTGCATTTTGAAGAAAGCAGATCTAAATCTCTAGACTTGCAGTTGGGGAGAGGAATAAAAACAACAACAAACATCCCTCTGAATTTTGTCTCCTATCAAAACATCGCAGTTACAAGCACCTCTCTATTATGCTGGATATGAAACTATGAATTGTTTATTCCTGTGCTCAGAATTCTCATAGTTAAAAAAAACACCCAAACAACTATGCAAGTCCAACCACTAAGGACACTAAGAATTACTGTGAAATTTGGATCTCTCAGTTGTCCTTCGTATGGGAATCTACCTAGAAACTCAATTTTCCACTGTCTCTGAGACTTACAGAATAACATTTCAGAAATAGCAGTGATACTCCTCCATAATGCCAAAAAAAAGGCATTTGAAGAATGCACCCAGAGACTGGATGATGCCACTTTATCCCTTGTATGAAAGGCAAATGTGTACATGATATCACCATGAAAACTCCCGTTTACAAACTTTATAAATATCTTTCTGAATGCTCCAATAGATCCAGCATAATAATAAACTCTGAAATAAATAAGAAAACATGAGACATGGTCAAATAACATGGAAAGCCACAGGTGCAAGTTGTTTACATAGAACAGAAATGACATCTTAGCTTGTATGAGGTAATGCTTTTATACAAGCTTCTTAGACTAAACAATTTTGATGGTGTCAAGTGTTTGGAAGGCGATGAAATTGATTTATTCAACTGAAACTGGCCAAGACACCAATTCCAGGTCTGATCCTGATACCCAAATACTCTCTTCAAATATATGAAGTGAATACAAAATAAAACCGTTTAAAAGCACTTCAGTGAGACTGTATAGTTTAAGCCATCAATAGTTAGAAAACATCGCAATGAAGCATACTTGCATAACGTTAAATTGGCCCCTTTGTTTGTTCAGATTATGATATAGTCTTTAACTGCATGATTACATACTATTTTTTTCACATAAACTCTGACTCATTCAGCGTACATAATGAATAGTGCGTACATAATGAACTATTTTTCTTGTAACAACTATTTGCTATTGTTCAGTGTGTAGTCCCAGGACATATTTGCTACACATTATTCATATTCTGGTCTGAAGAAAAAATTACAAATTCCATCATGGGTTTTTCCATGCACCTCATGGGTTTTCCAGGCTACTACAATGCCTGGCTGCTTAACAAACATTCATTACTTTATTTTGAAAACATCTCTGTGAGAGGAGGCAATAATAATATTGAGACACAGAGAACCACAGAATCCCAGAATAGTAGGGGTTGGAAGGGACCTCTGGAGATCATCTAGTCCAACCCACCGGCCAAAGCAGGTTCACCTAGCACAGGCTGAACAGGAATGCATCCAGGTGGGTTTTGAATATCTCCAGGGAAGGAGATCTGACAACCTCTCTGGGCAGCCTGTCCCAGTGCTCTGTTACCCTCAAAGTAAGGAAGCTTTTCCTTATGTTAAAATGGAATTTCTGGTGTTCCAGTTTGTGCCTGTTGCCTCTCATCCTGTCACTGGGCACCACTGAAGAGAGTCTGGTCCCCATCCTCTTGACACCCAACCTTTAGATATTTGTAATCATTGATAAGATCCCCTTCTCCATCTTCTCCAGACTAAATAGACCACGTCTCTCAGCCTTTCCTCATCAGAGAAGTGCTCCATTCCCTTGATCATCTTTGTAATCCTCCGCTGAACTCTCTCCAGCAGTTCCTTGTCTTTCTTGAACTGGGGAGCCCAGAACTGGACACAGTACTCCAGATGCTACCTCACCAGGACAGAGTAGAGGGGGAAGATGACTTCCCTTGACCTGCTGGCCATGCTCTTTTTAATGCACCCCAATGGCACCCCAGGAGACCATTGGCCTTCTTGGCCACAAGGGCACATTGCTGGCTCATGGTCATCCTGTTGACCACCAGGACTCCCAGGTCTTTTCCCACAGAGCTGCTCTCCAGCAGGTCAGCCCCCAACCTGTTCTGGTGCATGGGCTATTTCTCCCCAGGTGTAGCACCCTGCACTTGCCCTTGTTGAATTTCATCAGGTTCCTCTCTGCCCAACTCTTCAGCCTGTCCAGGTCTCACTGTATGGTGGCACAGGCTTCCAGTGTGTCAGCCACTCCTCCCAGTTTTGTGTCATCAGCAAACTTGCTGAGGGTATGCTCTGTCCCCTCATCCAGGTCACTGATGAGTATGTTGAAGTTAAAGATGATTACTGACTTTCAGTGCCTACTGAAGGTGATTGACATCTCTTTTCCCAAAGCATTTAGCACTGTTCTTTGTACATTTGGAGTCCTACTCCCACTGAAGCCAGCTGCAGCTGTTGATTCTCAGTACCCCTGAAGCCCTGACACCATGGTACCAGGATCAAGCACCCAGAAAAGGAGAAACACAAGAAATAACAAACCCCTTTGAAGAGTAGGTAGCTCTTGCTCAGTTCCATGCAGAAAGTCTGGAATAGACTCCAGGTTAGAACTAAATTTCTTTCTCCTTTATTCCCCCTTTGTTTTCACCTTCCCATTCAACATCGCCAGTATTCAATACACAACATAAACACCCCAACACATGCCGTTTCTGTGCAGAGGAGCAAACTTTCAGCATTTTCTAACTTTGAGTAACTCAGTAACCTTAATAACCTCTTGTATGTCTGCAATTTCTTAGGTTTCACAAAATGGCAACTAAAAAGATGATTAAAAAATCTACCTGTGGCTTTGTATCAATTCTCATATGAGTAACCTGCAGTGCTGGAACATTTAGGTGCACAGCAAAAGGCATAGAGGCTAACATTTGAACTAACACCTACCATCAGCCATACCACACGGCCAGCCTTCACACAGATAAACACTGAAAACAGATGTCACGCTTTCCCAGTGGATTTTAGACCTCTTTGCTGGCAAATGAACAAGGAGAATTTGGTAGCCTCGAGTTGCGTGTGGCTTTGGAAGATGGCACGTGCTGATATACACTGACCTCTCTGACAGTCACACCAAAACATGGCCACTTCTGCCCTATTTCCTGAACTTGTTCCTGTCCCGTCCCTTCTTCTATTTCCCAGTCACACTTCAAAAGTCCTGTTCTTCATTCCTTAAGGCTGTCTTTTCAGTCCCAGTCTCTTTGCTCAACAAGTCCCAGTTCCAGTCCTTTATTCCTAACCTCTGTTGTCCAAACTGCTCCGTTCCCCCCTCCACATTCTTGTACTTTCTGTCTCTTCCTCGCAGACAGGTCTCCAGGTTTACTCTTCAGAGGTTCCCAGTTCTCATTCCATCCTCATTCAGCCAATTCATCCCATCTGGGTGAACACCCCCTCATTTTTGCCAGTTTTAGTTCCCTGAGCAGCCTGCCTAAACTTGGATTACCTCCCATGCTCCTTCATTTTCTTTTCCTATTCTCATTCAGGGTCATTTTGCCCACTTCTGCCTTCCCATTTAATCTAATCCTCACGACCATCCCCAGTTTATGCCTTTCCTGTTCTTCCACCCTTGACCAGCCACTGCCTTAGCCTCTATTAGCACCAAGCCCATGGTGCCTTCTGGGCCAGTTTTCTTGCCCCTCTCCCCAGACCATGTCTTCCAAGTTCCAACATCCTTGTTGAAGGTTCCTTGCTCTGCTTTTCTCCTTTCTGTGTTCTGATAGGTGTTTCCACTTTCCAGCTGTCTATGCCAACTGTAAGCGCATGGAAAGCAGATGCCAGCCTCACCACTCTCACTCTGGCAGGACCCCAGCCACCAAAGTGCAGTATCTGTAGGGGGAGCACTGTGCAACCACAATGGGGAGCTTCAGGAAATTCAGACTGTTGTAGCAAGTCCGAGAAAACCACAGTTTTTTTCAAAGGCTCGTGATTTTCTGAAGTTAGACATATTTTCATAGAATTGGCCTGCTATGACACAAAGGGCATCCATCTGCTAAAGATTTAATCCCGAGGTAGGGCTAATACAAATTTTATAAAAAGGTCACCAGAATTTTTAGCACAGATTAAACATTCTTTCCTGAATGGCTGAAGAAATATGGCTGCAATATTCAAATACGATAAAGGAAAATAACAAATGATACAGTTTTTCCTATATACAAAGTGAGTTCAGCAGAGTTCTAAGGAACTACATGTCAGACTGTGCAACAGACTAATAGTAAGCTGTGCTAGTAGACCCACCTAAAATAATGCAAAGAAAAAATAATGCATGATGCATTTGTAAATAACAGAGAATGCTGAAACTAAGAGCTGATAATTGGCTTTCTAATGTTGCAATCGTTTTAAAATCATCTTACAAGGTGTTTTTTATTTAAAAATAAATATCCCCAAAACTCATACATTTGTTTTCTTTTAATTTGACATTTGTAAGTTTTCTAAATGGTCTTGATTCATTAAAAGAGATGACAAGGCCTGCAAAAAATACATTGAAAAAACCAGAAAAAAAATCTAAAAAGATATGAACTATTGTGATATTATTAATTGCTCACTCCAATTCCTAGATTTCTGGCTCCTGCAAATACCACCATAGGAGGTATAACCCAGTTTTCTGGATACAAAATGTTTCAATATAAATTTCCTTCATCTTAGAAAACAAGAAAATATTTCATTATCTGCATGAATATTATGTTATGTCTTACACTTGTACTGCAGCATTGCCTGCAATTCCAAACCAAGTATGTTGCAGAATTTATTATAGTTAAATATTTAATGTTATCATTTCATTGACTACTTTTAGAGTTTCTACATCTTAGACATCAAGGACTTTTTTAAAATGTGAAAATACAGCATATTTTTAATTCACTACAGGTTATATAATGATATTTCATTAACCTCAGTGAGCTAACATATCACGTTAAGAACTATATCTTTTACAACCAGGATACCCTTAAAAAAAAAAAGAAGTGTTTACAATATAAACACACTAACTAAATCCATGTACACAATTAGGGATCTAAATGTGTTGCATATACATTTGCATGCTTACCTAGAAAGATTAACGCCCTAACCTTTGCTGGCTTGTTTTTATGTACCCATTAAAACAAGCTTTTTGATACAGAAGTGCCACCTGTAGGAAATACTGAAGTATGCCCAAGTATAGTCTTGTGCCAAATTAGTCACTGAGTTGCACACCCAATATAGGTGCCTCCTTCAGAAATTCAACCATGTATTGTAGGAAGCAATGACCCTGTATGATAGTGACTTACTCGATGAAGATTAGTTTGTAAAGTCAGATCTACAGGAGAGATGTTTTCCAGTGAAGCCTATTCAAAAGGGAATTAAAATTAAAAATACTACATTTTTGCATTCGCTTGTCTGCATGACACCGTTCCATAGAAATCAAGCAGTCCTTAACTACAGTATGTTGAGCCAAATAGAGTCTGCAATGATGAACACAGAGTATTTCACTACAACTACTTGGGGCAGGCAAATATGAAGGATTGCATAATTTATCTATTTTTATTTCTCTCTAGTATTAATAAAAAGAAATATACATGAAAGAATGTTTTAACAAAAGAAGAATCTAGCTTCCACTACCATACACATAGTTCAGTTTCTCTAGGCAATGAGTTATGCATAAGTGGAAGGAGATGCATATTATATCTTAATTCAAAGAATTTCTAATGCAGCTATAAAAATAATTACTGAAAACACTATTCAATGCCTTCTCAATTTCTTGAATATTTCAAGAAAAATAAAAAGCTTTAAAGATCCATCATTTAAAATATGAAGTCTGCCTAGGTCAAAAAAGTGAAGTATTTCATCACAATAAATTTGCAAAAAAATAACTGAGACAGCTAGACCTTTCTATAACCATCACCTATAATACTTATACTCCAAAAGTACACTCACAACAAGGAAATTCATTAATTCAGCTGTACCATTCACTGACACAGTCTCTATGCTCCTTGGCATATTTACCAGGTAACGTATATTCCACACCCAATGCACATTTTGCATTAAAAAATGATAAGTTATTTTTGATAATTCAATGCCAAACAAAAAGAAGAGAATAATGTGGTACACGAACACAGACTACATGCCACTCTACAAGAATGCATTTTTTCATTGTTTGGCTATCGGTTTTGTCTCTTCAGTTTTGTCAGTCACAGTTGTGCATAAACGATACTACTCTCCCACCACAGTCAGCTTTCAGTGTTGTTTTAAGCGCGTAAACGCCTTTTGGCTCTCCCTCACAGCCACCTCACATTTATCCGGTTGCTTCGACCCAGATAAATCTTTCACATCAGCACCGGCAACTCCAAAACCAAACTTCGTGTGCCCGACGGTCCAGCCGTGCCGGCCGGGGCAAGGACTGACGCTGCCCCCGGGCCGCCCGGCCCCGCCGCCGCCTCGGCGCTGTCCGCGGTGCTGAACCGCAGGGCCCGCCGCCTCCCGCACCGTCTCCCCTCCGGCCCCGGCCCGCTCCCCGCCGGGTGGCAGGGCACAAGGGACCGGCAACAAGTTTGGCCGCTAGCCCACGCCAGCCAGCGGATCCGCCTGGGTATTTTAAGCACCGGAACTGCCCGTCAATACAAAGGAGTTNGGGCCCGAGGAGGGGCGGACCAACGCCGGAACCCCAAGGGCCCGCGGTTATCGATTGCCCTTCCCCGGGCACACGGCGCATCAGTCAGCGCGAACTGCGAGGGAAGGGCCGGGAGTGCTCGCTTTGATCCTTCGGGTATGGCGGAATCGGGAGCAGGAAAGATGAGCCGTTGCTAAATTGATGGAACAAGAAAAGCTGGCAGAAGGTTGCAGGCGGCAGGACAGGGTAGAGGAGCGAGTCGTTCCTGGCCACCTGCCCTGCACGCTTCCCTCCTCTGCCTTCTGTGGGAAGCAGAAATAACCTGCAGCGTGTGCCGCTGCTACTTCTACCAGCTTGTGTGAAGAGCAAGGTGATTTTTTTTTTTTTTTTTTTAATGGGGGAGAAACAATTCCATCTCAGCATTTTTTAAGGAACAAGAATGGGGCCAGAAAAGGAGAAAAATTAAAGAGTAATAGGAGAAGAAATGAAAGTTTGTGCAGCCCTGAACCATGGGTGGGTGTGATAACTCAGCCCCCTCCTCACCACAGGTCCGCAGGGCGGACGAAGGAGCAGCTTCTGGGGCTGCGCGAGTGCAGCACTTTCTCCAGGTTACAAACTGACTTTGGGATTCAGCTCATTGTACTCGGATGGGATCACCAGTCTCCAGATAAACTGGTTTCAGCCCATTTCCTACCACTCATTACAATAAGCATTCCTGGCACCCCTCCGTTGTTTCACTTAACCTAAATTGGCAACATTTGGCCCTCAGTTTTGAGACACCAGAAACAACAGCTGCTTTGAGAAACACCAGCTCATTGCTCACTGGCCCCCAACAGGCTTACGGCTGCAGTGTTTCTTGCTCAGCATCACATTCCAGCAAGTCCACAGACTCCCTAAAGTTCCCTTTTCCCATTTTGAGCCCCAAGACCACCCACTCTCCTCCCAGTCCTCCCTGATCCAACGCAGTAGCAAGCTCCATGCAAAGCCAGATGTTTGTCACTCAGAGGTGGCTTTCCACTGGGTTTTGGGATTATTCTATTCTTTATGATGGCTTCTAGGATTACTTCCTCAGTAATCTGAGGAAATGAGCTCTGGCGTTACCTTTCACAAAGCCACTGCCAAGTGCTGCTGGCCGGGAGAAGGGAACAGGTTCTAGGAGCCCTGACTCCTAGTACACCTTCAAAAATCAGTAGTGAAGCATGGGAGAAAGTACAACGCTGAGCACCCTTCCCACACCGGCTACTTTTTGCCGCCTCCTTTCCTTGCTCATCTTCTATTTTCCCCTCCTCCTTGTCTCTCTGCTGTGTTTTCACCACGAAAGAAAATGTGTGCAGAGGGGTCAGGCAAAGGAGAAATGGAATGAGTGGGAAGGAAACCTAAAGAAAATGAAAAGGAAGCGACAACAAACAGGGAGGGAGAGTGTGAGTCAATGGGGAGGTGGGAAGGGAGAGGAATATATGAATGAATGCACAGACAGAATGAGGACAAATGGAGAATCTGAGAGGGAAGAAATTAAAGTGGGTGAGACTGCATTCATCAGGTTTAATTTTGGCTCTGACAAGCATTAATTCCTCGCACAGAAGCAAAACCTTTTTCCCTGATAGCACAACTGTTCTTAGCACACAGTCATCTCCTACGTAAGGCTGCAAAATTTCTTTCTCTGAAGACAGTGTATTTAGTCTCTCAGCCTTATGTTCCACATTCTTTCCTTTCCACAATGTGGCAGACGCTTCAGCAGCTCACACAATCTTGTTACTTCTTTCCTACAATATTATATAAAGTCCATTTGAAGCAGACCCTTTTCTTGAATACTGAGAGAATTCCCATTTTATTCTCTCTGCCTCTATTTTGTACACCTTCCTCTCCTCTACTTTTTATTCTGTGCAACTGAAATCAGGTTTTTAAGATTTTGCATAGCTCTTTGAAAGCAGACAGCTTTGGGGGTGTTCCTATTCCTCCAAGGCCTCTCATTTCTCAGCTGCCTTTTAGCGATAATCTCTGCCTGAGCTATATCTATTTATCTCCCCATAACATTACCCTTGTTTTTTCTTTGAAGAAAAGACTGGTTACTCTACAAATACTGGCAGACTTCAGTGGAAGAGTACAGCAGAGAAACCTTTTCAACAGCTCCACTTTCCTGGAGCATGAAACAAGCTGGACCTGCCTGAGACAGCATTTTGCAGAGTCACACTTCAGATTTCATGCTTCCTTCAGCCAATTGCTACTCCCATCACCTGGGCTAGGACTCAACATTTTTTAAAGCTCAAATTACTCCCAGATGTGACTCTGTGCAATCATTCTGCAGTGAATTTAGTCCTAGGTATTTTGGTCTCAAAGCACACGATACTCTCTCGGTGTTTTTCTTACCTGACAGAACTGTACTCTACTTGTCTTAACAAGGAATAGCATTGTCTGGAGGACAGGTTATGTTTGTGCTAAAGGATGACAAAATCTTAGAGTCTAATCAGAAAGTTTGTTCTGTGACGGATTATCCCTGACAGCGTTTAGCAAAAAATGTCACATACCACAAATATGGGTCAACATTATGTAATGGGAAGTCTGCCAATGGCAGCACAACATTGGAGACAACAGTGTCATGTACTTAGAACCGCAAAAGCTTGCAAAGAATTTGCCACAACAGAAGCCTTTAGCACCTTCAACATTAAATAGAATATTACCAATTTCTATAGTTTAACGCGAGTGGGTCTGTTGTTATTGCAACCTCACATAAAGGAGAGAGAAGCACAATACATGTACCAAGAAAGATGAGCTGTGACACACACCTCTTGCCTGGCGAGGTTCAACAATCTCGGCTCACGTGCCTTAGCCTGGCATTCATGGCTGCCCAGGTAGGTCACCAAGATCTTGCTGCAGAGCTACCACTCTACAGCAGACAGGCAGAGAGGCTGCCATCCAGCTGGAGAGGTGTGTGGCTTCTTTCCTAAAAGCCATGACCATTCAAGCCAAAGAAGTGAGAGGAAAAGGAGCTGCGTGCTCCTCTCCTCCCCACAAACCAACCCACACACCATTCCAAAGTTCTGTCCTGCCTGTGCTGCACTCCATTTTGGGAAAACTACTTGGCGGCAGGAGCAGCAGCAGAGTACAGCACAGAGCTGTAAGGCAACCCTCTTATTCTTCCTGTTTGAAAACACTTTTGTATTTCACAGTAGCAGGTTTTTATTCGCAAGCTGTAAAAGAAATCTCCTTTCTCAGACTTCAGCAAGACTCAGAGTTCCAGCTCTCCCTTCCCGCTTGGGAATAAAAAGGACTTGTGTTATTGCTCAGTGGACTGTGCAAGCAGAAGGCAGAAAGGCTACAGCCAGTTTTCAGGAAAGAAAAACAAGGGAAGAAAGAAAGACAGCCTTTCTTTTTCTTATTTTATTAATATGTCATTTTTGAGGACGAAAGCAAAATATTAAAGGACAGATAAACGGAAAGGTCAAAACCAGTATCCAGCATTTTGTGTCAGTCCTAAAAGAAGCATTTAGCATTTACTAAGCTTAGCAACTGAATCCTGAAGTTTCATGGAAAAAAATGCTTTGCAATTTCACAGTCATTCTTTATCTTTAGTGGACACATCTGTTTTGAGTGTGCAAAGGCACATACTTGCAAAGGATTGTGCACAAGATATTTTTGAAATACCATAGGACTGAAGTAAAATCCACACACTGGTGGCAGAAAGACACACACACACACAAAAAAGATTTAAGATCCTAAGTAAAAGCCATGACTACGTACAGTTAACATGCAGCGCGACACAGCTTCCTTTTCTACACAGAGACAGACATTGATGTATGACAATTTAGAGCACTAGGCACAGTATCTCACTGGAAACCTCATTGTTTTTTCTCAGATAGCAAAGCAAGAGGCCCTCAAATGCTCAAACAGGGAGGATGATGGCACAGGCTCCCTTTTTTCCCCCTAGGAAAATCCCAGGCAGAGCAGCAGTGCTTAGTCTTAGCTCTGGAGTGAGTCTCTCTCCCTCTTTCTCCCATTCTTTGGAAAGGTAACAGCCACAGCCAGGCACCCTGACACTAAGTCCAGCAGTGAGGCTGCACCTCTCTTGGAAAGGGGTACGGCTGCTGTTTTCTGCTTTCATGTTGCTTGCGATGCTGGGAAGCCCCCGCTATTTCTGGTAACTCTCCAGTGAGATGTATGCAGTAGTTCATACATCTCAAAACGTCTCTCCTTCCCTGTTAGGAAGACTTCATTCCACCAACTGCATTCAGGCTTTTCTTGCAAGGCCATAAAGTATACTTTAAAACGTCAAAGATACAATTCTGAGGTAATCCTATGCCAGAGGACCGACTCATAAATCTGTAGTTTTTTTGTTTAGTAGGATGTGAAAATGGCTTCTGAATGGGGAAAAGCTAGTCTGCTACTTAGATAAGACAAGCAGTCTGTGAAAAAGGCAACCAGGGGGATATGTGACAGAGATTCACTAAAGCACGAGCAGCACAAACAGGGTAGCCAAAGTCTGTTTCCCAAGTCAGAGGGTGTCAAATACAGTTTATAGCAGCCAGCTTCAAAACAAAGGAGGTGGTACTTCGTACAATTGGTGTTAAACTTGTAAGGCCAAAGTGTCAGTGCTGAAAGTTTGCATTGGCTCAAGGAGAGGCTGGAAAGTGCACAGAAAAGAAATCTTTTAGAATTATTAAATTCACAAGTGATTCAGAGTCCCTAATCTGAAAACTGTTAGAGTCTGGGGAAGAGTTACTGAAGACTGTTATAAGTGCTTGTCCTGCTCTTCATCTTCTGTAAACATCCACTTTCAGACACCGCTAGAGACTGTACTGGGCTGGGTAGGTCTTTGGTCTGGCCTGGTACCTAAGCCTTCATTCCTTACCACCTACCACTACACTACTACTACATTGATAATGAATACTTCAGTCCTCCAACTGTATCATCTGGGTGTGCAACTCCCAACATACTCTGAGCAATGTAAACAATTAAAAAGAGATGTTCCTCTCAGATAAACAGGAAGATATCAAACAAATTATCATTTTATTAAAACTAATTATGCTGCTCCTTTCCAAGTTTCAGTTTTCTGATCAGCTTTATAAAGCCTGAACAAACATTCAAAAAAGACAAATTCTTTCATAGGCAAAAATAATGTATTTGTAGTTTCATAAAATTTATTTGTTGCCTAATGGGCACAAAGTACTGTTAATGCTTAGCATTATAATTTATTAATTTGCTTTTAAGTTTAGCCTCACTTTATTAGATCCATAGTACCCCTAGAGAACAACTCGAACCTTCTGTATTTCCTCTCACCTCTGCACTGTTAATCATTCTTCCTACTTTAGTATCATTTTCACATTTAATTAGTGCTTTATCCTCCAGATATTGGACCGTATCTTGACCTTTAAAGGATACTACTGTCCTCTTCCCCTTGACAATACTTACCGCTATTCAGATTTACTTGCCGTCAACAGTTCAGTGGCCAGCCTGTGACACCTTTAAGTGAATTTTAGCCCAAGCTGAATTGTTTTAGTAAGTCCCTTGAAATATTATGTGGCAGAGCACCAAATACCTTTGTAAAGTCTTGATGCTATTCTGTACTCTACTAATCTTCTGGCTTCACCTTAAAAAGTGGAGGGAAAAATGTTCTCGTTTGTCTGGCTTAGTTTACTGTAGTACACCTTTGTCGTACCTGGTTCTCATTATACTATTCGCCTCCATATGAATACATTTTCCCCTTCTGCTTTAATATTTATACTATTTATTTCAATTTGGAGCCATGCCCATAAGACAATAGTTTCCATAGTAACTCTTAATTCAATTTTTAAAGACTTGTGACATGTTGACACTTGATTAATCTCCTGATACTTTCTTAATTCTCTCTGGGTTTTTTTAGCAACTAGTTGTTATATCAGTTCTATAAATACCCAAAGGGACACCTCAGATGCATTTGTTCAAGTGATGAGATTTCATTATGTATTTCTTAGTTGCTTTTTCCCAGCAGTTCACAATTATATCAATGATTTCCTAACCAAGCCATTATTCAAAGTATAATCCCCTTTGCAATAAACTTCATGGCAAAAGTCCAATTAATTTTTGTGGGAATAAGAACTGGTCTCAACATTTATCTCCATATTACAAATTCATTACAATTAATATTTTCTTTATCAAGTCATTTTGCATTATTGTGCCTTCAGGACTTATAACACAGTCTCTTCACATTATCTTTAACCTCTTGGCAACTGTTTCAGTGTATCCTCACGCTGTCCCTGTTTTTCTCATGTGCACTGAACTTGGAATATAAAAGTCTGTTTTGGTGGTCCTCCAGCTTTCTGTTTTCCAGTGCAGCTCATATTTTACTTTTACTTGCTTAAGTAGCCCACTGTGACCCGTTCTCTCTTCAGTGTTTCCCATTTTCACTGGAACAAGACACATTTCTGCTGGCTTTCCATTACAGTATCTTCTAGAATCTTTCCTATTGCCTTTCCCCTTTCCACAAAGGCTTTTCTCAAACCCCCTCAAGTGATCCTGTACATTAGATTTTCCTTATAATACTACATCCTTCTATTGGATGACGTCAAAACTCTTCAAAGGCAGCCAAGAAGGAGGTACATTCAGTAATACATAAAGTTAATAAAGAAAGTCTAAGTGACCAGGTCCTCAATATCAACCAATGATCTAGTTTTCTTATAACTATAGAGCTTTAAGCTTTTCCTACAAGCACAGAAGTTACTCATTCTTGATTAATGTTGCTGCCTGATGGCTTTTGTACCATCAAGATCTGGTATGACTGAGGTGACATGGAAAGACAGGAAAGAAACCATTGTCTTATCTCCCACTGCTACCGTGAACACAGCTGATTAACTACTAAGGAAACCGAAGGAAAATTATATTAAATGAATGAGGAGGAACACCCAGAGATTCCCTCTCCCTGGCTCAGAGCCTGCATGTGTAGTGAGACCAGTCTTTTAATTTCACTTGCTTGACTCAGTCACTTACTACAAGCTCTTATACTGTCTTTCAGATCTATAATTATTTAAATATGTGATCCGCTATTAGAAGTTCACAAGGAAATACATTAGAAACAGCAATTAGGAGCTGCATTCTACATGGTTTTGCTCTGGTAGGAATGTATGCCCACTTAGCACCCATATACAGGCAAATTAGATAGAGGGAGTACACAGACAATAAAGTGACTGCTAGTTTATAGCACTGCTTTGTTAATAAACATCCACAAGCATTTTAATTAAACCATGTTGTGCTCTGAATGATGTCCTACCATCATTACTTGTGTACTGAATATATGGCAGCCCTGCAGTGTGTCATTTATTAATATTATAGCAGCCCTTACAGATTTGCAGTTGCTGTATATATGCAGTGGCCCAGAATGCTTGAAGTCAGTAGAAGAATTGTATTCTGAGTCTTGAAAATCATAGAACTGACTCCAAAATCTGTTAGTGACTGATTCATTGCTCCTGGTTCTTAAACCAGGCTGCACAGCAGGATAGTTGCAAAGGCCACCTTTAGCCTAAGGAGCTTATTTGCCTTAGGATCTTTCCACAGCAAGTGGGGAGTGCTAAAATCCTCAGCAGTGTCTCAATGGGAGCTGATTGTAGGTGCTCTGGGTTGTCCCGGAAGAAATGCTTTCTCTTGATTCTACAGGAAGCTGGAAGAGAAGAGCATCCTGAGGCTAAATATAGTCTTTGTGAATGGCCCCTAAATTAATCTTATATGTGTTTGCAACAGCCGCCTTTGATATTCTGCAATATATTCTAGAATGAGAAATGAGAACGGCAAACAAATACAGCTCTCTCCTAGCCAACGCTAGCCCCTCACCTCCTTGTCCAAAGTTCAGGGGGCTTAATCTACACTACATGCTCACAGGGACAGTGCTGTCTGCAAAGCAGAACAAATAGTCATTTATCCAGGCACAGCTGTTGCCTAAAGACAGAAAGAGTGGTCGGGCATTGGAATAGGCTGCCCAGGGAGGTGGTTGAGTCACCATCCCTGGATGTGTTTAAGAGCTGTTTAGATGTGGTGCTGAGGGATATGGTGTAGGGGAGGACTTTGTAGAGTAGGGGTAGATGGTTGGACTCGATGATCCCAAGGGTCTCTTGCAAAAAATTGCTTTCTGTGTTGAAGCAGTTGGTTTTATTTAGTGCAATTAAATTTTCTGGTGTCTTGTGCTTAGCACAACTATTTACAGTAGCTGCCACTAGACAAGAAAACTGTCTTCATGGATTTTATCAGTCTCATAACGTGGTTCTTGTCATGCTTGGAAATATGACTTTGTGCATATAAGTGACAGAAAAGTTTTACAATAGCAGATCCAGCAGAGCAAGAAAAGTAATGGCGGAAGGTGGAGCTATACAGAGTTTTGTACTTTAAATGCTAGTCATCTAGATTAGTCCTACTGTTTTGCATGGGCAGCAGCTACACTGCTAGAGCTTTATTTCCTTAGATTTTTAGAAGAGTCACTAGACTTTTAAATATATTTTATAGCTCTAGCTCCATTAAATTAATTTCAAGGTTGCACCAGCCTAATTATACACACATCTACAGTGATATAGCTAATGTCATACAAAAACTGACTATAAAACCCCCTTAATTTCTGTGTACCACTAAATAGCTCCTGCCAGAAATAAATTAGCCCTGGTATTAAGACAGTACTGAAACCTGTGTGGATTTTTGGAGCAGAGCCAAATGTTCATTTAGAGTGAAAACTCTAGAAAGTTATTACTACATGTGTGTTTACATTAATAAAATTCATTCAAGCAAAGTTATTCAGAAAAGGCAGATATGGCACAGAGTGAACCTAAGGAGAGATGGACAACTGAAATTCTTTAGCACCGATAAAGGACTATTCACATGTGCCTAATAGTACAATAGAAATGAGAGCAACTGGCACTAAATTGTATCCAAATCCTCCATTCTCTGCAGAGTTTGAGGCCTGAGCAAAAATGCTCTGTGACCACTTCTCTATCATCCACCCTGTGGTTTTGTTCTTTCTTGAAGTTGAGCAATATATCACTATAAACTAGGGGGAGCAAATGAGGTACAAATCAAGCTAAATCCAAGGGCTAATGAGATTAGCAGCTCTCCCGTAGGCTATCTATAGCCCAACCACTAAGTCTTATGCCCTCAGGAGTTAATAACAGGGCTATTACAAAAACCAAAAATACATGACTGGTCTCTAACTGAATTGCAAGCAAACCTTCCTGCTTTCAGCACGGGAGCAGTGATGTCCAATAAAAAGTGACAGCAAACAACAAAACACAGGAAGGTGCTCTGAGATGTTTTCAGGGCTTCTTCCCATGCTTAGGAGGGATAAAGGATGCTTACTGACAAATGAGACACACATTGGAAAGCCCAGCTGTGAAAGCAGAGGTTAGTTCCCCACTCCTCTCACCAGGTAGTTCAAAACCAGGTAGTTCGTAATTAAAACTAGCAAAAAGTGATCTAAAACAAATATGCAGTGAGCATGATGGCTAACATGGGGAAAACCAAGCTATCTGGGTCTTGGCTTTATTTTAGTGTACAGTGCTTCAGCATTTGAAACTATGCCATCTAGAACTTGTAAGAACAGTTGTTATCAGCAAGCATTATTAAATAGCAGACAGTTTGGGCCAAGATGCTCACTCCCAATATGTGGCTGTTTGGCTGTAGAAGGCAAGTATCTTTGGGAGGTGCCAGGAGTGTCAATATAGAAATAGGAGCAAGCAGTGGGATTAGACTACAGTTGGTTTGGGGTTTTCAGCACTCATTAAAATGACTGCCTGACAGCACTATCTAAATGGAAATATTATGCAAGCTTTATGCAAACTGTGAATTCATCTCAGAGTAAAACCTCCTCCCTGTATCTTGCTGGGAAAAACACATTATGGACACATGCGTTCAGATAGAAATAGATCATGCAACCAGTTTTAGAGAATGTATGGTCTTATCCCTATTTTCTCATTTTAGATTTCTCCACCCTCTCCAGGGATGGTGGTCTGAACTCCTTATACCGTCAAACTCTCACTGACCTCAACAGAAAATTGCTCATCTCAAAACACAGCTGAGCAGAGCAGCCAGCTGCCTCTCCTTCAGCCACTTGTTCCCAAACCAAGGTTGCAATCCCGTGTGCAGCTGCAAGGCAGGCAACTGAGAGCGGGGTCAGTTCTTCAGCCTATTATGTGGTGGTTCCACAGGCTGGGGGAGCAAAAGCTTTGCTACAACAATGATCGTGGGTATCTTCTTTCATTGCTTTTAAATTGTTTTCTCCTCTTCCTCCCCCTCAACTAGCCACCGAGTCTTATTACCGCTTTGATCCATCTGAACCCTAAGGCAAAGTTTTCAGCACTGGGCACACTCCTGCCGAGAGAGTTTTGTATGAATTATAAAGTCAGGGCATTCAAATAGTACATCAATTCCTTTCCTGCAGGCTGTCTTCATGAACGCTTATTCATCTTGAAATGATGGTACTCTAAGAAATCACTTAAGCTCTTAAGCTTCCCTGATCTCATGTCACAACCTCAAGAACACCCAAAAGAGAGAAGGAGAATGCTCAGAAAAGCATAAAACCAAAAACTGTAGTCAGAAACATTTCTGTTGACGCAACTGCTGTTAAATAAAGAGATCACTCCCTGCATAGATAAAGCATAACAATATGTTCTGCTATATAGCTCATAACAAACTTTGATTCAGTCCAACATTTTTCTCACCAAAAAATTATTTCTGTGGTGTCTTGTCTTGGGAAAGTAGAAAACAGCTAGAAAGCCCGCCTGCATGCAACCTTCTAGAGACTGTAAAGGAGAAGAAGCAAATAGCAAAGAGATATCCAGCCCTCTTCTGTTGTGGCAGGACTGTTGGCTATTTCTGACACGTAGAATATTGTTCTGGTAGAAGCATATCTGAAAAATTATTTTTTCCCTGTCATTACATTTAGCAGTATTGGTAGCCTTTACAAAGCCCTCTTGTATTTCAGAGACAACATTACCACATGAACGGTAGTTGTGCACTTACAAAAAGGCCAAGCAACACAATTCTTACAGCCTTAAATCATCTCTTCCCAGCCTGCTGGAGATCAGAGGAATTTGCACAGGGGAGCAACTAAGTGCAAGTCACTTGTAATGTTCTACCTGCTAACTAAAGAGCAGACAAACACTGGCAGGCTGGGCTGGAGCTGCGGGCAAACAACGCTTGCTATGCCTCATTTCAGAAGTATAGCATTGCTTTCCTTTCTCTCATGCCCTCTGCCACACACCAGCAAGCAAATAGGAGCATGGGAGCAGCTGACCGCTTCTGATGCCAAGGCACTGTATGCGGTGGACTCTAACAGCCTGTGCTCGCCAGCACTTCTCAAAGAAAAGGAGGAGGCAGTGTTCCTCTCGAGGGTGGGGGAAGGAAAGGAAGCCGCTCTCTGTCTGCTTTATCCTCTCGTGGGAGCTAAGCAGAGGAAGCCAGATTTAGGAAAACGTATGAATATGAGACCATGGCAGGTTGTCCCCTTCCACACAACACAGCAATTGCAGTCAGAGCCACAACGGCAGCTCTTGATGTTCTCGAGTTCACATGGCTTGGAAAAGTGGGCAAGACAGAGGCACAGGGAGCCCTTTTGCACTTTGATGCTGTTTTGTCCCTTCCCAGGGCGTAGCGCTGTGGCTGGGACAGCCAAAAAAGCACACATATGGCAGAGGTGCTCTCAAAACCTCTTTGCCCTTCTCTTCCCCTAAGTGCTTTCTCCTGCTCACACTCTTTGCTTACCAGTGGTTTCTGGGGGAAAAGAGAAAAAGGAAGAACAACAAGGGGTAGACATAACTTGCCATTTCCAGAGATGACACAGCACTGCCTCAGGGATCAGTGAGCACATGCTGGTTGTGCTCCTCTCCACGAGGACACATCAGAGACACACAGAGAAACCGTAACTCCTAGGGGTGAGGAGACTTCAGTTTGACGTGTACATCACCACTGAGTATCTGACATGTACACCCCAACTGAGTACCCCCTCCCCATGCTGCCCTAGCTCTGGCTCTGCAGGATGGTGGAGAGAATGGACTCCACACATTTCCATCATTCAGAGACAGTTTATCAATTGTTTGAAGACCTGTCCAGATCAAGTTTGATTCTATTTTCAGAGCTGCATAATGACTGTTGATGACATCTGCCCACGACTGGCTGCAAGCATTGATGAGTACTGTAAACAACCGGTTTCCAAATGTACAGCCACATGTCTCCTTTCTGCTCCAGGCAGCTGATAAAGATCCACTGATGGTAGTTGCTGTTTGATATGGTAAATGATTTTGGAGATTACAGTCTTCTCTTATGTAATCTTCTTACATAAGGACTGAGAAAGAAAACATGTAAAGAGCAGAATTTGAACAGCAAAACATCAGGGATCAGGAGCTCAGCATAGGTATTGCCATCTTGAAAGTCTTTTCTGAATATGGAAGCTAATAAAAAGCCAACAGAAATAAAATTTTCCCTCTTTTAAATGTACACAAGAAACTTAAATAAGAGTTACAGCTCACCACAGAATCCCGTGTATCCCTGGTATTTAGCTAACCAGATGAATGAAATGGGAGGTAACTAAGCAAGTAAATTTTAATCCTAAGTAAACCAAAACAAAACAGTACTGAACAAAATGCTCCAAAAACTGCAGCCTAGAGTTTGCAAATGGGTTGTTCCTGAGGTAGGTTCAGGTTGTGGAAAACCACGCTGTTCTCCCTAATCAGCTGCCATGTGGTGACACACAATGTCTGGCATTTTTTTTATGCTGATTTATGAAACTGCTGTGCTACTCCGTTCAGTCTCCTCATGTGCTGTGTCAGCAGTTCCTGCTTTAAGTGTACTGCTTGTTGCTCTGAAGGAAAAGTACATTCATTCATTATTGCTCATTCCTCATAATTCATGCTCCCAGTAGAGAAAGACAGAGGGAATGACTTAAAATGCTTAAAATTTTGATGGCAGAGAGAGGAGAATGTAAAACAAAAGATAAAGAGAAGGGAAAAGAAGCAAGAGTAGCAGAATGGATGAAAAATGCACAGTGGCTCCCTTGCCCTTTTCATTCATATTTATTACTGTCTGCTCTGTTCCTTTCTTTATCTTCCTTTGCTCCGTCACGTGTCATACTGCAAGCTTTAAGAACATCGTGCTCAGATAAAATGTCAAAGAGCCAACACATGCAAGACCTGAACATACCAGAGAGATTAACAATGTTCATGGGTGGAGGCTGTTTGCAGGAATGTGAGAACACCTCAACAAGTTTCATACCTACACTAAAAAAAAAAAAAGTCAAAATCAGGAGAGAGTCTGTTTTTACTTTTGAGCATGAGGTAGAGAGTGATGGAGGTTTTTCACTGCTTCAGGATGAGATTTGTATCATTTCTTAAGACACCTGAGATAATACTGGGAAAAAATCCACCAGCATTTGCTCAAACTTTTTTATGAATTCAGTTCAGCTGTGTTCAGTTCCTTCTATGTTTGTCCTTCATATACATTCTAATGAACGAATTTGCTAGTGATGAGATTCATAGAAACTGAAATCATTATGCAAGTTATTCAGTGAAGGATTAGGAATAATGAATTAGTAAAGACTAGACTCTTAAAGACAGATGCAACTAAGGAATTTTCACCTCTGCCCTGTCATTACATTAGTTATAAACACGGGGCTCATATCTGATGGTTTGTTTTTTTCCCGTTGAAATAGCTGTAATTCTGAAATTAGTTAACATTCATTTTTTTTTCATGCTGTACTTTATCAGCCTCTCAAATGGAAAATACAGCCTAAACTTTTTTTTCTGTTTTCATTTTTGGCTTAAAATGCAAAACATTTTGATGTGCATTTCCTTGGCAGTATGATCAAGGCCAAACTCGAGGGAAAAAAGGTTAAAGCTCCTAACACTGGCTCCATTTACAACGAAGTATCACAGGCAGAACAAATCCAAACATAGTATTTGCACCTGTCTTCTCTTAAGCCCTGCAGAATAGCTCTGAAATATAAGGTAGAGAGAATATCCAAAAAGAGGGAACGTAGGGAGAAAGAAAAAAAAAACAAACTAGGGCAATATGTACAGCATGTTCTGGTTCCATGGGAGAAAACTGGTGATGACATATTGATCATCTGACTAGATTCAGTCAATTAAGAAAATGAGACTTTGACATGTTTACTACCGACTTAACTAAATGTGAGCAGAGGTGTTAGGACAGCAGCTGATGACATTAGCCCTCCCAGAGATCTCTGGCTCTGTTGCTCACTGCTATGGTTGCACAGACAGCTCTGCGAGTCTTCTGCTTTGCCGTCCTATGCCCAGCCAGTGAATCCATCTCCCTCTGTCACTGGTGCTATATATGTAACCGAGTTCATCAGACTTTAGACAGACTCCTTGAGACAGACCTGGAGAGCTGGTAACCCAGAGTGTACAGATACATATTTAACTGAAATTTCTGAAACATGCTCTTTGTGGAGCAGACATTAATAGCAAAAAAAAAAGAAATCAATGTTTTTAAACCATTTTGCTATCATCACACTGAGAAACACAGAGACATGGGCAATTTCAAGAAGCTAACTTTCTGCTCTAAGCTAGCTTTTCTATTAACAATTTTCTTTAAACTATCTCTGGAATTTTCATAACATTCTTATGGTGCTGCTTCCATTTGCTGTGTTGTCTTACATCACGAGCAGTAAGTTGGCTGTCTGGATCTCTTCATTCACTGTGACATTAGGTACTTAAGCCTAAGGCACCAATGTCTTTCAAAAGGTTGCACAGGGTGGCAACGCTTTGGTTCTGAAGATTAAATGCATCCAGGCACTGAATTCTGAATTTCAGTTATTTCTTGACCTATGCTGACAATTTGCACTCTTTTTTTCTCCACTCCTTCTAGAAGGGAGACATTCACTTATCCAAATATTTCTTTTGGATGCAAATATAGCTTAGTTGCAAAAATAACTGAATGTATATGAACAGCGGACCTTATTTATAACTTCTCTGTTCCATATGTGATTGATTGCCTCCAGTAAGGATACTCTAATGTAGCTGAGCTATTT
Organism: Tringa tobata; assembly: GCA_033628505.1. NCBI lineage: Eukaryota > Metazoa > Chordata > Aves > Charadriiformes > Scolopacidae > Tringa > Tringa tobata. The sequence continues at coordinate 3,544,838 of JAHREE010000128.1, forward strand.
GTGTTGGAGGCAGTGGCTGCAGAGCAGTATCATTTGGCAGTCACCAGATAGCTGAGCTTTCTTAGTGCTCCCCTGTACGTGCCCTAGCAGACTTTATTATTTTAAAAGTCACTAATACTGCTTATTAGAATTCTGAAATAATGGTTTTTCTTTGCTTCTGCAAACTTTTTGCTTTTCCTTCTGCACTGAAATCACGGTCAACCCTCTTTTGCTGAGTTGCCTTTTAAATTCATTTACCTAATAATATGCAATATAAATATTTTTTTTTTATTTATATATAACACCTATATTTTTGCAAAGTAAGAAATAGAGAGTAACGGAAAGTGTAAGCATAAAATACCTCCAAGTCCCCTAAAACAGAGATCGTTTTCTTCCCAAAGTGATAGCAAGAAGGAAGTTAACTGACTTCGACACAGGCGTTGAAACAGAAGAATCCAGCCCAATTAATCGCAGTGGAATGGCACAGGAGGATTTTTACAGGAAGACATTCTAAAATGACACCTAGAACTTGACGGCACTGTATTTCAATGTTGATTAGAGTAATTGGTTTATACCTGTTATAACACTATCTCAACTAATTTAAACATAATATGCCCTGAAACTATAAACAAATCATTTGGCAATGATCTGGAGGAATGCTTTATATGCAGCATCCCCTCAAAGTAAAGGAATGAAGTTGCCAGAGAGTCTGAGCAGCAGAAGCCCCACTGCTTAAAAGATGTACATGTGGATGTCTATTTCTAGACTCCGCTTCTAAACTATCAAACATGTCCCTACAGTTAACATTATGCCAGAACACAGACTAGGTTAGAAGGGAACACCGGCAAACACTATCGCAACCTCCAGGTTTCTACTTAAGAGTAAATACTTCCACGCAGCCATGAGTATGCAACTAGAACTGCCGAAAGAATTAATTATGACCTACTCATGTTCCATCTGTCCAATAAATGTCCTACTGAAAATCACAAAATATTGGAAAACAATGGATTATAACATCAGGAGTTTTGAAAGCATCCAAAGAGTGAAAGTCCAGAAGAACCCCACTTGACTTAATACACAAACTCCAGACAAGAATGGCACTGCTGGTATTTTGGCACATCATTTAGATATATTTTTATATTCTCTACTTCAAAATACTGAAATAGCCATTGAGTTCTGGAAGGATATACATCAAAAGTTGCAGGGTTTTTTCCTCACATTTTTACCACCACACCGCCACCACATACCAGCACAGTATGATCTTTACACACCTCTTGTTTTCCTTTCTTACACACGTGTAACTGCATTAGAAAATCATGTAAACTTACTTAAAAATAAAAAGGGACACAAATTCAAGTCTTGAATATGCCTTGCAGCATATTTTAGAGGTCAGCAAGCAAATACTACCTTTGGTCTGAGATAAATACTTCTAGAGATGAAAAGTTATCAGATCAGAAACAATTACCACCTCTACTTCTGTGCACTCAAGAGGAGAATGCAGCTCCTCTGCTTTGGCTTCGTAGCAAACATACCACTGTAGGCTGGAGCATCACAGTCTATGATCAGGAGTGCAAAAAACATGTATGCAGTTTAGATACAAATGCTGAATACAGAAGTGACCTTCTCTTGTTACAGAGAAGCACTATGCCACAGGGAGTCCTCTCTAGTTGCATGTTTCTATACTGACCTAACAATGTGTTTTCCAGCAGCCACTGCAGAAGCCCACTCCTTGGTTAGGACGGCAGGCAGGACCTGTATAACCACAGGAAGACTTCTGCTCCATTACAGCTGTAAGAATAGCTGTCTGCCATATGTACTGTATACAAGTGGTCATTTTAATTAAGGTTTAATCTCCTCAATCTCTGCACTAATCCTTGGTTCTCTTTCATAATATTCCCACAGAACACTCCAGGGTATTTTCTGGCATCGAAAAAGTCTTAACTTTGCTGGGTTTGCTGTGGTTTGACAGACTCCTCCGTATCCACCTTCATCTTTTATTTTCTGACAGAAATTTGCTAAATATGTGAGGCAGAAAAAAACCACCAGTGTTTGAGCATTAATTGGATGAGAATGGCAATTTGTGGATTTGAGGAATAGCAAAGGTGCCACTAGAGTGTGTAAGTGGGCAGCTGGCACAGTAGCTTTTGCCAACATTTGCGTCAACGTGGGAGTACAGCAATATGGTAGCTGTTAACATTGTATTCGATAAATATCTCATCATATGTGAAGATACGACTAGCCTTTTGGAGGAAGAAGCTGAATATTCTCTGCATCCGCAGCAGGATTTCATGTGTAATCCCAGCAAATGTCAGCAGGCCTTTGCGGGTGCTTAAATACCGTAGACAAAAAATTGCTTTCTTGAAATCTAGTGTATAGGCAAACAGTGAAATAATAGTGAAATAATTCACATATTGAATTATCTACAGAAAAACGGTGTAATGCTCAACATGGCACTTTTTCTCAGTTGACTGAAGACTTAAGGAAAAACACACAGACCTGTTGTTGCCAAGTGCACGTGACAATTTTTATTACTACAAGACTCAGCTTCTGTGTGCTATATAGACTAGAATAGACTATTTGAGTTGGATCAGCTAGTCCAACTGCCTGATCAATTCAGGGCTAACCAAAAGTTAAAGCGTGTTATTATGGGCATTTTCCAAATCCAACACTGACAGGCTTGGGGCATCCACCATCTCTCTAGAAAGCTTGTTCCAGCATCCGATCACCCTCTCAATAAAGAAATGCTTCTAATCTAAACCTCCTCTGGCACAGTTTCAAACCACATGTGCATCCACAAAAGGGAAGCACTTAAGTTATTTACAACTTGTTTTTGTTGCTGTTAGAAATAGGAAGGATGTTAAAATTATTGGTTTAGGACTAAGGAAATTATTTCTGTTTATGTGAATTTGATACATTCCATAACTATTGGAGTTAAACAACAAAGACAATATTGTAGATAAAAATGGCACTAAACCTCAGAACGGTATGTTTCTACAACTATTTCTTGCCATGAGGTTTCCTCCTGTGGATCCCTTACAACCCTTACACAATGATTCCCTACATTCTTCTATCAGGAAAAAAAACCAACCCTGGTATTAGGTTTCTGTCTTCTCGTCATGTTCTGTTTTCATTTTGCTGTGACGTTTCTCTCTGTGGAGTGTGCCTACACTTCTTTCTCCACCTTCTTAAAAGGGCCTTCTTTCTTTGCCTTGGTCCACCTCTGCTACTCTTCTGAGTGTCATAACTACACATCTATTAATTTTGAATAATTCCCAGAGCCCAATGGTCTATACTTTATGCAATACACATTCCCTTAGAAGAAAGTTCTCTATAACAGAATTTTATCATGACATCAACAATTGAAACATCACCATTTTGAAGAGTCAAAACCACTGAGATTTTCAAGAAATTTTGTCTGTGACACTTTAAAAAGGTTGATTTACAGACGCAAATAGCAACAAACACAGAACTGGAGCAAACTCAAAATATATACAGTAACACTTGGCTTGACCTTTTAGTCCATTTCATTGAAAATGAACCCACTAAATTTAGGAAGGTGATATAAATCGTTACTTATTTTCAGGACCTATTAAAAATACCCTAAGTCAACCAATTCCTCATTTTGATTTCCTTCTGCATTGTCCACTAGTATCTTGCTGCTGGCATTTACATGAACCCCAGAGTAAGCATACTTTTTCACACGGAGAAATTCTAAAACAAATGCAACAAAATATCCTGTCAACCCTCTAGTAAAACAAGGTGGCTACTCAGCAAGAGAAAATTTTCCAATCAGCAGTAATGCCACTTATCCACTCTCCAAAACTGCTTCCAAAATGAGGATTCTACTCACAGAACATCACCCTTGTTTTTATTTTTACATTCACAAAATCATATGCTGTCTTTTATGAAAGAATTTTGGAATGTAAAGCAGTGGAGGAAAAAATTATAGTCCTAAATGACAGCGCTACTTCAAACTAAAACGACTTATTAAAGTGCTTCTGCTACCATGATGGACAAAAATGCTCTTTTATGCATAGGAAATTTAGTTTTATAGTTTCACATGCAAATACAAGAAGGGCCATTTACACTTTCTCACTGAAAAGTTAATGTCTTGCATATTCCCTAATAAAATACTTTCAATAAACCTCATTAATGTAGCCACTTACATTCATAGTTATTGTCATAAGCATAAAAAAGGAAGATACTTTCTCGACCCTATGCCTTAAGCCTAACAGCTTGAAATTTATATCTGTAGAGAAATATCAAACCGCAACATTCCCTCACACCAAAAACCCAAAACACAAAATTGCACCATCTGAAGGAAAATGAAGGTCCTGAAACGTTGCTCTGCAAAGTGAGGTATCAGCAGACTGATTTTAGCAGCGGGCAGCTGAGACAGACCACGACAGGGGCGGGTGTGATTTTTTACTTCCAGTGTGGGGTCAGCCCCCTGCCTGAGAGGAGTGAAGAGCTGATGGGGATGGGCCAGTCCTAGGCAAGACAGAGGAGTGGAGAGCCTCACCACCCAGCAAAGTCACCACTTCTCTTCCAGCTGGAGACCAAGGCTGTCCTTTAAGCTGCCTCATTTGTATTTACCAAAGAGGTAAAAAAAAGAGCCTCATGCAGGCATCACCAGCCTGGCTGGACAGCAAAGAAGTTGAGGGATAAATCTACTGCTTGCTCTCTCCCAGGGTGTCTGGTGCTCTCTCCCAAGGACCTGGGAGGGCCCCATCAGCCTGAATACAAATACTCAGACATTGCTCAGAGACAGCTGAGATGCATCACTATATCTGCTGTTCCCAGCTCTGAATTCTCTTTGCTAGCAGATACTACCCTAGTGAGTTAAGTCTGGCTTGTAGCCACTCCATGGATAGAGATCCTGTCCTTTATGAAGTACTGTATGTTTTGTGGACTTGATAATGGCAGGATAAGGCTTAAACCATCACTGTACTGGTATCACAGACTCTAGCATGCCTTCCAAGTACCAAACAAATCTTAGGAGAAATGTCAATAGAGAAACACTGTAAAACAACATTTTGTATAGAAAGTATTCTACCATGACATATACAGTGTTATTTTGGACAATTTTTCTTAATCAAGCAGTAAACAATCTTGTATCAAAATAAGGACAGCTGGACGTTAATACCCTAAATAACTAGCTTTCCAATAAGAATTTAAATGAAAAAAAAAAAACAAAACCAAACCAGTAAATCCAAGTATGCTGACCCATGTGAGATTTGTGAAAATGCAAGGTTTTATGCATGAATTTGACATAGAGTGTGGAAAGAGTTGAGAAATTTATAAAGCCAAATACTACTGACTCTTCATTCTGCAGTGAACTGCTGCTCTGGTGGATTTTACAATCCTAACGGGACTTGAAGTAAGAGCACTCCAGATGCACAGTAAAAGCACCTATTTCTCAAACTAGGTGCCAAAATAAATAGTCTGACATCCCACCCAGTAGAATAGATTATTCTGCACATATATAAATAAATAAAACTCGACTCTGAAAACAAGCAACAAACAAACAAGAAAACCTTTATCCTCAAGCATCTGGGATCCAAAGGCATTCCAGTCCAAGAGAACAAATCATATTTGAGCTTTGTCACATGCTAAAGAGCAGTTCTGACCATCCCTTCAGAAGAGGGCACCATCTGTTACATTTTCTTCCCAAATCACATACATATACTCCCCTCCTCCAAAAATAAATAAATACGTAAATATATTCGTTTCATGGAAGCAGCCACAACCTTTTGAACAGATGGGAAACCTGATGGACTAAGATACAGTGAATCCCTTACTTGCTGATTTCAGGAAGGGAAACTTTTGGTTTTGAAAGTTAAGACATTTTTCCAACTTCATGACTTAGGAGAAGATCAGCAATGTAGAAGAATAGAATTTTCTGTTGTTAAACTCGAGGCATGCGGGAAGCAGACAAAAATACTTTATGCCAGCAGAGTAAAAATTTAAAAGAAAATGCACATCAGATTTGCCTGTATAACATGGGTATTCCCATTCAAATCCCTCAGTCATTGCATACTCAGGATTGCATCAAGCCATTAATTCTACAATAAATTCTCCTCCTGCTCCCCACCGCATCACTATTCCCTACTTTCTGCATATCTGAACTTCTCATTGAATCTCATTTTCCCTGCAGGCAGTGAGTCATGTTCTTCCAAGCCCCTCTGTCCTGGTTTCTCTGCTTTCATCACCTTTCTCTCTTAGTTGCTCAGCTCTTTTCTAGTTCCCTTTCCTCCCTCTTTCAGTCTCCCTCTGACCCAGGGCTGCCATACCTTGTGCACAGGGTGACCAGTTGGGATCCTTGCTTGACGAGCCACTCTCTCTCACGCTGGAGATGGCAACGTGTCCGTGGGCCCTTCCCCTGGCAGAGGGCTCTGCACTGCCCTCCTGGTGCTCCTCCCCCAGCTCCCGCCAGTCCCCTCATTCGGGCACAGAGAAGAGAGATTTTGTTGAATGATTTTGTTGGGGCCTCATGTGGGGAACGGTCCTGCCCACTCTGGCCACTAGCCAAACACCAAAGACACCTGAAGCGTGGCATCAGTAAGGGACCTGGGATGCTACTAGTCCCATCACAGAGTCAGGCGGGTGTAAGCTTTGAGCTCTGAAGGCAGCCTGCCTCCCAAAATCCCTTTGCAGTCAGTGCTCCTGGTCACCTCCCCTCTCAGTACGTATACTCTCCTGGTACCAGAACTGGGGAGGGCAAGCAGGGGAGAGGAGGAGGTGGCTGCACAACCAGGCTTCCCCTGCCGCCACTGTCATCGTATTCGCCTTGCAGGGAGATGATCTGGCTGCCTTTGTGGGGCCCTTTGGCAGGAGCCCAGCAGCCTTTCTGTGCCACTGCTCACATTGTACTGCAGGAGTATAAACACGGGCCTGTCCACAGTGCTCTCGACAGCTCTGGAGGAAATCCATGATCAACCAGTGTCAAACAGGCCCGAGAAGCTGGGTTACTTTCTGTACAGCAGCTACTGTCCCTATCCTAATTCCCTATCTCTTCTAAGAATATGGAAGTTTGCCGGTAGAAAGAGAAACAGGAGAAACAGAGAAACAGGACAAGGGAACGTGATGGGACTGCAATAAATACCAAATTGTCTTTAACGCTCCATTGTTTCTGAAGACACAGACTGGACAGTGTTTAACATTTCTCATGGCATGCCAAGGTGCCACAGAGATAAATGAGGCAGAAAATACATAATGTTTGAGAAGAAAAAAAGATAGTTACTACTGTGAGGAGAAAAAATATTTTAAAAGCAGAAAAGACCATCTCAACCAATTTTCTCTCTAGCCTACAAATATTCAAAAGCATAAAAGATGTTATCAACACTGTACTCCCTCCTGTCTAATCTCTCTTTGACAGGGAGGATAATCCTGGAAAGCATAAAGACAAGATCTTTCATCTACCTAGAAGTCTTAATACCCTACTGCTAGGCACTGTATATGAGCTACCAGAGCATTACGCTGACTTTGCACAGATCTAAGTGACCGCACAAACTTCAAGGCCTGAGAACACAAGAAATAGATCAGAAAAAAATCAGCCAGCTTTGAGTTCTCTGGAAACTCTAGACTGGAAAAAATTCCCCTGTACTTCCTGAACTTAATGCATGGACCTGAAACCCCCTGCCTTTCCTTGTTGAGCATTCTGCTTCCTACAGCAGTAACACAGGTACTGGTCTAGTCTTCTGCAAATACTGGATGTCAAACTCTCCTCATGCCCCGCCACGTACAGCCCAAGAGCTAATGTCTCTCCTACAGTATACTCTGGGAAAATTCCAGCACCTTTAACAGAAGCTGGTGTGTGTATTATAGCCCCAAATGATGGTGGTTTGGTTTTTTTTTTCCATTTCCTCTGTTATCACATAGGAAGCATTGCTTTAATTACAAGGAAAGCCCTTCCTGAAAGTAGAACCTGAAATCTAGGAAAGCACAGGTGTGCAAGCAGGACCTCCATCTGCTCTCCTTTGCCTGTCCCACAACGGAGCAGGCAGAGGGTGAAGCTCACATGCTAACATACTGTAAGACAGTGCTTAAGTTGTCTGTAAAGTGGAACATGGCATTTCACAAATAACCCCTTTTCTGCAAAGACAGAAGGCAGGATTCTCCTGCCAACTTCCCCACTGCTGCAATGATCAGCTGATCAAACTCTTTGGAAACTGATGTAAATTGTCTTTATTCTACTGTCTTCGATGAAGCTAGACAAATTTATACCCACTAAGAAGCTAATCCTTACATATTACTGCAGTAATGTACTACTGTACAAAGGAACGTAGTTGCAAAATTGCAAAGCAAATATGGATATGAAAAGAAAATGAATCTTTCTCTTTGCTAAAAGCTGTTGTTACCCCACCAGATTTCTACAGGACCATAAAAGCACAGGCTACAGACCTTATTCTCTCTATGTTTCCTCTCAAGTTAACATTGTTTTAAACAAATGCAACCTTTTTTTTTTCCTATTCCAAATCAGTTACTATTTCCTGTTCTGCATTTAATTTTTAATAAGGAATTAAATATGTACTCTGATAAAAAAAATCAAATTCCTTTTGAATTACCCAAATGTTAAACCCGCACTTCTGTGGCAAAGAGATGGCGCTCTGAAGAACAGAGCCATCTACAGAAATCTTTTTGATAATGGTGTCCTTCTTTCAAATCCAAACATTTCCTTGATGTAGAATACAAATTGAGCTCTAGTGTATAAGTCAGCTTGGATTTCAAAGTTGGCCTTTATACTTTGCCATTAATTAATTCCGTCCAAGAAATTCAAACAAAGATACAAACAAAAAAGTTCTCTAAATACGTTACATAAGGCATTCAGAATATTCCGATTCATTCCCCTCCAGGAACACAGCAGAGTCAAAGAATAGTGTACACAGCATGTTTAGACTGTATAAAAAGCACTAGAAACTGTAAGAATAGTTTCAGACCCATTTATTTAAAGCTCTCCATTATAAGAGCTATTGTAGAGTATTTGCTAATCAATCTACACTTCTGAGTTCTAAACAATTGCAAGCTTAATGAAGTGTACTTTTCTTCACTTTAAGACACAGGAACAAAGAGTTTCCTATTAAAAGGGAGGAAATGAAAGCAGAAGGCAGAAGACCTCTTTCAAAAATTACTGGAGCTTCTGAGCAATTTAAATATTGAATAGAAAGTCAGAAACTCTTATTTGGGATCTCTTTTTTAGGGGGAAAAAGATCTGAGAAGGAGACTTTCTTTCCCAATACAGTCCATGTACAGCTTTACGTCAGATAGGATGAGTATTCTCTCTGATATGATGAGGGAAGCCTCCTAAAATCTGGCAGGGAAAACTCATACAACTTACTCCACATTATTTTAAATCTCATTTTGTTGCAACTACCACAACCTAATTAAAACAGAAATTGAGAATTAGGGTTAGTGGTCAGTCAGTATAGAGACATCTTCCAAGCTGAGTAATCAAAAATGGTTTTTGCTGGGGAGTGAGCAAGACAGCATAGAGTAAGAGCACAGCAGATACATCTATTCAGCCTGAAAGTAAATTAAGAGTTTTGTTTTTCTTAAGACTGACTTAGTCCATCTCATATAGAAACACAAGGGAAACCTATCCCCTAACATCTTTGGCATAAAACTTACTAATATTCACTCATCTGAAAAACAGATCTGGTAGACAAGGGAAGAGTCAGAGTCACAAAGCTATGTCAGACCAAAAACCAAAGTGAAAAGTAGACTTTTTTGTGTTCCCCACTACTCCACAATGCACAGATGGCATCTCCCTTCTTGTCCCTCCTGTGGCCATGTGACAGTCTTTTTATAAGAGGCCACAGAGCAAAGCTGATACCACACAGTGCTACAAGCACCATTAACTTCTGTGAAATTCCCCAAGCCCGTTATCTCCTACTCTCAGTTCTTTATTCTTTGGAGCCCAGCTCACAGAGAACTAATTCCTATCAGCTCCTTATTTGTGCCAGGATCTTATATGATCATCGTTTTTGTGTAGCCCATCTGATTGTTTTCTTGTAATTTTATTTATTGTGTAGTGAAACCTAGAAAAGTCCTACACCAAACAGTATCATTTATATGACTTAATTTCTAACACTTAATTGCAAACATGCAGCATGAGAAAGGAGGTATTTGACATTCTCTTGGCTATTTATTTAGAGATAGACATAAAATAATGGACAATCTTAATAAGGTTTTAGGTTAGAATGACTTGTAACATTTCCTGGGACTGTCTATGAAGATACAATTCCTGTAAGGGGAACAGAGATTAACTCCAGTGCCGATAAGGGCATAGAGGAGCCCTTATTTTTCTTTTAGTTATCGTGTTTATGATAACTAAGGCTTATGAATCACTGTAATTCCATCATGGAAATTTTGAGGGGTTTTGGGTTTGTTTTTAGTATACGTTCTGGTTAGTGCAATCTGTTTAAATATTCATCGATGCCCTTTAGGCACTGAAACACCTGCACTAAAAGACATAGAAAAAAATTCACTTGTGTATTGTAGGAATCAGGTACTGGGAACGATCTAAGCCCAAACCAAGAAAATATCAATGGTTTCCCTCTTTCCTCCCCGTAATAAATTCCAAATGCCCTGATTCAGCCTTTCTATTCTACCTGATAATTAAAGATGCAACTAAAACCATACTGTGACACATGACTGAATATATTGTCCCTTGCACTTAAATATACCAAGTCCAAAAGAAGCTGATACTTGCATTCTCCTAGCTTACTTATTTGAATACCTTTGTGATCTCTCATGTGGTCTCTTTGTGGTCTCTTATTGTTGCTTGACTTATTGTGTGGAAATTCGGTATGGTGTCTCTAGTTATGGTCTGGAAAAAGATAAACGACCTCAGAAAATGTAAGTAATAACCACAAGGATTTTGTGAAGGATAAGCAGAACCACCAGTAGCAATGAAATGTTGATTTTGATGGGACATGACCAAGTAGGAGTTCTACCTCAAGTCAGAAGCAAGCTAAAAAGTGTTCATGAAACCACAATAGCTTTTGATATCAACATGGGCTTCAGAGGAAAGAGGAAATTCCAGTTTTCTTAAGGAAATAAAGTCCATCTGATCCCACATAACTTTGCAATGTATAGCCAGATATTCAGGAATGAAAAAGCAGGCTGCACCATTTGTCCATGAAAAGCAGTGTCATACAAGGAAAATCTGCATTTTTATTGTGACTACAATTTATAGACTACATAGTCTGGTGTGATGACAGATGAATACTTCTGCAGCATAGTGTGGGATGACTGTCGATTATGCTAAAGGCTCTGTAAGGAAGGTTTCCATGACAGCATTCTGTGTATCACTGGTATTTTGGAAATAACATTCAGTTTTGATCTCTGACTTTTACAGATTTTGCTGTTCCCATGGAACATTATATTTGAGTAGAAAAAAGCCAGGGCTAGCATGCATGTTTTGCATACAGCCAGGAAAGCCTGGAAGTGATATTCCTGTGATAAACTGTAGAACTATGTGACAAACCACAGAGCTATTTGATAAATGCACCTATTAAACACCTTTAATTACCCTTTCTACTCTCTGGCCAGTAACCATTCTGTCTCGTGACTTATTCTGAAGTTTTATGCTGTCGAACAGGTTCAGACAGCTGGCATTTCCAGTCTGCTGTGTACATTAAAATATAGACCTTTTCTTGAGAACTAACTCTGCATCAAAGCCCAAGAGAAGTTAGTTTCAATCCTGGGCCAAAAGAAAAAAACAACAACCAGCTTTTCTATGCATTAAAATGTGATGGCTTTTAAAGCACAGCATCTCACTTCACAGAGCTGAGGATGCATTTAGCATTGAACGAGAGGAGAGAGTTGGGACAGGAAGGGCCTTAAAAATACTTCAGATTCAGATGTCCACAAAAGTTGTTCCAAGTAATTTTTTAATCTGTTTTGCAGATGTCTTATTCCTCCACATTTGGACAGGGATTTTTCAAGGGGTCTGAAAGAGCTAGCTGCCCAGTTCCTATTGAATTTCAGTAGCATTCCACCTCTTAAATCCAACGTGCTGCTCTGAAGGCTATTAGACATGAAAGATACCCTCCGTATACGAGTTTAAACTAACACTGATTATCTGTGGTTTTTCAAGAACAAGGCTAAAATACAGATTTTATCTGCAGCAGGGGGAGAGGTCCTGTGTAACTTGCTGCTGGTTTGGAACTGGGGATTTTTGTAAATTCACCTATGACTCTGACAAAGCAAACTACAGCATCACATTATGCATATCTGTCTGTAAGCATGTATGTGCAATTTACATACAATAAAATATCTAACTAGTTGCAACATCCTTAAGGAGCTTTTCTCTAAATCCATTTAAATTTCAAAGCATAGCTAAAATTGCAGGAGGATTTTAATTGTATACAAGATTTGAGCTTGGATAAGTGATCCGTATGGATTCTTAATCTTTTGTGGGCAGTCAGTACTTCTTAATCAGTGTAAGAAAGAATTCAGTAATAAACAAAGAATGGGTGACATTAAAAAAGCACGGATTTTCTAGTAAATTTGGAGATACAGCACACAAAATTCCCTCTGATAAGGGAAAGAAAATGTATTTTTTCCAAAGTGAAACTTTTATTAATTGACTTGCACACATTTCTTAGAGAATTATGAGAAAAATTTGAAGAAGTGGTGAATGAGCAGTACAGCATTCCTCAGCTACTCTCAGGGACAGAGAAGAGACCTCTCCACACACTCCATTCCTAAAGTAAATGCCAAAATGTTTTGCTGTATAAATGTCAGTCAGAAGCATTAGCCACTGGTGTCCCACTTTCATGCATACTCCTTCATTTCAAGCTCCAAATAACCCAATAAATTATACCAATGTATGTTTCCATCCTTACAAATGCTTATCAGTAGTCCTGCACCATGTCAGGAAAGCAGTTTTGCTGGGGAATGGCATGGAAACGAGGCTTTTGCTCCTGAAGAATATACAGATTTAACTTGTGGAAAGCTTGTGTGTAAAGGAGGACCTGATATCCTTTAATAACATGTAGTATGAAATTAGAGCTTCCACTGGAATCAACAAGAGCAAGATACGCTGGTGGCACCATGGATGACCTAAAGCAGCACTTTGTGCTGAACTATGGTACTGCCTAATGATTAACACAGTAAGAATTTATCTGACAGACCAGGGCTAACAGAGAGTCCAAGGCCCTTGGCACAGCCCTAGCAGTGAGCGCTACTTGTGATAGTAATTCGTCTGTCTCTCTAAATTTACAGCGAGAGAAGGGGTGAGATAAAGTCCTGAGGAAGAACACACAGGTGAAGCAGGGAGAGGCTTAGTTTATTGTAGCAACTTACTTTATCCAATGCTAGAGGAAAGCAACACTTAATCTTCTTCAGGATCAGGTAATATACTCAAGAGAGATGCTTGTTTCTGGTAGCTTTTTTCTTCCAAAATAAAAGGGTGAGGGGGGTTCTGAACCCACAGCCAGATCTGCTTTGCTATTCACCTGACTTCTACCCACAACTCTTGTCTTACAGACTTGCTCCATGTTCTTTGCATAAGGTCTTAAAGAAATTTGGAGAAGTCTGGTCTGGGGGAAGAGGCAGAGTCTTCCATTTTTGATGAATACTGGTAATCACAAGAACAGGCCATGGAAAAATAGTTGATGGGATGCCCCTGGAATCTATGTTATGGTCTCGCGTGTAGTAGTGTACCTTGCTACCTCAGCCTACTTATAAAGTGCAGAGCAGCACTCACTTCCATACCTATGGTTTATTACTTTACAGGAAAGAGAAAATGAAGAGGGGGGAAAAAACCGCTGCTCAGTCTTCTCCCTTTTTTTCACCAGCTTTTGTTTATTCTTGGTCCCTATCCTTGTCTTAAATATTAGATAACCATTTTGATGTGAAAATGCATGTAGGCAGACTCTTTGGGATACAACAACTGCAGAATTTCCCTAGTAAGCAAGCAGAGAGGGTTTGCATTTTGCCCTACATCCCCAGCTCCAGAGACCCTTCTCACACAGGGGGTATGTTACATGCCCTACAAGTCTGACAGCTGGCTTCTCTCTGTTCCACACTCCTCTTTGTAACATCACTCTGGAAAACACCACCTTGCACAAGCCCTAGGAAGACAATCAAACAGAAACCTAAAGTCAAGGGCAAAATGACACCATGCCAATTGGAAGCTTTGATGATAAAGTGTTCCCAACCCAGACAATCTGGTTATATACCATGTTCAAGCCAAAGTCACAAACAAAAATTAAGTATGAATTAACAACCTGAAAAAGAAGCCAAAGAGGATTTCAGACTTTCTGCCTTTCTGGATATCCTGACAGTTGACAAGCCTTTGAGCTGGAGCAAGGTGCCTTATCTACACTGGCTCTCCTGCACAGGGAAGGCTGAAGGAACGCTGCAGAGAGCAGGTACAGCTAGCATCCAGGGCCAAAAAGAGCACCACATTTCAGCAAATTAGAGCATGTAAGTATGCAAAGCATTTAGATACCTTATTTTAAAAATTAAATGTCACAGGAAAGTGAAGATAGATGTTACCTTGTGAAAAGTTTTACTTCTCCTCAGAATATGTTGGCACCATAGGCCCTGTTATTGTGTACTTAGCAAGTTTCCCTAAAATCAAAACACCAAGAAAACCCACAGAGTATGCCAATGTTTCTTCAGCTGAGAGGTGGGATTCCCTTCTATGTTATTTTTCCTTTTTCTTACCAATGAAAAGTGCAATGAACACTTGAGCTGTAGAAAATACACTGTAAAACCCCAGTTTTCAAACAGACACCATTTTATAGAAGGTGGTAAAGTCCTATGGCTCCCTGCTTGTTTTGGCTCCTCTGTCTGAATACAACAGGAGGTAGCTATGTAATATCTGATACCTACAATTCATTTAGCAGCAACTATTCTGCTTTTTTTCCAAAGAGAATACCATGCAACTCTAATCAGAGTTGAAGTAGATCAATATGAGCCTTTACTTTCATTATATTTAAAGAGACACATGATTTATTGATTTGTGTATCAAATTTTAGCACACATATTTTGTTTTGTCTGCAGTCAATCTGCTGTAACGCACAGTGGATCTGTAGGTCCAAGCGTCATTCAGTACAAACCCAGAATAATTCCAGGAAGGTGATTAAGCAACTATATGGGCATAATACACATTTCTTTTATGTTGTCTTCAAGTTTGTCCTATGTAGAGATTTCCACTTGAACAAAATGAAATAAGTTCGTGCCCTGCAGAAATCATTAAATGTGAACGTCCTTGCTCTCAAGGGTTTTATAACATGGTTGCTTACTGGACTTAAACACAATGTGTTATTTCTAGATATTTAAAAATAATTTAAAATTAAAAGCTAATTTGTCCTGTAATGTTGATCATCAGTTGAAAACAAGAAAGACCTGGTTAAAAAACAAAGGCCACATACTGTTCTGCCATATATCCTTTGCTTTACATGCCTTTTTCTTCTAGGGCATTTATTTGGTTTCTTTATTTTTAAGCAATATGTTCTGATTATACAACTGACATGTGCTGATCACCAGAGTGAGGAATTAGGTAGGATTCACCTCACTGGCCATGTATAGACATGTACACATTAGAGATTTAGTTTAACAACTATCTAGGCTCCCTCTACAGTCAATGCAGCAGGACAGGCACCTCACTCCATCTTCATCTTGGAATCCTCTCCAGTGACCAGCTCCACCTAGATGGGTGACCTTGGCTACATACCTGAAATTTATACACCCAAATACAGAAGAACCCCAGTTGCAGTGAAAGCTGTTGATTTTACTTAAAAACAACTTTGCTCATTTTCACAGGTTTGACCCAGCCCCAATACCTCACTTCAGCGACGCATTACAGCTAATTTCCATGAGATTAGCACATTCTTACAGTCAGGCAAATACAGAAAGGACTTGCTGAATCATGCCCTCAGTGAAAAAGATAGACTGATACTCACTTGTTAAAGCTTGTATAAATCATATGCTATCCTTAACAGAATTAATTAAAAGTATTACGGATAAAGAACAAACGCACAGTCTAGCACCGATAACCTATGAGAGAGGCTTTTACTTCTAGCACCTTTGACCTTTCCTACTCCCAGTTGCAGCCCCACTTTCCTACTCCCAACTACAGAAACATCATTCACATTTATTTCCACTTGGAAACAAGGGAAATGAACATGAGAAATAAGTTAATACTAATGAATGACAGAATGATTGTCCGCTATGGAGTTATCATCACCTGCTAATAATTCATTTTTTCCTGGGCATAAAGCACGTCTATTATGTGTGTCCTGCATATTAGCAATGCTGGAGCCGGGAGCAGAGAACACCAGTTTTACTTTTGCCATGTGAATAAAAACATGGTCCTGTGTGAATGACTCACTGCTGTTGTATAAGCTTGTAAGCATCTTTGCGTGAAAGATGAAGGCATTTTAGATAAGCCCACTTGAATCAGTGCTGTCCTCTCAAGTTTAAGGACATTGTTCTGAAGAAGACAGACTTGAAATGCAACAAGATGTGAGCTAATGTATTACTGTAAAAGAAATCCACCAAAGATCAGCTAAGAAGTATTTTTTACTGCAATACACAGTTCACCTTGGCTGTGGAAATGCCTCTGGTTAGGATTTATTTTGAACTTTGACTCCAGTTACACAGCATTCCTGAGGGCAGGTGTGGTCATTCTAAACTCATTTTAGGGAGGTGGTAGGTTTGAAAAGTACACCAAAGCACAGCTAGTTTCATGGCAACATTTTTAAGAACTACTTTCAACAATAACAGATTAATCAATTTCTTCAAGTATTACCTGCAGGCTTAAAGAGAAACGTTTTTATTTCCTGCCTCCATTTTTCACCAAACTCAACCTGTCAGGACTAGAGTGTGCTTGGATGAATCCTCCCTCCCCACCTCTGCCAGCATTGCTGCGGACTTGCTGTTGGCTGCTGGGTGCACTGCTGCTGCTCCTGTCCTCCTCTGCTCAGCCACATCTGCTGCTTGGGCTCTTGGGGGAGGAAAAGAGCTACCCTGGGAGCCCATGGATGCCCTGCCTGCCAGGCCCTGTGGGGGCTCTGAGATCCCCCTCTCCTCTCTGTGGCTACTGAATGTGCCCCCACATACGGCCTGATGTATCTAGAGGAACTACTTGGCTTGTGGGGTAGCACATACGTGCTTTGCCTTGGGGGAGGTGGTGTGTAGGAAGCCTGAGAAGTAGAGAGGTCTAGAGGAGTTCCATTTGTATGAACTGGCACGCTCCTTTGTCACAAGATTGAAAGTATGTATGGCCTTTATAAACTTAGGGCTATTATTGCTGGCACTGGTTCCTACTCTCTCACCAGTCCTGGAAACCATATTAGCAGGTACTGCACAGATTTCAGCACAGTCAAACAGGAAAAACCTTGCAAACATTTATCATCTTACATACGCAGTCATGCCTAACAGATGACACAAGAAAGATACTACAAACTTGAGAGATATAACTTGTCTAACAGGCCCTATTCTTTAGTCATCCAAGACAATCTGCTTTTGTGTTGGCTTTGCTTCCCTGGGCAACTGCGCTGAAGCTGGAACGCTTCCTTCATGCAGCCCAAGTGCTGGTTTCCATTTTGTAGAGCTACACAAATTCGATTTGCTTCAGTGGTTCAAAAGTTCAATGGGGAAGAGCTCCCGCGGAGAGGAGAGGGCGAGCAGCTCGCACTAACAAATGGGTGCTTGCCTTGGAAAACAGCACATGTCTGTTCCCCTGCATCCCAACTGCTGGCTGCAAAAGCATCCCACCGAGAGCGAGCCTGGCCGGGGAAGCAACTTCACGGACCTTTGAGTCACCAGGAGTAACACATACAGGAGCCAGAAAAAACATTTTGCTATTTAAAAGGCAATCGTATAGTGCTTGATAAAGTTTATTATACCAATTTGTGGAATTGGGAGGGAAAACAGTATCCAGTTGTTTGAGGAAAGCATTCAGATGTAAAATCTGACCTCAGCTCCGTGCTGTTGTGACAGGATAGAGACAAAAGGATACACAATCCCCATAGCTAAGAAAGGGGAAAGAAAAGTTGGTAGCTGAAAGAATCCCAGCTGCTGCATAAGGACAGTCACAGTGTGTGAGCCCAAAGGGAATCACCCACATCCAAGTCCACGTCAAGGGCAAAAATTAGTACAAAGGCAGAAGTACTTGGGAGGTTTCAGTTATTGTGCCTCGCTAAGGTCAAGCAAAAGTATTTTCAGAGCAAATGAATAAAGGTAAAACATACTATTCTTTTCTCAAAAAGAGCAGGTCAACACAGTGTTATTCCACAAGCAGAATGTATCACAAAGAAATACCTTCCTCAAAAATAAAGTGTCCTGCCCTGCTCCTACTGGAATCAGAGATCTCACTGGCACTAAGGGAGAAGAATTAGACCTATGCAGTAAGCACAGATAAGAATTTTTCCACACCAGTCTACTACATTTATATAGCATGGTGCTATTCTGAAGGGTTTGAAAGACATTTAACATGCTCAGCAGTGTTACCAGGACCCTTCAGCTACCAATACATACAAGCTTCTCTATCATACCGCATCAACAGCCAACCCCTCTGCCTGGAAATCCTTCTCTGCGGTGGGACAGGAGAGCTCACAGATGCAGTGATGACACTCCAGGAGGCAAGGAGCCCTGCAGTGAGTCCTCCCAACACACACACACACACACACACACACACACACACACACAGCCAGCTCTGCCCCCAGCATTCACATTGGCTTTACCAAGAGCTTCCTAGGAACCTCAGCATCTTAAATTTTACTTGCCAAAATATTTTACATATAAACCCTCAACACTTCCTCCTGCACACACCTCACTGCTTGGGGGGAAAAGCATGTGCGTGGCAGATGTTAGCCCCACTGCTTTGCAGCTCCTGGAGGCACTCAGGAAGGGAGAAGGGGACCACAGTGTGCAAATTGGCATCACCTGGCATGCAGTGATGTCCTTGGTGCTGTCTGCCCACTGAGGGCACACCGATACCCAGCTAACCATAAGACTTTCCTTAACCACCTCTCCCTGCACACAATTCATAGAAAAACTGCATGGAACAGTACATCCTGGTACCATGTTGTGCATAAGAACAATCTGCTGACCTTGAGCAGACCCAAAGAAATTATTTAGACCTGAAGTTACCCATAGGGCACTCCCAGCCTTTCCAGACCTGTGATTAAAATGTCTTTTTTTTTTTGGCCTTTTCCAAAAATAATATGAGATAATTTGAATGATGAAACCGGATGCTGGTAGAGGATACTGTGAGGTCAAAACATTTTATACGTTGTGGTTGGAAAAAAAAAAAAAAAAGGCAGTTACTAAACTCTGTGGTTTACATAAAGTGCTCTTAGTTTTATTTTTTAAAGGCACACCAGTCCCAGAAACATTCAAGTTGGGTGGGCAGTATTTTTATTTCAGTCTCAAGCAACTGGTGGAAAATAGGAACAGACAAGCCATGAAAGCATAAGCCTACCTTTGGCTGCTTTTCTGGCAAGAGATTGCTGCTCAGGCTGAAAATGCTGCCATAGTCTACAAGAAGAAAACTGTGGATGAAAAGTTACCTCAGACTTATGTGTCAGTTTTAATGTACGAGGCCTTTATCATGAGGCAGAACTAAGAAAAAAGTCCCAAACCACTAAGGGCATTGTGGCATTTTTTTTTTCCCAGACAGTAAGAAAACTCCTGCGTGTTGCTATTTGTGGTTTATTATGTGTCTGTGCATCAGGAGCATAAGAGTTTTGATTTGTAATGGTTCAGACACAGGTCAGGAAGCCTGAGCCAAGGGTAGACTATTTCTGCTATGAAACTGCCTTTTTTTGCTGGCCTGAGATTGTTAGGGAGTAACCCCCAAATCCTGGAATGATATGTCTGTGTTGTCGTATCAAACAAGCTGCGAATACATAAAGAGAAAATTTATGTCAGAAGCTACCTTTGACCACTTTCCTCAATTTCAACCGTTTCTTTCACACTTTACAACAACAAAAAAAAAATTAAAAAAAAATATGTTTCTAACAGTAAGAATAGCATAGCCCTTGAGAAATTACTCAGGAAAGAAATGTTGCGGTGTTTAAAGGGAAGATTAAACAAACACATATCAGAGATGTGTTTAAAGCTGTGGGAGCTCAGCCAGAGATGCTGCTTTGCAGCTGGAGAGACAGGGGACAGCTGCAGGGGCTGTCAGGGCTGCACTTGAAGGTGAAAGAGCCCAACATCTCCTCTTGCGCCTTCGCCAAGGCAGACTCGTGTGCTGGGGGAAGTCCTAGAACTGACAGCCCCTAGCCAGCCTAACCTAAGGAAGATTAAAAGGAGAAGGATCACCACTCAGCATGAGTGTTCTTTGTGGGTTCAATCAGGTTCAAACCAATGTTTAGCTACTTTGCTGACAAAACTAGGTTTCCTGCTTTCTTGTTTTGAGTATTTGTACTTCAACAGCTGCACCTCAGTCACTTCTCTGCATCGCATGCTGTATCACTCCACGGTCGTGGTCCAAGAAAGAGAAAGACTGTGCATGGGAAGAACTAAAGAACTCTACCTCATCCTCAAAATCTTTCATCTAAAGACGTGATTGCATGGGAGAGGTGCCTAATGCACACAGGGAGCCATCTTCTGCACTTGCAAACACAGCTATAGCTGCTTGGTTTATAGAGTTCATCTGTGGTTGTTTCATCATAAATACTGCTGAGTTCTTTCCTCTGCCTGCAGAGGGACAGTTCTGTGTCCTCATTTTCACTATTAGGATGTTTCTGAAAAACTCCCCATTATTTAGCACTGTGAAAGCACACTGTCTCTTCAAGCATAAAATGTTGGCACTGGTATACTCTGTGGGTTTTTATACAGTAAATAGATCAGATTATTTTGTTTAAAACTATTGTTCTAAATACAATCAGAGATTTCTGGCACTTGGATTGTGTTCATTTTGGCCTCATCACAGCTAAAATTCTGACTTGAAGCCCATATAAATATTTGCCCTTTTAGCATTTGTTTTGATTCTAATCACATTCACAGTTTGTTTGATTGCTTTTTTAAAGAAGAAAAGTACTCATAAATCAGATTGAATAGATCACTTTGCTACACAGTTTTGCCACGAACCTGTTCTGCAGGGCAAGATATTATTTCCAGATTTTTCCTGCAACCTCCATAAACATTTACTTCATGGAACTATACTTGCTTTAACATACATTTTCGTGCACAAGTTAACTATTCTCCATTAATTTCCTTAGCACGAAGACTCTGCGTAATAAAAAACGCCATGAAGCTGTACATTCTTCCTTGTTTATTTAAATACCCTAATCAGTCTTAGCAAGTTCAGTACTGCGCATCGCAAACAGGCTAATCTCCATCTATCAAAGTGAGCCTTGCAATGAAACATTAACAAGTTTCAGGAGCACACCCCAAGACTATTCAGAAAAGATCCATTTCAGCCTTTAAGTACATGTGTCTCTGACACTGGTTTATCCAGGAACAGTGTTTACATGTTCACATCTGGGGGCAGATTTTGGCTTCAAATTTGGGTGAGATGAATGGCTGGGAAATTAATATATGTCTGGTTTACAAAAATGGATTTTGTGCTTTTCTGAACAGAAACAAAATTCATTTTTGGATTGACTTCAACTTGTGGACTGACCCTCCCCACATTCACATGTGTGCTTTGGCAAATGCGTTTTGCATCTAACTAAATCAGGACAGGGAGATGGAGCCTTTGACCTCCGTGTTGCTGGTTCAGATGAATAATTTTTCAATGTATTTATGGTGGCAGGCATTCTCTGTTCACAGCGTAGGTAGAAAAAGTGAGCATTTACTGTGATGTGAAGCCTACACACTGCAGTGCTGTAATGCTCCTGAGAGATAGCGAGGGCAAGGGAGGGGAAGGGACTGCAAGCACCAGCAGAGAGCTCCCAGCCTGCGGCAAGGTATAGCTCCCCATCTACATGCACCATGTGTGGTTTATGTAAGATGTAGCACATTGTTTAAGGCCACTTATTTTAAAATACTGACACAGAAATTTATCACAATTATCATGAATTATTGCCTGCCTTGCCAGTTTCTGCAGTAGACAGTGAATGGGTCTGGGGTTGTAAAAATAGTCTCAGTGCAATGGATGGTTTATTATGGTCAGGACTGGAAAACCTACAGTATTGCTAATTCAGTGCAGCTGCTCTGCAAAAGCACACATGGCTTTGGTAACCTGGCTTTGGGGTTGAAAATGTAGGGCCTTTCAGAAGATACAAATCCCCAAAATGAAATGTGAGAACTAATGTACTACAAATATCTTTTGCCATATGGCACACGTGCATCAGGAGCTGTCTAAGATTCTTCAATGCATCGCTCAAAACCCTCTTCAATGTCTTTGCTCTGAAAATACTTTTTTAAAAACCTAAGTATACATTGTCAGAAGATACCCTGTTTTGAGGAGAAGGGGAAGGAATTTATCAAAAGCATATTTAAGGGAAGCTTCAGAAATTTCTTTAACTTTACAAATTTTTTGTTTTTCCAGAAAATAAAACCATAATTCAGTCAGTTCAACTTATTATACAATAACAGCATGTGCTGGAGTTCACCATTATACACAAATAGTGAAGTTTCTAGTCTTCTTTACTCAATATACAAGAGTATCTATTCTAGAAAGATGTAAATAGAGGGCCAGAAGGGAAACAAGCAGATCTTGTAGCCAGGTCTGCTTATTAAACGCTCCAGAACTGAATCCAGTGACTTTTTGTCAGACTAAAGCACATTATGCTGAAAGGCAGTCAGTAAAGAAACTGGTACTTCAGCAGAATATATCACTTTCTTTGATATATTGTTCCAATTATAAATCACTGTCACTGTTAAACATTTCTGTCTTACTATTTGCACTCATCTGGCTGCAGCTTCCAGCTGGTGATCCTCCTTATGCCTTTCTCCACTACATTAAAGAGCCCGTTAGAACCCATTAAACTATTTATATGTTGTAATCAAGTCGCCCCTCAAGCCTCTTCCTGACAAACTAAACAGATTGAGCTCCTTAAGCCTCTCCATGGAAGGCATTATCTCTAACCCTCAAATGATTTGGGAATTTTTACCACGCTCTGCTGTTTCCTAGCTGTAGCTTTTTTTTTTTCTTTTCTCCTTTTTTAACCATGAACAGATGATCTTCTGCAATCCCAATATACCAAAGGTATAGAAAACAGTATCATCCAATTTTTCCTATTTATTATGCCTACTTTTGTCATCTTTGGATTTTTTTTCCCAGTGCTGAATACATATGAGAGTTACACATGGAATACTGTCTTAGTTTCCTGTCACACTCAGAAATAGGCACAGCACCCATTTCCATACACGTAGCTGGCAATCCTTGCTCCTAAAGGTGTATATACTTTAAATGAATCAGTTCATCAGTTTAGGAAGTGGCTCAGATATCTCTGATACCCTGCTCATCCTGTTATTTAATATTCTACCGGTCACTGTGTTATCCCATTTTTCATGCTTACTCTCAGATTATTGAGAAACTGCGCCTTCCATTTAGCCTGTTCATCATTCACTGAAGTGCACTTTACAGGTTCGATGTTGCAATGCTAAGTGATAAAAATATACATCTCAGTCAAAAAGTAAATTTACCTCAGAGGCTGAAATCAGGTTTGTCTGACCACATTAATTATACTCTTATTCTTCAGTTCTGTCAGAAATTTTCTTCCTAAGATTTTTCTTGCCTTTCTCTACAAAACAAGAACTAGTCCAATTTTTTGGAATGTCACTACGCAGATTCCCTGCTCTGGCAGAATGATGGTTATATTCTTGATCTTTTCTGCTCCTCTTTTGCATTGCAAAACTTTCATGCCGTTTCATTTCCCCTCCACTTTTTACATTCTATATTTCTAATTCCTTACTTTGTGTTCTCCTAAAGTAGGATACACTTGTATCAGTACTTTCATGTACAGTATTTTCATGTTGTCAAGGGATATCAGCTTTTTGGCCATTTAGAAAAATCTCAGATCTTTGAGATTTCTTTTACATTTTTCTGTGTGTGTGTACACATACATACACACATCATATTTGTTCTCATTTTTCTTCAGCTCTGATAAAGCACACCTTGGGAATCAGCCACCATAGACAATAGTGGTTGGAACCGGTCCTCTTTCTATCCATTACTGATGTAATCAGGTCATGGCCACCAGCTTCTGTATAAAGACTGATTTCTGGCCCACCAACTAACTCCCTTCCTCCTTAGAAATTAGGCTCAAAATGCAGCTACTGTGTACAAAGAGCCAGAAATTTTGAAATAGAAAATTTGGCTTTACAAATAAGAACTCCAATAATGCTCCACTTTGGGTGCCTAAGAACTTTGACATATGAGTTTAAGGCTTAAAATGACCTTCTCCCACAAGCCCTGATTTTTTTTTCACCTTGTTTTGGAGAGGGACTTAGGAAACTGAGTCATGTACTCCCATTTTATTTATGGCCCACAAAAGGTTGCCCACTATTATCTTCTGATGGACTTTGCAGCAGTAATGCATTTGAATCAGAACTAATCTGTTCTCATTTGCCACTTTAATTAATACAAGCAAAGGTCTCTATAATATTCCAGTTAACGCATCATCAGAAAACTAATTCAGAACCATCCCCTTACAGGTTCCTATTTTTCACTAAATATTATCTGCATTCTGTGCAGACCAAAGGCTTTTGATAAATTCAGCAAATTAAATGGTTCCAGTTATCTTAGTACAGATTGCTCCATTCTTTATGGCTTGAAATCCTATCTGTAAAATCCGTATGACTTAGAAGCACTGTCATAGGAGAAAAAGAATAAGCTGCTTACGATAGTTTGAAAGTCAGATTACACTAGAGTTTAACTATTTTTCTGGAAGAAATCCATGTGTGTGTCAATTGTAGCTGGTAGAATTGGGTCTCCTGATTATTTATGTAGTTAGGGAAAAGACAAAATTCACTGCACAAGCTGAAGCTGGGAGGGGAGCAGGACAGCCCTTCCTGCAGCAGCCCACTCCGCTTCTACCGCTCTCCCACCCGCCTCCGCTCAGTGCTTTTTTCACAAGGGAAGTGCAATGGGAAAACTGCTGAACCAGAACCCTCCACACTCCAGGGAATTCTTCTCCTACTATGCTGTCCTCTGATGTGTAGTTTGTTTTAGGAATGACTAATAGATTGTGTGACTATTTCTATTTTTATTCCTTGTTTCAACTGACAGATTATACAAATGTGTTGCTACAGCTTTACATACAGCACAACAACACTCAGTTTTCAAGAAGGTTAATCTGGAAGCTCAACAAAGAAAACAGCGACAGCAGAAAAGAGCTGACACGAAGAGGAGAAGGAGGCTCAGATCAGTGTGTAAAGGTAAGATCAGGAGACAACATGCTTTACTATCTATTATCTATGTAAATTTTGCCTGTAATTGCCGCCTTTAATTCTCAGTGCCAAGTGACACTAAGCGTATGGAAATACCTGATAAACATGAGATTGAAAAGAGAAGCAAATACAAGACTTACCTAAGTGCTGAGGCCCTTACAAAGAAAATAGTCCTATTAAAAACAATAGCCTTGGCAATCCCAGTGGATTGATAAAACTGACATCTTTCCGATACTTTTCTTGATACCATGCTGGCAGTTGCCAACGCTAACGTGCAGGAGGAGTATTTTGATCACCAGGTAATGGTGTTGTAACATGCAACTCCGTAACTCTGCTTTGAGCACCAGCTTCACCCCTGTGCTCCCAACGTCAACACTGGAGAGTGGAAACCACAGCCTGGAGAAAGCAGGTTTGCATTGAAAAGGTATCGCACAGGCAGCTTCTTTACACTATCAATTGCCAGCCTAAAATGACTTGTTAATTATTGTCAACAGTCCAGCTTTCCTGCAACACACCCTAGCCCATTAGCTCAGGAACACACTGAACACCAGAGAAAAGGGATGTTTAGCAAAAATTGGTGCATGCTTTGATGTACTGCTCCCTGGTGAGTACAGTGAAGCATTGGGGGTGCTTTTGTGTTTGAAAGCAGCTTTGTGCTTAAGAGCAGAAAATATGCACCAAAATTACTTCCTTTTCAGAGGAAACAGGTAGTAGGGGCACACACAAAGCGTGCCATGCATTGCATGTTTTTCCCAAGACTGCATCAGCTGGGAAATTACTTCAGAACAACTGATATAATCAGAGAGCTCCCATCAGGCTTTCAGACAAGGATGATGTCATCAAGCCAGGCCATGGGATAATCACCAGTGGCTAAACTGACAGTGTAAAACGGAGGAAAAAAAGGCGAAGAAAGACCGGAACACCTGTAATAAAAACTTTATAGCAGACAGATAATAAAGGATTTTTATTGTAGCTAACAATGAACAGGAACTAGCATCTGCACTGAAGCGGAAAAAGCAGTGAGCGAACACAACAAGACTGGTGACTGTGACTGCCGACTTGCTGAACTCATTAAAAGCCGTGATGAGAAAGGTGTAGGCACCTTATGCAAGATTTATGATGCAGCCTGCAGGAGAAGTGTTGAAGTAAAACACTGCCAAAGGAAGCAAGCGAGAGTTAAAATGATATTACCTAAAATGTGTGTAAACAAAGCACATTTGCGAAGAAAGAAGCCATGGGAATACCATCAGAAGTATCCCAGAGATTGGGTCAGAAAACAGTGTATCAGCACTTTGCCCTAAGCCAGGAATCACAAGGAAAGGACATCAACAAACAACTGCATGCCTGGTCAAGTAAATCAAGTTTTCTACTCATGTACGTCACAGAAAGCTGCAGCAAAGAGGCTCTTGTGTATTTGTCACCCTGCTCTGCTGGCTGTATTTTAGCTGAGAAACCAGAATTCAGAACGGAAAGGTAGAGCAAAAATGTGAAGCACTCGTGCCAAAGTAACAAATCGGAAGGTTTGAGAAATAGGGTTCTGCAAAATACATGTGTTGGAATAGGCAGACATCTACTCCAATTTTTAAACACCGAGTTTTTCCAAACATTATTTACGTATTAGATAGAGAGAAGACGTACAGTGAAAAACATGTATTTTTTTTCTTTAATATATGCTCTGATCAAAAACTGAGATGAAATTTCTGTGCTGTAATTGGCACTACTGAAAGTGTATTTTCTTTTGAAGTCAGTGACCAGTTGAAATATCACTCTTCTCTATGGCCTACAGCCACTGTCTGAAACAACAAGCTTCACGGGTTATTTTCAAGGCCTCTTATTACTTTTGGATGTTGCAGAAATTTTTCACCCTTGGTTTTTCAAATTGAACTGGACACTTTCCAAACTGACATGACAAACTTTAGGCAGGGTGTCTTGTATCCCCATATCCTTCAGCCCTGCTGCTGTCTGAAGAATTACCATGACCAGAAAAGGCTTATTGCCTTTCACAAGCTGCAGGCATGACAAGCCAGCAGTCATCGCAAAGAACAGGAACAGACTCCTGCTCTCAGGCTAGTTTCCTGATGGACAGAAGAAAAGGACTTTTTGCAAAGGCCTCTTATTACACTAGAGTAAAATAAAGCTATGCTAGTAACACAAATAAATTTGTACCACACCCACAAGGGGAAGAAATCGGGTTTTGCACATCGTTTGACAGTATATTGGTAAATGCCTGCCTCTAGATATCACTGCTCTTCTGTCCTCTTGTGTCGCCTGTAAGTAGTTCTCTGCAGTGTGTTGGTGGCACCCCCCTGCTCTGTTTTGTTAACTCTGTCTGTGAATGGTACCTTGTTTTAGTGGGGTGTGACTGGACGGTCATCTGGCAAGCACTCACAAAGACTCCAGTCCAGAAAGCCAATCTCTTCCTAGCTCCAAATCTGCAAGGCCTTAATGAGGTCTTGGGAGAAGCGGCAGCTATCAGAGATTCATTAAAGATGAGGACATCCTTGCACAGCTACTAATTGCTCTAACTCACTAGCTCATGTTGTTGGTAAAAACTGGAGCCTGCCAAGCGATGCTCTCAATTTAAATTGTTGCGGTGCTTTGTGCCTGCTTTGGAACTTTCCCACTCTGAGTATGAATCAAAGCACATAACAGATTTATTTTCTTTTTTATCATGACAGAAGAGACTTACTCTGCTGGGGTCTGTGCACCTTGTCTAGATAAATATTCAGCTACAGAAAGCTATGCTATTGTAAACTTTCTGAGGAATAATTATAAAGGTATCATCAAGAGTATGTTCCTGTGCAATGTTTAACTACTGGACTACACCCTTTCTAAACATGGACATGGCAAATAGTTTGCTGCTGCAGGTCTGATTAAAATTAGAGTAGAAACCTAGCATTTTAAGAAGAGATGTGGCAATTCACTACTTGATTAAAATATATTTCCTCAGTGAAGTCAGAAAGCCTCTGGCATATATTGGGTTTGATCTTATTTAAAAAAAATCCTTTTTGATTCATCTGCTCATGCTTTTTATGCATGCAATAACTTCCAGTTTACCCAAACGTTCCTTAGTTCTACCTTGCAAACTCATTAAAATATGCCACTTGTCATTCATAATCTACATCTGCGGGTGTTTAAATGAAGGACTAGATATATCAGAGCTGTTAGTACAGTACCTCTCATTTTGCTTAGAACTACATATTAGAATCAAGCCAGGAGGTTTTGTCTCGAGTGTTGGAAAATTATCTCTCAAGCTGCATTTCCACAGACAGATAACAACCTGAGAAGCTGAAGCTCAAGCAATTCCATTAGAAGCATTTGGGGCTAATATTAACAGAGAGTTTTGTAAATTAAACACAGCAAGAGATTTTAAACCTGCATCTGCCAGCTAAGCACGGGCAACGCTACCTGTGAAAATTTACCTCCAACCCTGCCTTTTCCTCACCTCACCTGCTCACTCGGGCAGCAGATGGGACATGCACCTCACAGGTAGAGGACTGACTGTTTTTGCTTGTTTTCTTAGGTTGGTTTTTTTTCATGGGAATATTTTGCCATATGAATTGACACCCCAACCAGCTTTTTCTAATCGCATTATTATTGTAAGAGCAGACCTGAAGGAGTGGCAGATTGCCGACAAAGAAGATCTGAAGGAGGCAGAGGGCTGTGCTCCACAGCATGGATGTTCCTTGAAGTGTCCATCTGTGGTCTCTCTAAAGCTGAAGGTGCTTTGGAAATAGCAGATATGCAGATGCCCTACTCTGATGCTGAGAGTCTGTGTTGGTTTAATTCTTGTTTCTAGAGAAATAGCTCAAAGCTCATCTTGGCTGAGAGACTGTCTAATGTCCTTGAGGGCATGATCACTGTTAACAGCTTTGCACTACAGTAGGGCCAAATTTCGACCAAAAGGATAAAATTTACCTGATTAGAAAACAGTTTGTTGTATGGTTCATGGCTATGAAGTAGTCCTCATTTCCTATGCAGAGGACACCAGAAACCTCATGTCCTACTTGCAAAAATGTGAGACAAATACCTATGCAGCTATAAAAAAGCAGAAAAGCAAAACAAAAATTCTGAAATACAGTTATAAAATTCCAAACTACAGTTCATAAGAATCAGACTGTCCAGGTACTGAACAGAAAGTCCAACTTGCACATGTTGCTATGGTGGCACTGGCTGAGCATTTCACTTTGGCCACACACCAAACTGCTGTGAAGTGCTGGGTTGCCTCATGCCCAGGCAGCTGTGTCCCAGCTGAGGCTCAGACTCCCGTTATGCTTTAACACCCTCTTCTCACTGGTTGATGATTTTGGTTTCTAGCTAAATCGGCAGAAAATTACTAATAGCTGTGAACTAAAATACTTTTAATGGCATTTTGAATGTCACGGCTTTTACTGAAGGAGTAAAGCAACAGGTCATCACAGAAACAACACCCTCTGGAAAAGCAATGGTTATCACTAACCCTCATTTCCTTTCCTAGTCCTTGAAAGTCTTAAGGAAAGCAGGATTTCCTTTGCCTCTCTGGGGTTCTCACTCAGCTGCTGGAAATAGCCTGAGAGAGCAAAAGCTACAGTTGCTTTTGCAAAAACCCATTGCTGCTCTGCAAGAGCTCCCTGATGAGCTCTCATCAGCCATCCTCAGCAGGTCGCTGTGGCGGTACCTGCAAGCGGCGTTGCCAGGGTGACCTTCTCCCCAGCAGCCTGTCATCTGTGGGGAGAGCCGCAGTTTAGCTCTCACTGGTTACAGCAATTAGATTTTGACAGTATAGCACTTAGCCAACAACTCCATACCGCCAGTCTTTAGCGAGCTCCCTGAGAAATAGGAGGCAAGGAGCAGCCTCACAGTCGAAATGGAATTTTCAGTCCCATGGGAAGGTAGACAGAACTCCCAGGTTCAGAGTCACTCGAACCACACATGGACACAACCTGGGGTGGCATCCCACAACTGAGATGTGGGACCACCTAAAGGTGAATGAGCAATGTATAGTTAATCAGAAATCTGCTGGGAAAATCTGCTTGCACAAAGCATTCATTCAAAAATGGAACAACAAATGCATTTCCAAAATCAGCGTGCAACTTCCAAAACAGGAAAAGGAACGGTATTTCCCTAAGCGTACTGCATGGTGTGGGGTGCTTTCTTAGCACTTCTTACTAAATGGCTTCAACATTGTTTGTCATAGTCTTCTGTTCTACTTGAAATGGCATCACCCCTTATAAATATTCAGCAAGACAAAGGTCTTCCTTCTGCATAATAGAAAAGACTGCACAGTCCCTCTTGACACAGGGCTGGACTCATGGCTTCAGTGGAGGCCTTAATCAAGGGGCAGTCTTATTGTATCAAAGTAGGTGACAAGCAAGCAAATACATCTGCTTCCAGAAATCATAGGGTGCAATAAGGCAAAACCATAAACCAGTGTGTTTGCAAGAGGGTCTGTAAAGTAAAAACAAAGCACAAACCCTCCATGCTGTAAGAGAGAAATGCTACACAAGCAAGAGCAAGCGTAGGGCTGTTTCTGGAAAGTATTTTAACACAGGAGTCATGATGTAAAACTTACTCGAACCAGTGCGGAGAGGATCAAAACAGAACTGAAGTAAAGAGGAGAAATGTGGTGGGGTGAGTTAAGGGAATTAACATAGCTAATAAGAAGTATGCAGAATAAATTGGCTACGATAGCCAATTTATCTACAATAAACACATTTATATAAAGGCTTACATGAATTAATCGGGTGAGCAGATTTTAACTCTCTGCAGGTAAACGTTCTCCAATTTGCATTCACGCGGGTTCTTGTGCTGCTCTAGAAATGTTAAATTATAAAGAGGATGACAAGTCCTTTTCTTCGGCAGCACTGCAGAAGGAAAGGAGATTTGTCCAGTCACCAGAGATAGGCACAAGCTGCGCTGCTCAGGGCAAGTCGCTCTGCTTCGCTGTGCCACCGCTTGCATCTGTGCATGAAAGACAGGATTCTCGGCCTCCAAAGAAAATGCACTGCGCTGCTGACTACAGACAGGAGACGCAGAAGTCCTTAAGACAGAGACAAGCATCTGAGAATCTCTAAGGACAGGCAAGAGGAAGCAGAAAGTGAATTTTCCTCCTTGTTTCATTCCTTAAAAATTTTGTGACCACTGATATTTCATGTTCTTCCCCTACTAAAGGGCAAAAGCACAGGCTGAGGGTCTGCAACAGGGAGAGTTTCCTTCTTGAACCAGACTACAGGTAGCCTAGGACATGGCACAGAAACCACAATAATCATCACAGACGCCTCAAAACACTTCTGTATAAAACAAAGGAGAACCATTATTTAAGACAACAAGACCTTCCAGTCCTACAAAGAGAGGCTAGTGTTCAAAATTAATATTCTGCCGTTATAGTGGATAAGCACTTGAGCGTCCTTACTTTAGTATTCAAGATGCCATCTGCTATCTTTGCTAGTATTTTTCTCTTTTCTCTTCCTTTCTAAAGAGGAATTCTAGTTAATGATATGTCATGTTATATCAGTGTCTATGGCAGACTATACCATGTACACACTGTGCTGTATATGAGCTGCAGGGTGCAATTCCACCTCAAAACAACCCTTGAGAGCACTGTGTCCTGCACCTGTCACTCAGCAGCACATATACCACCTTGCAGAGAGATGAATAAGTCTCTGCCTACCAGAGGCAGGGTCTGGCCCCAGATGACAGCAAATTAAAATGGAAGAGCACTATCTAGAGGCACCATAGTGACTTAGATAACTCTTGTAGACTTACACAAGCAAGAATGACTTGTTTATTGGACAGCTGTGAAGGTGTAGAAGATTTCAAAGGGCTAACCTGTTCCTGCTCTCCAGAAGGCAGCTCTATTTCACAGCTGAAAAGCATATGTGGGCTGCCAGAGATAACCAGCTTAGCATGGAAGCCAGGCTAAATAAATGGTTCATGGATGTCAAGTCATGCTCATGTGAATTCACTGTAGCTACATGGTTTATCTGCTGTACCATTTAGTATCATAGTCCCTGCATGGTAAATAATTTACTGTCCTCTTTTCAAAGAGGACTTCCTATCATACAGAACACACGGAAAATCATCATGACTGACAAAAAAATCTAGCTTGTGAAAGAGTTCCTGCACTTCTTGACTATGAATAAGTTATGTCCTGTTCATGGGAACTTAGTGTAACTACAATATTTAACTGCCACAGTATTCAGTATCATCTTGCCTGCACAATAAATAATTTATCTGTTTATTTCTGCAAGAGACATCATATGAGCAAACCTGAATGGCAGTTGGTGACGTGTAGTATGGATAGCCCAAGAAAGGATTTGCAACAGCCATGTGATAGGAGTTCTGGTTACTGCTGCTGGGGCTGAACAGCTGAGAAGCGAACACACTAATGATAAGCTTTCTTTAGGGTAGCATCCAGAAATAGATGTGCGCTGTGATGGCACATCAGCCAGCTTCAGTGCCTTACCAGCTCGATGGCTCTTCTTAGTGTTCTGGGTGAGCCCGTTAAGGAGGGAGGAGCAAGTCC